>JAQPPZ010001080.1:0-14266 GCA_028583015.1 Wollemia nobilis
TTTTGTAGACACCAAAACAGAACCAATCCGATTATGTGACTACAAACACTGATCACATTAACACACACAGCCCCCAGGGTAGCCCCCAGAGGTTAAACAGTGGTTCTAACCACTTACACAATAGTTTTACAAGTCAAAAATCAGTTTGGCACCTTTTAGACACTTTATTTCTTATTCGTCCCACCCAGGGATGAGTGCAAATTTGTACTCGTCCTACCCAAGGACGAGTATGGATTTGTACTCATTTCACCCAGGGACGATTATTAGCGCTCGCTCCGGGGTGGGACGAACGCCGAGTTTGACCAGCAAAAAGTCAGACCTCAGCGCATGACAACTCAGAACTACCACTCGGCTTTTCATGCATGACATAGGAGTGCAAGTGAGTTTTTCTAAAACACGCAAAGACATGCACAGAGAGCGATTAAGAAGCCCTCGATCAAGAAGAAGTCTTCTCTTCACAAACAAAAGCATTCATGCAAAGAAACACTTTTGCATGTTAATTCAAAAAGACCCCTTGGGTCTATAAAAACGGTGAGTTTTCTCACCCAAAAGAGATATACAGAGAAGGAGCATTTTGAGCGACGAAGTGCTGCTAGTTCACTTACTGGCGATTTGTGCTTTCATAATCGTGGTATTTCTTTTAGTTTCATGTTTATGCTTTTGTCAAGTCTTTCATTTCATTTAGATTCATTTCAACCATCGTTAGATTCATCTTTTATTTTTCATACACGAGTGCTACGACTTTCTTATTTGTTTCTTTGAGTGTAGAGTTGCGACATTAGAGGAGCGGCGAGGAGTCTACCTTACCAACGCAAGCGGCGACAACATTTGGCCCGCCCATTCCAAACGTGGGCATGCGGAAGGAGGAAGACTAAATCGCAAATTGTAACAGAGATCAATATCTAACGCTCCTAGCCCCTAAAAAGGAAGGAGACGTATTGTAACACGAATGGAAAAGAATATCAATAAAAAGGGCTATAGTTTATATTGCTTTTATATCTTGTGTTCATTCATTTGTGTTCTTTCCTTTTAATGCAATTTTGTTTAGTTTTTCCTTTTTGTTTCCGGAATCTCGTGCTTTCAATGGCGATCACGGTGGGACTTCTGTCCTCTGTTTTTGTTTAGGTTAAATTACTGATCTAAAATTGTTTGTTTTTTTACAGGTACCTATTTTTCAAAAATCGAACTGTTATTCGTCTCTGCACATGACGATTATAGAATTGGTACTCGTCTCACCCCGAGACGAATAAACTATTCATTCCATCCTGGGATGATTACGGTCTGTTATTCATTCCACCCTGGGACGATTACGGTCTGTTATTCGCTCCACCCAGGGACGATTATAATTTTTGTGCAATTTTCAGAGCAAATTAGAGACATCCTGTTAGGCAGAGAAGAGGTAAGGGTTTTCTTTATAGCTTCTGTTAAATTTCTATTTTTCTGTTTCTGGTTTTCAATTTGAATGGCTTAGGGAAAGATTTCTTTTCGTTTGCTTGTTTCAATTTCGCAAAATTAAAATGAACCCCACACATCACATTACATTTTAAACCAAGGCGTTGGTCGTAAGACCCCAACCCTTGAGCAAGACCAACGGTGGGTTCATCACCACCTTGGCTTAGCTTTGCATCCATTCCCCGATTGTCAACTGTTGTTAGGCGTAAATCCTGACGAAAGCTGACCAAGTGTCGTTGGGGTGATTCCCATGCGCACGAGGATAAGTCTTCTATGGTAGGTGTCATTAACGGGACAATCCCCCTTCCGTACCGCCTACGTACCACGTACCATCTGCTCTCACGTACCTATAGTCTCCCTCTCGTAAGGGCGGGTATATAGAGAGGTTGGTATATCGGCCTGGTTGGTATATTGAAGGGGCGACCATTTTGGGAGTTATAAGAGCCTACATTATGCATTTAAACAGTTCTACAAAAACCTTCAAAAACAAAAACAAAACACAAAAATGCACTAAACCAGATTTAGGGCACACCAAGAATCTTTAAAAGAGATAATCACTGCTTTGTGAATGTGTGTGTCTATTTTCTAGTTTAGACAAAAAAAATCAAAAATCAAAAAAACTTTTTTTTTTCATCAAAGCCCCCAAATTGTCATTTTAAAAATCTCCAAGGATTCCCTACCCTGTCCAACCCCGGGCCCCGACCATCCAACAAAATATGGGAAATCTTATATTTTTCCCTAAATTTTAGTGCATCTTGTCGGGGCCATAACTTCTCAACCGTAGCTCCGATTGACTTGAAATTTTACAGGGAGTTAGTTGGGATAATTTTAAACAAATATGATTCCTTTGAATCCTATTTGCCCAGAAAAGTCAGTTTTCGGGGCCAAATTCCATCATCTAGTGCCCCGAAATTAGGTTTTAAAATTGGGCACGTAATTCTATGCACTTTTTGAGCTATTCGGATGTCAATATCTCCTAATGTATTTAGATCTAGGACTTGAAACTTCATTTTTGTCTTATCTACTATAAGAGGGATGCGCACGCCAATTTTGGGCCCCATCTAACTCATTTCAATTTTTAAGGTTTTTAGAGAGACATCGTCATGGTGCTAACCCGTAGCCAAGCCCAATCACGGGCGAAGGCTATGGGGGATGTCCCGGGAGGCACGAGTCACCTCCGTTACAATCCCAAGGATTTTGTCATACCACCTTGGTGACCTAACACACAATGCGGTCCCCTCCACACCTTAAAGGAAAGGGACTACAGGGACACCTCTTCGAGGAGCACTCCTATTCGGCATAGCATTCAACACACACCCTTCCATGAGGGGTATAGTCGTAAGAGAGCTCCCTTAGATGCTCGCTATGAGCGGTCATCGCACGATGAAGTGCTAGGTCAACATAGGGTTCGATGGGAGGAACCACATGATTACATTACCCCTCCACCCCCACTAGTTGTCAGGACTACAAAGACAAATCCAGAGCACAAGGCTCTTCGGGCAGGGCGAGATAGCTCTGTCCACCCCTTTTTCACTTATGAAAGAGAGCACGAGGAAGAAATCTACCTTCCTCGAGAGCAATATACCGTGTGGGAGCAATACGCCTTCGCACCTGCTATCTATCAGGACCACTCACTGAGGCCAAAGCCCCGAGAGAATGCTGCTACCCCTAACAGAGGGATGTGTCTTATAGAGATCTTGGATCACTACGACCGAGATTTTTATCTAAGAGAGGCGTCTAGGCCTTCTAGACATGAGGCGGTGGGACCAACTATCATAGAATCTGCCGAATATATCACACATCTCAAGCAACTCACGCAACTTGAGCTCGAACGACTACCGTTAGAAGAACCGTACCATATTAATGAAGAGCACCTTCAGCGCCAGAAGGATGAGCTATTCCAACACACTATGCAAGAAATGACTCCAACCCCTCACATGCATAAGACAAAATATTTTGAGTGGCACAACCCATGGGGGGAAGATAGGTCATCGCGACCTCATCAAAAGCTACCCCCAACACCTCCTAGACAGGAGCGGGAAGCTACTCTCCCGATTCTTGAAGCACCACCCGCGACGCCTCCTAGACATGAATGGGAGGTTGCTCCTATAACCAATGATGGGTGCCTTCCTCAGACATCCACCCAGGCTTATGATCCACCCTTAGAAATTCATCAAGAAGCCTCTAAGGAATCAGAGCACGAAGAAAAGCGGGATGAACTGCCCTACCAAGGCATTGGGGGTGCCATCTGGCCACCCCTCCATAAGCCCCAAGTTCCTCAACAAGAACCAACCAAAGAGGAGGAGTTCAAATCTCCCAATACATGCAAAGCACTAGAGCACTTAGAGTTGGTAGAGGCCAAGATTTTGGAGCTCCCAAGGCCCAACTTACATAAAGCTCCTTTCGAGGAGGATCAACCTTTAACCATAGGGCTACCTGATGATGCAGTCCTCCATGTCTCAGAATCTCCAGATTCTAATGAGCTATACACATTGTCCAAAGGTGAGGATGAAACAAACATAGCCCATAGCAATCACATGCGACAACATCGACATCCCATAAACATCGATGAAGCATGTCAACAAATAAACATAATACTAGGGCATGAGTGGCGTGTTAACCCATCGCAGTGGGACCAAGCGTTACATCCACAACTTTGGGTACATAAAGATCAACTTCCGCCCAGAGATCCCATAACAACATCAGTGCCGCGGGCGGACCCTGTCCTCATCTCTGTGCATAGGGCCGATCCATTCATGCCCATACCTCCAGAGCCAGATCCGGTGCACAAAGATCATCACGCTGGGGGTACCTCTATTCCCTGAAGAGCCAATGGGTTACACCAAATGCTCCAAAGGTGTCCATAAACCCTTTGGTCAAACCAAATGCTCCAAAGGTGTCCATAAACCCTTTGGTCAAACCAAAATCTCCAAGGATTATCGCAATCTCTTGGTCATCCCAAAAAGCTCCAAGGATTATCGTAATCGCTTGGTCATCCCAAAAAGCTCCAAGGATTATCGCAATCGCTTGGTCATCCCAAAAAAGCTCCAAGGATTATCACAATCACTTGGTCACCCTAAAAGCTCCAGGGATTTTTCATAATCGCTTGGTCAAACCCTAAATGCCCCAAAGGTATCTATAAACCCTTTGGTCAAGACAAAAGCTCCAAGGATTACCACAATCGCTTGGTCAACCCAAAAGCTCCAAGAGTTACCATAACTGCTTGGTCAACATAAGTATTCAAAAATCAACAAAAACAACATAAAAATCAAAATCACAAAAACATTTGCATTTCAATTCCATGCATTCTCATAACACATCAAAATTACAAAAACAATTGCGTTTTAATTACATGCATTCTCATAAAAAAACAAAATCACAAAAACAATTGCATTTCAATTACATGCATTCTCATAAAAAAACAAAATCACAAAAACATTTGCATTTTCCATACATTCTCATAAAAAAAAAAAAAGGAAATCACCAAAACATTTGCATGCATTTTCATAAAAATCAAAATACAAAAATATAGGTTGCATTAAACATTGCATCCATCCCTTGCATACTTCGATAGGTCATACAAGTCAAAAGCACCATAGGCTGTCATTACTTGGCAATTCCATCATTTCCACCTCAAATCCATTTCCATAAACGCATACATCCAGCATATCACCTTTTTATTTTAGCATAGTCAATTGTTTCCTAATGTATATAGGGTTTTCGTCATTCAGATGTCTTTAAATTTCTAGCCAAAAGCTGTACACAGTTAAACAGATTTTACACGGGAAAGTTTTACTTGGATCACACCTTGTTACGTAGCATCCCAACACAAATTAACACACATATAAAAAATTCCTAAGTTGTGTGAACGAAAGATGAAACCTGCACCGTAATCCCGGTTACCATAAGCGAAACGGCTATCTTGCTTATCCCCCTGTGCGAATGACCCTAGAAATGTTGAGAGTTGGAAAAAGGACAAGCATCCTCCCTACCCAATTCCCCATGAATCCCAAGTTCTCAAAAGTTGCAAAACATCAAAAATTTGCAAATTGTCAAACACACTAAAATTTGACATCCTACAGTGCACACATCAAAAGGCACAAACAATAGTGATTCTCGTCACTCCATATTCAAATCCCTTGCTCAAAAAAAAAAAAAAAAACATCAATAAAACAAAAATAAACAGTGATTTTATCACTACAAGAGAGCAAGTATCCCAATACAATTGAAGAAAAGAAGGGAGTCGAACTTGAATCCCTGGAACTCTCAACATTTCGACAAGTCATGAGGCAAGCTTCAGTATCGGTTTGGTTGATAGCCTATCGGTCACTGATGGTAAACCTCCCGCATGACGATATATCTATCACATTAACTTGTGTATAGATCAATGTTTGCATGTGGATGAGCTAGCTTATGGTATCCTAGATAACATCGCAGATTAATCTGACTAAATACAATAAAGGAGTTAGTGGAGCTAATTAGGTGATCCTCGATACGAGTTCGGTTGAAAGCCCATCTGGCATCGGCGGTATCCTGATGAATAACACATAAATGAACTCAATTGCACACACGGGGATGTGAAATAACTTGGTTAAATTCAAGTCGAATTTAGACCTTGTTCAAAAGTCTTGCGAGATAAATGTACAATCTTGGCTAGTTAGTTAAAATATCCGAATCTAAGAAAAGCTTAACTACATTTTAAAAACAACTGTCACATTTTATTCCGTACATCACCATCAAAATATATGCAAAATACAAAAACAAAGTTTTCACATGCAAAGTCATTTCACAAAGTCATCCCATTAGTATAGCAAGTCAGTCAAATCTTGTACAGTCTATGGTGCATCGACACATCATCAACACCTCATTTCATTCATTCCCTATCCATACATCATACAAATTAAAAACATCACATTCATAATCGCCTCTGCATACATCAAACACATACATAAAAACATGCCACAACAAAACAACCAAACAAAAAAAAAACACAAAAAACAACCAAAATCTAAAAAAACAACAACAAAACAACCAAAATATAAAAATGACAAATGCCAACAAAAACACTAAAAATTGTCGGACAAAAGTGCTCTTGCACTTAACCTCTTCGCATTAGAAAACTGATGTCGGGGTCTACCTTGTCGTTATCCTACTCCCCAAGAAGGCTACCATAGCCGGACCGCTCCACGGGAAGATGGATTTTTGCCCATGTTACCCCCAAATGGCATCCCAAAATGGGTTCACACCCACCAAAAATAGGTCAAAAAAATCGAGAAATTGCTCGTGCATTCAATGGACAACATCTAAAGGCACCCTCACTTAAGTCATCTTGGGTCAAGCGACTCGTCGCTTTTCTCATGTCAGTCATTCCTTCATCGATTCGTCGCTTGAGGGGGTAGTCACACTTAAGTCACCAATCAACAACAACACACCCAATCACGGTAATAGCATGCATTCAAAGAATCATTGACAAAGACAATCACGCTCCTGCTTGGGGCAGCAAACAAGCAATAATCACAAAATTGATCAAACACTTGGCATTCCCGAAGCATGAACACAAGGTTCCCCCATGGATAAAAGGTTGCGCCCTTTGCCTATTCATGACTGATCAATGTCCAAGCTCAAGTCACACCTCACCAAAATAGGTTAATACTTGAAATCAAATTCCTTAGCTCGTCAGAAGCAAGGATTCAAGAATGCATGCCCTTTCCATGCTTGGGGCATCAAGAGTTGGTTAGGTTACTGAGAAACCCTAATCATTAGTGCTTTGGTTATCTATTTTTGCTCGGCGTTGTGCCATGCATAGCGCTTCCCAAAAAGGGGCATCTGTAGACACCAAAACAGCACCAATCCGATTATGTGACTACAAACACTGATCACATTAACACACACAGCCCCCAGAGGTTAAACAGTGGTTCTAACCACTTACACAATAGTTTTACAAGTCAAAAATCAGTTTGGCACCTTTTAGACACTTTATTTCTTATTCGTCCCACCCAGGGACGAGTGCGAATTTGTACTCGTCCTACCCAAGGACGAGTATGGATTTGTACTCGTTTCACCCAGGGACGATTATTAGCGCTCGCTCCGGGGTGGGACGAACGCCAGGTTTGACCAGCAAAAAGTCAGACCTCAGCGCATGACAACTCAGAACTACCACTCAGCTTTTCATGCATGACATAGGAGTGCAAGTGAGTTTTTCTAAAACATGCAAAGACATGCACAGAGGCAGTTAAGAAGCCCTTGATCAAGAAGAAGTCTTCTCTTCACAAACAAAAGCATTCATGCAAAGAAACACTTTTGCATGTTAATTCAAAAAGACCCCTTGGGTCTATAAAAACGGTGAGTTTTCTCACCCAAAAGAGATATACGAGAGAAGGAGCATTTTGAGCGACGAAGTGTCTGCTAGTTCACTCACTCGGCGATTTGTGCTTTCATAATCGTGGTATTTCTTTTAGTTTCATGTTTATGCTTTTGTCAAGTCTTTCATTTCATTTAGATTCATTTCAACCATCGTTAGATTCATCTTTTATTTTTCATACACAGGTGCTACTGACTTTCTTGTTTGTTTCTTTGAGTGCAGAGTTGCAACATTAGAGGAGCGACGAGGAGTCTACCTTACCAACGCAAGCGGCGGCAACATTTGGCCCGCCCATTCCAAACGTGGGCATGCGAAAGAGGAAGACTAAATCACAAATTGTAGAGATCAATATCTAACGCTCCTAGCCCCTAAAAAGGAAGGAGACGTATATGTAACATGAATGAAAAGAATATCAATAAAAAGGGCTATAGTTTATATTGCTTTTATATCTTGTGTTCATTCATTTGTGTTCTTTCCTTTTAATGCAATTTTGTTTAGTTTTTCCTTTTTGCTTCCGAAATCTCGTGCTTTCAATGGCAATCACCACCCTGCTGATGAGACGCAGCCCCTGCGCTCTCCCGCTCTGCCAACTGTGACCGCAGACGATCCCTCTCCTATGTCATCTTCTGCAACAATCCCATCAAATGTGCTACCTCAGCGCGCAACCCTGCCTCTGTCTCCCCCAAGCCAGCCGGCTCTGACGCCTCCTGCATCTTGGGCTGCTCCTCCTCCCCAAAGTCATCTCCCACCTCTGCCACCTCTACCATCTCTACACCTGCAGGTGCTCCCCAACCCTCTCCTGGTGCCTCTGCACCCTCTCCACCTCCTACTACCTCCTCTCCTCCCAAGGGCCCCTCCCCTCGCCACTACCGTAGCGTCCACCACTCCTGATATTCAGCTGTCATGCCGACGTCATCAACATCCGGGATGTCCAACACAGCATCTGACTCCTCCCCTAGTGGCTCGAGGATCGGTGCAGCTAGGGTCCTCTCATCACCCCGGTGCCCGTAGGTTACGGGCTCCCCAGGCAATCCCTGGCGTACCCCAAACTGCCGCGTCACTCGGAGGTAGTGGAAGTACTCCTGCTCTGTCCCATGCCGCCCAATCACCCATCTCCCCATCTGGACCCATCGAAGCCACTCATCTGCCTCTGGCCATGCAGGACAATCCCGATATGGCCTCCATATCACATCTCTGGGAGTCAGTCGTGCTAGTGCATCTCTGTAATGGTCCACGTCTCCCGCGAACCGCCGACTATGCCCCCGCTCCTCTGATCGGTACCATAAAGCACCATACCCAATATCCCTATCCACCATCTCCGCTCGGGTAGTCCAGGGCAACCCTCGTGGTCGCTCTATGGCTATGTGCTGCCATGCCCAGCACTGCAACAAGAAACTGCACCCCAACCCCTTTCGCCTTCGACAGCGGACCTCGTACAACTCATCATATAACTGCGCCAAAAGCGTCTGGCCCCACCTCATGATAACCAGCTCTATCACCGAGAAATACACTAACTGCCATACTACCTCCACTAGGTTCCATGGGAACCTCGCTCTTGACGAATCTAGCAAGAGCATGTTGGAAATGAGGCTCATGAGTACTGCATGCCTCACTCCCAACACTCCCCTCGCGTACCACCATCGTACCAGTATCCCCCCAATCTGACAATCCAGCTCTGCCCTCTCCAATGAGGTCATCCCATCCCCATCCCCTCCATGTCCAAAGTATCGCGTCAGTACCGTCGTCCTCTGGCTCCGTGGTGTCGTCCGAATGGGAACCCCGTCTATTGGAATCTGAAGAATCCGATACACGTCCTGTAGGGTGACTGTCATCTCCCCTATAGGAAGATGGAAGGTGTTCGTACGAGCATCCCACAGGCCAATCAATGCGGTAATATAAGCCCGATCTGCCACAACTGCATCCAACCAAGCCACATGCTTGAGCCCTAGGGCATCAAGCCACTCCCAATCATCATCAGTCAACGCCTCGCGGGCATTAGAAAAAATGGTCGGTACTCGATGTCGACTCTTCACCACCTGCACATCACAAAAAAAACAAAAAAATAAAAACAACAAACATCAAAAACATGCATCATATCACCATTACATGTACAAAAATGCATAACTATACTATACTATTTTTCATTCATATGTACAAAAAAAAAAAAAAAAAAAAAATCATCAATTTTTCATTTCATCATCGAAAACACCAAAAATTTGCCATGGTTTACCTACGGTTTTTCCTAAGTTTACCATTTCAAAACAAAAAATTCATTCATTTTGCATCTTTAATTTCATCAAAATCAATAAAAATTTGACATGGTTTACCTACGGTTTACCTAAGTTTACCATTTCAAAAACAAAAAATTCATCCATTTTGCATCTTTAATTTCATCAAAATCAATAAAAATTTGACATGGTTTACCTACGGTTTACCTAAGTTTACCATTTCAAAACAAAAAATTCATCCATTTTGCATCTTTAATTTCCTCAAAATCAATAAAAATTTGACATGGTTTACCTACGGTTTACCTAAGTTTACCATTTCAAAACAAAAACAATTCATCAAATTTTCATTTAAAAACGACAACAAATTTGACATGGTTTACCTACGGTTTACCTAAGTTCACCATTTCAACAAAAAAAAAAAAAAATTCACCTTTCATTTCATCAAAAATGACAAAAATTTGACATGGTTTACCTACGGTTTTATCTAAGTTTACCATTTCAACCAAAAAAAAAAAACTCATCTTTAATTTCATCAAAAAAAAAAAAAAAATCTACATGGTTTACCTACGGTTTCGACCTAAGTTTACCATTTCCATAAAAAAACAAATTCATTCATTTTCCATTTTTTCATTTCATAAACATAACACAAAAATATGGGCATGGTTTACCTATGGTTTCGACCTAAGTTTTACCATTCACATAGAAAAACATCTTTCTAACCCTGGTTACCCTAAAGTGTTACTCTACGTTTCATTTTGGGTTTATCCTATGGTTTTCCATCTAAGTTTTCATCAGGTTTGCATCCATGTTTCATTCGGTGTCATTCATTTACCTTTTACTTTAATAAATTAGGGTTTCATGTTTAAACACAAGAAAAACACCATAAAAACAACTTTGCATTTTTCAAATTGACAATCGAAGAGATAGTGCACTTACTGGTCTCGCCTCGGCTCCGCCGCTCGACGACCCGGTTTGTGCACTCATGGTGGTTGGATGATCCGACAGCGCTTCGCGTCAGAAATCTACCTCCTCCTCCCAGAGCTCCAAATCGCAATCGCTGAACAGTGCAAATGAGCCAAATCCGTCATTTTCGCATATTTATAGTTTTTGTCAGCTGGTACTCGTCCTTTACCGAGATGAGCGCTTTTTGGCGCGCTCGTCCCACCCCGGGATGAGTACCTTTGTAAATACACTCGTCCTACCCCGGGACGAGTACAATCCTGGCACTCGTCTCACCCCGGGATGAGTACAATCCTGGCACTCGTCTCACCTCGAGACGATTAAAAGAATAATAATAATAAAAAAAAAAAAACAACCAAAATATCAAAAAAAAAAAAAAAAACAAACACAACAAAACCAAACATAAACATGACAAATGCCAACAAAATCAAAAATAGGTCAAAACAGTCGGGGAACTGCTCGAGCATGCTTAGCGGTAAACCATCTAAAGGCACCCTTGCACACGTCATCTTGGGTCAAGCGACTCGTCGCTTTTCTCATGTCGGTCATTCCCTCATCGATTCGTCGCTTGAGGGGGTAGTCACACTTAGTTGCCAATCAACAACATTATACCTAGTATTGGAAAAGACACGCATTCAAAGGATCATTGCAAAAGACAATCGCGCCCCTGCTTGGGGCAGAAAACAAGCAATCATCACAAACTAATCATATACTTGGCATTCGTGAATCATGAACTTAAGGTTCCCACAAAAAAAAAGGTTGCGCCCTTTGCCTATTCATGACTGATCAATGTCCAAGCTCAAGTCACACCTCACCAAAATAGGTTAATACTTGAAATCAAATTCCTTAGCTCGTCAGAAGCAAGGATTCAAGAATGCATGCCCTTTTCATACTTGGGGCATCAAGAGTTGGTTAGGTTACTGAGAAACCCTAATCATTAGTGCTTTGGTTATCTATTTTTGCTCGGCGCTGTGCCTTGCACAACGCTTCCCAAAAAGGGGCATTTGTAGACACCAAAACAACACCAATCCGATTATGTGACTACAAACACTGATCACATTAACACACACAGCCCCCAGGGTAGCCCCTAGAGGTTAAACAATGGTTCTAACCACTTACACAACAGTTTTGCAAGTCAAAAATCAGTTTGGCACCTTTTAGACACTTTATTTCTTATTCGTCCCACCCAGGGACGAGTGCGAATTTGTACTCGTCCTACCCAAGGACGAGTATGGATTTGTACTCGTTTCACCCAGGGACGATTATTAGCGCTCGCTCCGGGGTGGGACAAATGCCAGGTTTGACCAGCAAAAAGTCAGACCTCAGTGCATGACAACTTAGAACTACCACTCAGCTTTTCATGCATGACATAGGAGTGCAAGTGAGTTTTTCTAAAACACACAAAGACATGCACAGAGGCAGTTAAGAAGCCCTCGATCAAGAAGAAGTCTTCTCTTCACAAACAAAAGCATTCATGCAAAGAAACACTTTTGCATGTTAATTCAAAAAGACCCCTTGGGTCTATAAAAACGGTGAGTTTTCTCACCCAAAAGAGATATACAGAGAAGGAGCATTTTGAGCGACGAAGTGCTGCTAGTTCACTTACTGGAGATTTGTGCTTTCATAATCGTGGTATTTCTTTTAGTTTCATGTTTATGTTTTTGTCAAGTCTTTCATTTAGATTCATTTCAACCATCGTTAGATTCATCTTTTATGCTTCATACACAGGTGCTACTGACTTTCTTGTTTGTTTCTTTGAGTGCAGAGTTGCAGCATTAGAGGAGCGGCGAGGAGTCTACCTTACCAACGCAAGCGGCGGCAACATTTGGCCCGCCCATTCCAAATGTGGGCATGCGAAAGGAGGAAGACTAAATCACAAATTGTAAAAAAGACCAATTTAACGCTCCTAGCCCCTAAAAGGGGAGGAGACGTATATGTAACCGAGGAAAAGAATATCAATAAAAAGGGCTATAGTTTATATTGCTTTTATATCTTGTGTTCATTCATTTGTGTTCTTTCCTTTTAATGCAATTTTGTTTAGTTTTTCCTTTTTGTTTCCGGAATCTCATGCTTTCACGTTTTAGCTTTAATAATCCAAGTCCTAGGTTTGGCAAAAATACGTCTAAGCTATTCTATATGAAATGCAGATTTAAATGAAGACAAAAACATATTTGGACAGAAAAACAGAAAGAACAAGATGGATTAAAGACCCATACCTGATCCGGATGTCTGATGAAGGTTCTGATTTTTGAAGTAGTCAGGATTGTATGGAATTCGACAGGATCGTCTCCTATCTGACAGGATCGTCTGAGATTTGACGAATTCGTCAGACGAATTTGTCAGACGAATTTGTTAGAGACTTGCAAATAGTGAAACATGTGTAAAACACAAAAAATACAGCAATGCTAACATAGAGAAACAATGTAAAATAACAATAACAATATCAAACTAAAAATTATAAATAGAAACATGAATGCATTATACTGATTTAATGACAATTATAACTTAATTATGCATTTGATTTAGATGGGTGAACTCCAAAATGCAGAAAAGAAAGGAATAATGATAAAACTAACTAAATTTAGAATAAAATAGTGGATAAATGTAAGAAAACACGCAAACTCTAGGCACTGATTGCCCCCAATGTGGACTGTAGTCGAAATCGCCTCATATTGGTATGAAATCATCTCTAATTGGATAGGATCGTCCACGACGAACTGAGCTTGCTCCGGCTGAAAAACAATGAAGTTCCTGCAAACAAACTTGAAAAAATACGAATGCAAACAGTGTTTTAAGATGGTCTAGTGCATGTAGAATTTGAGTTTACAGGGAATTTCAGCCAGGGGAATGCCAAGGGGGAGAGCCTAGGATTAAATAGGCTTAGGAGGGAGGTTAGGAGGTTGGAGATCATCCCTATTTGGGAGATCTCCAATGGGGAGGGTCTCTAACGGCGTAGACACGCTTTTGCCCGAATTAGAGACGCTGTTGGAACATAGACTAATTCTAAAAAATCAATTTTGGGACAAGATCATCTGGACGTCCTAGCCCAGATGAAATCATCCGATCTGAGGCGATATCGTCTGATCGGCGATGATATCGTCAAACGGTCAAAACAAACTCTAAAAATGGCATGAGAAATGAGGAAACAGATTAAGCGATGGTTTGGGAGCGGTTTTGGAGGTTAAAATTTGAATTTGAATTATTTACTAGAGTAAGTGTAATTATTAAGGTTTTACTGCACCAATTTTAGGGTGCTACACGTGGA
>JAQPPZ010001082.1:1200000-1655530 GCA_028583015.1 Wollemia nobilis
GTGCAATCTTCCACTAGGAAGGTGGCTCCTCAGAGTGGCTCCTCTATGCCTTCAATATTTACTCACCAAAATGCATGTGTACCTTTCATTACCAAGAAAGGCTACATATAGGAGCTTAATGATATTGTTAATACCATGGCCAAAGTGGCCAAAATGAGCTCCTCTCTGATCAAACAAGCCACCATTATTCTAGAAGAATCCAATAAAAAATTTAATGATGATGATATTGAGATCCCAGTTGGATCCCCTGGTCTTGGTAATTTTGAGTAACATGATCATTTGTGCTCCCTCCTCTCAATTCATTTTTGGTGTTGTTATTAATGTTTGATATTACCTTGGTCTCTAGAGTCTCTTTTATTTCCTTGTGTAGCTTTTGTTCACTCCCCCTTAATATTAGAGAAACAACCTCTTATTATCTCTTCTAGAGGCCCTCTCTTATGGCTTTCCCTTTTTATAATTTTTTGTCTTACCTCTCAGTTTTCTTAGGGAGACTATCTCTAATGACCCCCGTTGGTGGTCCTCTTTGTATGTAATATTTTTACTGTAAAATTTTTTAGTATCCTTTCAAAACCCCTTCCTTCAATCTATTACAAAAATATTATTCTTCTATAACAATTAGTTTATTTTCATATATTTGGATATCTTATAGATGTTCAATATGAATGATTATAAATAAAATTGCACTTCATTTACAATTGTAGTGAAGCTAGACCATATATATTTCATTCCCTTGATTTCAATAGGATTGTTGTTTATATATGGTTCACTACTACTCTCCTTTATTTTAATCATACTACATCTAAAATTATTTTTCTAGTATAAGAGTCATTATAAGACATAAAGAAATATCTTATGGTATGTTACAACCACTTTTCACATTGGATATTCATATACTAGTATTTTTTTTCTTCTATAGTGATATTAAGATGCCCATTGAGTAGGTAAAACGATCATGAAAAGTTAGCCTTTATCTCTTTAGTTTATATGGGATCTACTTATTCATATTTACTTTTGAAAAAATATATTTCTATTCCATGAAATTAAAACATTATAGCATTATACTTGTACATAAGCATTTCTTTTTATTATAAGCTTCTTGAGTAATTGGATCTTCAAAAAAACTCCCCAACATTATCTATTATAATAACAACAATGTTATTAAAATTTCCATTGTCAAGTTGAATATCAATGGATGAAGTACATTAAGATTAATTATATCTAGGATGTTGCGTCAAAGATATAACTTATCTCAAATATGCAAGTGTAATATATCAATGTGTGGATATCATCACTAAATTTATGCTAGTAATGATTGATAATAAACTTAACATGCAATAGTTTCCATTAGCATAATATTTGGCAATGTCCCCTCCTAATGACTTTCTTTCTAGTTAATGAGATAAATGGGATTTTGAAACATATGTATTCTTTACTTTGGTTGTGGATAATTTTTTGATACTTTACTATATTTAGTAAAAGTCTTAAGGGCCCATCATCACATAGTATAATGCTCTTTGTAATAATTAAAAGACAAATAATATGGATATACATCATATTATTAGGAACCACAAGTGTGTCATGTAATTATAATACCTTCAATAACAAATCATTTCAACACATTTTACTGTTCTATTTTAACTTGAATGAATCATCCATTTCTTGACAATACTCCATATATTTTTTTTCTTTTATGACATCCCTTGGTTATTTTTATTTAATATGTATTGATGAATTTTTTATTCTATTTTATTGTCTCATGGCCAAATTATGAATTACATTAGAAATTAAATCCATATGAACTCAATTTTATGTATATAGAGGGGGTAAAACCTAAAATATGATACAAAAAGGTAAATATTATAAGACAAAGTATTATATTTTTAATATTTATGATTCCTAAACTATTTTCATAATATCTAAGTGTGACTCCTAGAAATAAGTGGAAGAGAAGTTAATAATAAATGTTTACATCTAAATATTTCAGAATGCTTTATAATGACATTTTTATAATAAAATAAAACAAAGTATATCACATGTTAGCATTATAATATATTAGACTACTCAATTTTACATCAAAAATAACAAATGACATGAAGTTGTAGATGTCCAATTTCACACACTCTAGTCCATTATGACCCTCATTGGCTAGCCTTTTGATCAACCAAATTAAATTTACCTTCTTTATGCCTAAATTTAGAGCATGTACTGCTCCAAATGTAATGATATTTTTGGGAATTAATATCCATTATAAATCTTCAAAAAAATTTAAATAAATACTTTAAATAGAACATTATTTAAAAGAGATTTCTTATATACACTATACTTGTATATCAATTTATGTCTCTAACTACCCCCAAAAAAGAAAGTGTTGCTTTTATTCATATATTCAACATTTATCCTTTTGCTTTCATTTTTATTTGCATATATTTAGAATTTATCCTTTAGATTTAATTTTAATCTAATTATATTTACCATTTCTACTTTGGATTTAATTTTAATATACATCTAACATTTATCCTTTTAATTTTATTTTAATCTACATCTATTCAACATATGTCCTTTGTTTTTATTTTGCTCACATTTTAGCTTTCGCATGTACTCCCTTTTAGATCCATTGACCTTTATGATTTGAATTTTCTTTATCATTTATCTTAAAAACATGGAGCTTGATTATCATAGGTAAGGATGGATATCATCCTTTACTAAGACCTAATAGACTCATCTACAATGATTGCTTCTTTTTCTATTTTTGTTTTGCAGGTTTTTGGTTTTTTGCTTTGGTTATGAATCAAGCTTTTAGTTTTCTACTTCTTCTATGAATCAAGTCCCTAGTTGTTTGCTTCTGTTGTGAATCAGGTTCTACTACTTTAGGATTTTGTAAGCTTCTACCTTAGGACCTTCAATTTATCCATTTTATCTATTTTGGAAAACCTATTTATGTTTTTGTAAAGTAATTTTTACAAAAAAATAAAAGGAATAGTGAATCCATTTCAATCATAAATTATGGATGGGGGAAATTGAACCATTATTTTATCTATAGGTATTGAATCAACAATTGCATGTTGTTTTCATTTTAGGAAAAAATGTCTGTTACATCTTCTTACACCTTTGCCTTAAAAAAAAAAAAGAATTGTTTTTGTTCTATTTTTATTTGAAATTAAAAAACATCATCTAGTCTTAGGTTTCTATTTGTTACATTTTATATTCATGCATCGTTGACCAAGATAAGACTAAAATAAAACTATTTAGAAGTGAATCTTAGGAGGAAACTTGGTTTCCTTAGAACGTAGGTGTTTGCAAAAAAAACACACACACACACTAAATATAATTTTAATATTATCACTTTCATCCCCCATAATCTTGAGGTGTGAAGCTCAAATATGAAAGTCATTGGGACCCCCCTTGTTATCCCTTTAATTATCCCCCTTTTTTCTCTTATAATAAAAAAATTACTCAACAACCTCATTGTCTCTTGGAAAGCGCTAGTTTCTTATTGCTTATTTTCTCAATCTTCCTTAATCACCATATTCTTCCACTCATTCTCTCCTTATAAGGATCTACACTCTCAAATGATTTACAATGACTATATTGAAGGAACGGAGAATATTCATAAATTGTTTCATGTGAGATTAAAAAAATATTGATAAAAAAATCACAAGCAAATAACGTTTTCCAAGAGGCAATTAGGCTTGTTGAAAAGTAATTTATATCTTTTATAACATTCAAAAAGGAAAATTTTTTATTTTTCGCCTAGAAACTTTATTCTCCTCTAATATATTTTTTTGCGTATAGTAGAGGAATCGATATATTGTTATATTTTTCAACACCTCTTCATGGGTTTGAGTCCTACTCCTTGCTGCCACTATAAACTCCAGTTACATCAAGTAAACTTTTTAACATAGTCGATAGCGCTAGTGCAATGCTTGAGGGATTTAAACCATGGTCTCCATGCTCCCAAGGAAGCACTTTTGACCAATGGGCTAGGCACTTACACTAAGTAAACATTAAAAGAATTTTTACTATTAAATCATAATGGGTATAATTTAGTTACAAATTTTTCATAAGTGAATGTAAATTTCCATGCTCCATAGTATAATAAAGGAAATATTCTTGAAAGATCTATGATGGGAAAGAGAAACAATGTCAATATTTTAGATCCCTTTTATTGATCTATTGATAGACATAAAATAATAACAACTATGGTCTCCTTTTATAGATTAGTTAGTGAATACAAATATTAATAGAATAAGATAATCGATCAGACATAACTTCACAACTAATAATTAGTTTCTATAGGACATACATATAAAAGTGTTACATTGTTAGAACTCAATCCTAATTTTATTATGCAATGATGGATATTTAAATGATTATAGGTATAACAAACCTTCAACCTATAAGACCAAATATTTAATTACATGCAAGCAGAAAACACAATAACACAAACCAAAGATAATAATACATAAATTTTACGTAGAAACTTACAATGTGTAGGAAAAATCACAGGGCAATGATAGCTTTGTTATTTTATTAATATTAGCAAACTTTAAATTCACTTTATATTTACATGAAAGGGATCATTCACCTTTTATAGAAAAGAAAAGGAAGACTCCAAAAACTATTCATTTCCTCTTCCAAAGGAAGACTTCAAAAAATTATTTGTTTCCTCTCCAAAAAGAAGACTCTAAAAAATTGTGCATTTTCTCTCCCAAAACTACACATCTAGCAACTACCTATCTAGAGATACTCACCTAGAGCTACACCTATGGAGCTACATATCTAACAAGCTACACATCTAGAGCTACATGTTTGGAGCTACACATATAGAACTACACGATTGGAGCTACACATCTGGTAGCCATTGATCTAGAGCTAGACATCTGGAAACTACCTGTATGGAGCTAGAAATCTAGTAGCTACTCATCTAGAGCTAGACATCTAGCAGCTACCCATTTGGAGCTAAAAATTTAGCAATTACCCATTTGGAGCTTAAAATCTAGTAGCTACCCATCTAGAGCTACACGTTTGGATAGTGACTTCACCTCCTAACATTCTTCCACTTGAATTCAGTATATAGGAATCCTATGCCTATGTTTTTCCATCCAGTGCCAATTACCCAATGCTAGCCTTATCACATTTCTAGCAAGCCCAAATAAGTTTTGCACCACTCAAACTTCTTTGTATTTACTGAATTTATAAGCATGTATGTAGGATTCACTTCAGTATTAATTTTATCCAACAGGATCCTACCTTCTTCCATCATATTTCTTAAAAAATGGTACTTAATATCAATGTGTTTTATGTGATCATGGAATGTTGGGTTCTTCACTAGTTGAATAGCACTTTGACTATCACAATGCAACATAATTTTCTCTTTCATTATCTTAAAATCACCCAATAGTCACTCTAGCCAAATTGTCTTTTTGTTGGTCTAAATAGCTACAATATATTCTGCTTCAGTGGTTGATAAAGCTACCATAGAGTAGAGCTGGTGACTAAAATAGGTATCCTATTAAATTTTCTTCATAATCCCTTTAAATGATTAAATCCTTACGATGCTAACCTCGAGGAGGAGAAAGGAAATTAGGATAAGCTAGAGGTGCTTGTCTCACCTTAGAAGTTGGTGAAAGACTCTAGTTCTTCTCCCAAGCCGAATATGGCCAAGTCAGTAGAGTGGGAGAAGGTTCGTAAGGGGTGAAATATTTTCATCCAAAAACAAGTTCCTGAAAGGGATTGGCTGATGTTAAGTGCCTAGGAAGGTGGGTAAGACCTCTAACAAAAATGTAAAAATAGAGGGGTAAAAGCAGATATTGCAGATGGCTTGCAAAGCCAGTTGAAATTTGAGAAAAAGTCTAAAGGGAAGCAACTTAAACTGGATTTATTTTTTCACTTGCCCCATTCTCCTAAGGGGGGAAATCACTCTAAATATCGTAAATGAGACTCATCACATGGAATATTAGAGGCCTGAATGGGATTGATAAATAAAGAGTGCTGACCTATCCAAGGAAAGAGTTTAAGTCGGATATAATTCTTGTACAGAAAATAAAAATTGATAGTTACAATGCCAAATTAGTTAAAAAAATGTTTTAGAGAAAATAAAATTTTGTTGTAAGATTGGAAAATGGAGCTTTAGGAGGTTTGTTATATATGTGGAACCCAAAATCTATTGAAGGATTGACTCTACTAGTTTCATATCGAGTTATAAATATTTTATTTTCTTCCAAAGTCTCAAGGGTCAAGTGGGTTACTTCGAATATTTATACCCCTAAATCTCCTTAGAATAGGTTGGTATTCTGGGACTCCTTGCAAGCTATGAGAGATATTTTTAACAAGGAATCATGGATTTTTGTGGAAGACTTTAATACCCCTTTATACATGTCTGATAATAAATGAGGGACTCCAGTATACAAAAGCATGGAAGACTTTACCTCTTTTGTAAATTCCCAAGAGCTTATGGATTTGGAGCTGAAGGGGTCTAGATATACATGGAGAAATCAATGATTGGGGTGCCAAAATATTTAGATCAGACTAGACAAAATCCTCATATCTAAAGAAGGGCTATCTTTTTTGGAGATGCATCTGTGGAGTCTCTTCCTAAAGTGGCCTCCGATCATAATCCTTTGGTGCTGGAGCAAGTTCACAATTTTCTATTTTTTCCTAGGCCCTTCAAATTCAAGGCCATGTGGCTCCCTCACTAGGACTTGGAAGATAAGATCAAGGAATGGTGGGCTAAGGGATTTTTGGACCAACATATTTCTCAAGTTGCATTGAAGTTGCGGTATATTGAGGCAAAGTTGAAGGAATGGAATACACTCTTTTTTGGTAGTATTTTGTTAAGGAAAAATTAACTCATTGAGCAACTCAAAGAAGTGGAAGCCATTTTAGCCAGGTCGTAGGTAGTGGAGGCAGTGAGACCCAAAGAAATAAGTATGCTTATGGATTTGCACAATGTCTTGGCTAAAGAAGAGATTATGTGGCATCAGAAATCAAGGAATTTATGGCTCAAATAAGGAGACCGAAACACAAAAATAATATATACATCCACGCTGAGGCATAGGTGTCACAACAAGATCAAGGAAATTAGAAAGGCAGATGGTGAGGTTACTAAGAAAATTAACGAAATTAGGGAAATTTTTGTGGAGTTATTCAAATACCTGTTATGCTCCTTAGTTCCCAAAAACTTACAAGCAGAAAATCTTCTCTATAACATCCCAATGCTAGTATTAAAATATATGAACAAGATCTTGTGTGATCCCTTCAATGATGATGAGATCAAAAATATAGTATTCTCAATGGGATGTCTTAAGGCTCCAAGTCCAAATTTTTTCCTGCCTATCTTTTTTCAAAAGTTTTGGTATATTATGGGTCCTAATATTTGTAATGCAATTAGAGAGGTCTAAAGATCTAATTTTATCCTGATCAATGTAAATTCCACCTTTTTGGTTTTACTACCTAAATCATCGGGTGCCAAATAAAATTTCAAGTTGATTAGCCTATGTAATACAATTTTTAAAATTCTGACTAAATCAATGGTCAATATATTTAAAGTTTTGCTACCTTCGATCATTGATGCTTCACAGAGTGGTTTCATACCCCAACAATAGATTTTGGATTGTGTTATTGTTGTTCATAAGATCATCCACTCTGCTGATAAAAATGGGAGGTCCAGGAATCTTCTCAAGTTGGACATGAACAAGGCGTATGACAGAGTGGCTTGGGATTTTTTTCTTAGTGTCTTTGATAGGTTTGGCTTTGCCTAGTGTTGGCTAGGATTAATTAAATCTTGTATATCTTCAACCATTTTTAGTAATTATTAATGGATCTCTGATGGGCTACTTTCATAGCAATAGAGGTTTGCATCAAGGAGACCCTTTATCACCCTAAATTTTTATTCTTATGGCTAAGGCATAGGGCAGGTACATCAAAGCTAATCAAATTATTCAAGGTTTGAAGCTATCCTAATTAATAGATCCCATATCCCATCACAAATTTTTTTATGACACTCTTGTTTCCTTCATGGCATAAATCCCTTAGGCTAAAGTAATTAAATCAATTTTAGTGGATTTTGAGAATGTGGCAGGTTAGAAGGTGAATTTCAAAAAAAGTATACTTTTTTTCTTTCACACCCTAGTTGATAGGTAGAGGAAGATAGCAGATATTCTAGGGTGCAGCATTGGTTCCCTTCCCTCGGTTTACCTTGGGATGCCATTGTTCAAAGGTGCATCAAAACCATCATTGTGGGATTCAGTAGTTGAAAGAGTTCAGAAGAAATTAGCGGGGTGGAAAAGTGCCCTTTTAAGTCAAGTGAGGAAGATTTTATTAATCAAAGTCACTTTACAAAGCATCCCAATGTACTTATTATCCTTTGTCAATATTTTGAATAAAACTATCGATACGTTAGAGCAAATCCAGTGGTCCTTCTTATGGTTTGGGATTGAAGAGAAAAATATAACCACCTGGTGGCATGGGATCAAGTCTGTAGTAGGAGAGAAGAAGGAGGATTAGGTTTGAGAAGGATGAGAACATTGAACAGAGCCTTGATTGTAAAATAATATTGGAAATTAGTTCAGGATGATAATGTCAGTTGGGTTAATATTGTGAAGGCTAAGTATCTTGGCGATGGCAGTAATTTCTTGAAATCCTATGCTCTCTTAGAGGAGTCTACTTTTTGGTCCAACATAGTTGGTAGTTAGGTGGATGTGTGTAAAGGCCTTCGTTGGGAGGTGGTGGATGGTTATTCCATTGATTTTTAGGATATTCTTGGGCCTTGCCATCCCATCTTGAATATTTCCCGACCTTCACCTATCTAAAGCCAATCATAGATAGGTTATTTGGTCCTAAAGTTTCTAACTTTTTAGAATTATTCAATGGTCATTTTTGGTGGAAGTCCTTTGACTTTTCAAATATTTCTTAGTAAGAGAAACTTGCTTTTATAAATTTAAAATACTCTATAAAATGGTTCTTAATCTCGAGTATTGGTCTTCACGATAGGCTGGTTTGGGATCCTAATAAATATGGCCAATTTTTAGGTAATTCTGATTACGATTTCTTGGACTATGATTCGGATCCTTGGTTCTCAATGAATCAAGTCTAGATTAAAGGCCTGATGCCTAAATTCAATGTGTTCTTCTAGTTGGCAATTTAGGAAAAGTGCCTTACTCTTGATAATCTTTAAAAATGGAGAATTATTTTCCCTAATAGGTGCTTCCTATGTGGTAGGGATTTTGAATCACCTTTCCACTTATTTTCCCATTGTGCCTATACCCTTGAAGTCTTCCATCAATTTTTTTTGGAGCTGGGTGTTGCTTGGGTTCTTCCCAGCTCACTAGAGGACCTAGTTGTTCAATGGGTCTCCCCTTCTCCTCTCCCCACCTACACCAATTTTGGAAATTTAGGTTGTCCCATATTTAGTTGTGGGTATGGAAGGAAATGAATGCATGTACCTTTAAAAATATTCGCCATCTTGAGTCGTCAGTCTCCTCGATGGACATTGTAGATATAGTGGAAAATATGAAAGCTTTAAAACTGGATTCGATAACATGTGAAGGGGATATTAGTTTGGAGATATCGTTGGATTTTTTAACTTAGTCTTAGAATACAGTACGTAGGGTGATTCAAGACAAGGCTAGAACGATTTGAGAACCCCCTCCATCGGGTTGGCTAAAATTCAACTTTGATGGAGCTTCTAAAGGGAACCCAAGTTTGACAAGTGTGGGGGGTTTATTTAGAAACTCGAAGGGTGAAATCCTTCTTACCTTTTCTAAAAATTGGGGTCATCAAACTAGCCATTTCGCTGAAGCTCGAGAATTAAATCAAGGTTTTTCCCACCTAAACTTGGTGAATTGCAGGAAACTAATCATAGAAGGAGATTCACCCGATGTTATCAACATGATTTATGGCAACCAAAATCCCTCCTAGAATATTGTAAATTTTATAATTCAAGCTAGGATAATGATTCAAAATTTAGAAGAAGTCCAATTCAAGGTCTTATGCAACAAGATCTTCATATTTGGAGAAGATATTTCCCAAATAGCCTTCGATCATTGGACAATGAATTTAGGTAAAGGTCAAACTCGAGTTAGAATACTTAGGGCAGGTGGCTAGAACCCTCCCCATTGGATGTTGCTTTTTAAATGTTTTGGTCAGGTATGCATGCCTAGTTTTTCTCTCTATTTATCCATGCAAGCATGTGTGCCTAGATTTTATCTTTGTTTGGCTTATGTGCTTGGTTTTGTTTGGCTAATATATGTTTTTTTTTTGGTAAATAAAAGTATTCATTAATTACCGGGTTTTGCAGGTTAACCCAAAACCTATTACAATATCCAGCCTTATGCTGGGATTGTAGATCCTAGTCATCCTTGAAAATTTCTTACCAGAACTTGTGTTGAATACCCTACAACACCTTACTAACAAGGCACACCCATACCTAAACATAACTGTAAACATTACTTACATTGACAGGAAATTGAAGTTTGGAACTTTGCACTTGTGAAACCTGTTGCTTGCCCATTTCCTATTCTCTGTTGAAATCCTCCAAGGCTTACACCCTGTTACCTTCATTTCCAATTTGGTATGATTTAGAGGGAAACCCCATAGTTATTACCAGCTCCATGGGGAAATAACACCCATTCATCTTTCTCCTTAATGGTTAGGTTTCTTTTCATGACTAATAATATTTTCAACTTCACATGGCACACCTTGTGTCCATGTAACCAAACTACCAACATCAACAACTATGTTGGCTAATTTGTCAGCTGACCTATTGGCCTCACGGTACACATGACGAGCCCTCCTATTTTGTATTTCTACAAAAAGGATCCTCACTTCATGGATGACTCCCTCGATTCTCCATGGAGGTTTTTTGCCATTGGTTAATAGGTTGATGATGTTCATCGAATCACCTTCAATCATCAAGTTACCTTGAGTTGCTTGGGCTACTTGCAACCCTCTCCAAAGGGCTCTAGCTTTTGCTTCATTATTAGTTCTGATTCCCAATGGTTCAGCGAAGGCCTTGACCATATTTCCTTGATGATCCCTGATTATTCCTCCAGCTCCAGCTCTTCTCGGGTTCTCCTTGGTTGCACCATAAAAATTTATTTTAAACCAACCCTAGGGGGGTGGCTCCCAAGAAATCCCATTTTTGGGATTGGTCAAAGGAATGGAAGGTTTGTCCTCAATACCTAAGGCCCAAGCTAATTGTTTTTCTTAGGGAGGAATTGAGTGGTTCTCATCCACTAAGGTGCTAAGGTTTTCTTTCGTAAAGACAATAATCCTGTTGAGGATGTTTTTTGGGTTGTGAATGGTATCCTTAAAGGCTCTATGGTTCCTTTCTAGCCAAATCTACCAAAGAAAATGATGCCAACAGATTTTCCATAGGTACTTAAGTTTTAGGCTAAAAAAGGGTTGAGGCCATTTATGGAACACTTCGGATATAAGAGCAGGCTTAACCCACGAGATCCTAAAGGCTTGGAAAAGTTCATCCAGGATGGACTCCGCTATCGGACACTCCAGAAACAAGTGTTGGGTTGTCTCCCATCCTGCCCTACACATGTAGTAATGGTTAGCAATAACCATACCTTTGGATAACATATTGTCCATAGTGAGGATTTTTCCTTGAATCACCGGCCATGAAAAAAAGGATATTTTAGGAATTAAGCCTTTGATCCAAACCAAACTCGGTTGAAATTGTTGACCTTCCACATTGAGAAGCAAATTATAGGTAGACTTAACTATGAAGTCACCACTTTCAGTCTCAGCCCAAACAATGTGATCTTCATCCTCTCTAGAAGGAATAATTTTTTGAGTTAAAATGTTATAAAGCTCTTCAGACTCCTCTTCAAAACCTTGTACTCTGATGTGTTTCCACCTGTTGATATTTATATCCTACCACATATAATTTGCAACCTTATTCCCAATATGCTGCTCCATATGCTCTTGAATCCTAGCCAAACGAGGATTCGGGGATAACTCCTCAGCTCTCACCCACCGATCCTTCCAAAAGTCTATTGTTTACCCATTTCCTAGAATCCATCTAAGACCTTTCTTGAAAAGATCCCTGCTCATGAGGATTGCCTTCCAAAAAGCAGACCCCCTGCTTGCCAAGTTGTCATTAAGAAAGTTCACACCTTAGAGGTATTTCCTCCTAACTATGGCAGTACATTCATTATCGACATTAGTCAATAACCGCCATGCTTGTTTGGCTAACAGAGCTGTATTGAGATGAGCAACTCTCATCAATACTAACCCCCCATAAGCTTTAGGTTTGCAAACCTTGTTCCAACCTACTAAATGGATCCTTTTATTATCCTCAGTCCCTGACCAGAGAAATTTTTTTTGAAGCTGCTCAATTTTGTGATACACCTTACTAGGAGCTTTGAACACTGATAGGAAGTAAATGGGTATACTTTGAAGTGAAGCCATAGTTAAAACTGCTTTTCCTGCTTGAGATAACAGATGTCCT
The DNA here is from genome assembly GCA_028583015.1 of Wollemia nobilis. Taxonomy (NCBI): domain Eukaryota; kingdom Viridiplantae; phylum Streptophyta; class Pinopsida; order Araucariales; family Araucariaceae; genus Wollemia; species Wollemia nobilis. The sequence goes on from JAQPPZ010001082.1 coordinate 1,212,461, forward strand.
TTCCAACCTGCTAGCTTTTTTTGGATCCTCTCCAGAACTATGTTCCACATTGATCCTTCAGGTTTCCTCGTAAACAGGGGAAGACCTAAATAGGAGGTGGGAAGGGATGTGATCTGACATTCCATGATCCTTGCTATGCTTTTTTGCCTAGGAATGGAGGTATTGATGAAATAAAGTTTGCTCTTATCAAAATTCACTTTCTGTCCAATTGCTTCTTCATACATTATGAGAATATTTTTAATCCTTCTTGCCTCAACCATAGAAGCCAAATTCAGTAGCAATGTATCATCAACAAATTGTTGATGTGTCACCAGGATAGTTAACGACGTGGCCTTGATACCAAATATGAGTCCAGCTACCGTTGCTGTCTTAATGGTTCTTCCCAAGGCCTCAGCTACGATGATGAATAGCATAGGACTTATGGGATCTCCTTGTATTAGACCACATTTGCTTTGAAAAAAACCTGCAGTAGACCCATTAACCAAAACTAAAAAACAAGGCTTAGAAATACACTCTCTTATTAACTTGACCCATTTCATGTTGAAGCCAAATTTTAATAAAACTGCCTCTAGGAATTCCCAATTTATCCTATCATAAGATTTGTTCATGTCTAACTTTAAAGCCATGACTAATTTTTTGGTCTGAGCGGATGTATTAAGAGCCTCATGAATAGTAATAACTCCATCTAAGATTGATCTTCCTTGTACATAACTTCTTTGGCTTGGATCAATGATAACCGATAGAACTTTCTTCAAATGGTTGGCTAAAAATTTGGACAAAATTTTATAGGATATATTACACAAGATAACCAGCCTAAAGTCATCCATAGTCTTGGGGTTGGGGCCTTTAGGGATCAAAGCAATGAAAGTTGAATTGAAACCCCTTGGAATATGATTTGAACTTTGGAACTCCTTGATTGCAGCAATAACTTTTGCTCCAACAATATCCCAACAAACTTGGAAAAACCACGGTGAAAACCCATCCGACCCAGGAGCTTTGTCAGGATCCATGTTAAACAAAGCCTCCTTGATCTCTTCATCTGAAAAAACTACTATAAGAGACTCATTAATCATTTCATCAATGAGTTGTGGAATGAATTGAAGGAGAGAGTCCTTTGCTTGGGTATTACAGGCCCGTTCTTCACCCAATAATGAACTGAAAAAATTAACAGCCTCATCCCTGATATCCTTAATGTTTTGAGTTGAGGATCCATCCACCTTAGTTAAATTTCTAATATTATTTTTGCTTCTATTGCTCAATTTGGTAACATGGAAAAAATTTGAATTAGAGTCCCCTTCCTTTAGCCATAATGCCCTTGATTTTTGCCTCCAAAACATCTCCTCACAAGCTAAAATATTATAAAACTCACAAAGGGTTTCCTTCTCTTCAGTCCTTGTCTCCTCATCATAGGTTCCATTTTGGTGTGGCTAATATATGTTGGTTTGGGTGTAGGTAGTTGTATCCAAGGCTGGTTGGATTTAATTTTTAAAATATCCTTAGTCTCCTAGTGCCTGGATATTAGCTTATTTTTGTTATAATGTTTGGACGTCCTTTCAAAAATATTTTCATCCAAATAAATAAAAAAAAAGCTACCACAGATTGTAACTTAGAAGTCCAACTCACAACTCCACTAGAAAAAGTGAAAGTATAGTCTATAGTGTACTTTCTCCCATATCTATCACCACCATAATAAAAATCCACAAAACCTTTAACTTATAAATTTGTTGATCCGTAGTAAATAGCAACATCTGATGTACCTCCTAAATATCTAAATATCCACATCACTACATTACAATGCTCCTTATCTGGATTTACCATGTACCGACTAACAACTCCCACTACTTGGGCAATATATGATCTAGTACTCACCATGGCATACATGAGGCTTCCTACTATTGATTAATATGGTTGAAGAACACAAGCTTATACTGAGAGGGGGGGGTGAACAGTATAAGACCTCTTTTTACTTATTCCTTTATACTTCAATACAGTAAAGCAATATACCCAAAGCAATATCAAAACAATGCACAATATCATCCACAAAGTGACACCAATTTTAACGTGGTTCACCCAGAATGCATGGGCTACGTCCACAAAACTTTTCTCTAAAAGTTATCTCAAAGTTCTTTGGGAAACCTTCCCAATTACAATGTTTATGAGCCTCGGCTCAAAGGAGACACCTTCCCCCAATCTGAATTTATGAGCCTCTGCTCAAAGGAGATACCTTCCCCTCTGCTCTGGAAATGATCCCTCGGAAGATCAACCGCCTCTACCTCTTGCCAGCACGTGGAACTCCTTTCCACCGAAGACCTCCTATCCTCAATGCTTAGCCTAAGAGACCTCTGCCTTCTATGATCACGTCCACGACGGCTCGACTACCTGTACCAAACATAGTCGGTCGGTCTAGTACAAGTCTTCCTCATGTCCGTCGAGATCTGTCCAACTCTTTGAACAAATCAATCCTCTGCACACAAGCCTTCTCAAAGACTTGCCAAATCTGTCCTCGGGTTCTTCTCAAAGAACCAATGCACCTCTGTCCTCAAGTTCTCTGATAGAACTCTCAAAAACTCAGCTCACAAGTCCTCTGCTAGGACCTGTCCAAATCTGCTCACAAGTCCCCACTGGAACCTGTCCAAAACCTGCTCACAAGTCCCCACCGGAACCTGTCCAAAACCTCAGCAAGCTCACCAAGAAAAACTTGCTTAGCATGAACCCACAAAGAGAATTGTTAGAGACCCAATGTGATTCATAAATCTCATAGAAGCATAAAGAGAATTGTTAGAGACTCAATATGTTCTATACTTAACTCCCAATCTCAATCTCAAATCTCATAGAAACATAAAGAGAATTGTTAGAGACCCAATATGTTCTATACTTAACTCCCAATCTCAATCTCAAATCTCATAGAAACATAAAGAGAATTGTTAGAGACCCAATATGTTCTATACTTAACTCCCAATCTCAATCTCAACTCAATCTCAAACTCAAAAGAATAAGATAGATGTAGTATGCTTTTCTCAAGAATATGAAACACAACCCAACAATTGCCAACCATGCAATATCTCATATAACAATGATACTTATATTCTTTTCACCAACAACTAGGGTTTCATCATCTCAAAGCAAGTAGCAAGACTTACTAACATAAACCCTATTGCAAAAATGCTTCCTCTTCCTCAACCAGAATTATGCATTCACCCAAAAATTCAACAATAACTTTAATGCATAAACAATCTTCAATATCCAGAAAATAAGATTCACACCAAAGAATACCTAGTAGACAACCTTTTCACTCCAAACTCAATTTCAGAAAATATACCATAAACAACATACATGGAAGATGTTGCCCATACCTTTACTTTGATGAAGAAGGAGAACTCAAAATCTGTCACAACACTAACTCTCAATTTGCCACTAATTAGAGTTAGCAACTATACAATAATACACAATAATAAAGATCCAAAATAACACCTTATTTCTCCAACTTAGTAAAAACCACCAAAGTACAATATATATACAAAGTAAAACCTCTTTACACCTTATTACTCCATATAAACATTAAACATCAATAAAACAATGTCAAAACAAATATGATACCTTAACCTTATACCTCCCGCGCATTCACAGCCACTATCCTTTGCACACCGCGACCAAAAGAAAAATCCAACGAAGAGAATCGAACTCGGCACCTCTGCCTTCTAGCGCTTTCGCTTAAATGCCACCGTCGTTGGGTCACAAGTGCCCAACGAAATACTACAGCGCTGCCCTCTCTTTTATCTTCCTTTGACGCCAAGAATCTGGAAAACGTAAACGTCTTCCACAAACCACATGCAAACTGGTGAGCGCTGTCCAAGACGTAAGTCACTGAATGCTTGCATTAGTCATCTCACAGCACAGTCTAAAAAATGCAGTTCAGGAGCAATTGCCAATCCACTGTCGTCACACAAAAAGTAAGGATGCAGCCCAAGCTCAAATCCGAGTATGCCAAGCACGGTAAAGACGTCAATCGGAGATTCGAAGACACAGAGCAAGCTCAACTCGAAGACACCAAGCGTTGTTCGAAAGGTAAGGAGCAAATGCAAATCGCAGATGCCAAGCGCAAATCGAATGAAATAGAGCAAGTGCAAATTGCAGACGCCAAGCGCAAATCAAACGAAACAGAGCAAGTGCAAATCGTAGATGCCAAGCGCAAATCAAAAAATACAGAGTAACCACAAATCGTAGATATCAATAATAATCGGAGGTGCTCACTTTAGAAAATCATCCCCACTTATATAGCCATTCTTCCTTAAGTGTTTGACGTCGGCGCTCCTCCAACGATGGCAACATATCGGCGAAAGAATTCTTTTTTCTTCCGTCGCTTAAGGGTTGAAAGACCCTTTAATAATAATTAAAATAATTATTATTATTTTATTAATAATAAATTAAACTTGGACCTTTGACAAAGGTTTGAGTTAATTTAATTATTAATAATAAACATGGACCTTTGCATTAAGTTAAGCTTGGTTTTAATAAAAACCCTTAATGAGTCCAAATGGTTTTAAGAAAAACCTTTAGCCTTGTCACCATGGTTTTAATAAAAACCCTTTAACATAAAGAAGCTTCTCAAGATATTCTTGACATCACACTCTTTTGATATCAACAAAAATGCCTTTTGACATCAATGACAACTTATACATTTGAGCAAAGGCAATGTACCCAAAGTGCCCAAAATTGCCAACAATCTCCCCCTTTGTCATTGATGGCAAACCTTTACTGAAAACACTTCTCAAGAGCCAAAACTGAAACCAACTGAAACCAACTGTGCTAACAACTGAGAATCTTCCTTTGAAGTTTTGCTCCCCATGACTTGAAGCTTTCCTCTTCACTTTGAAGCTCTCCCCCTTACTCATATCTCTCCCCCTTTGTCATCAATGGCAAAGGGCCACCTTTGGGGCTCGGGACTAAGAATTAGCCTCTTAGCTTAGTCCCTCCCCCACCTCCTGATGAGGTGATTAATTCTGGGGTGGGAGTAAAACTCCCATTAGGCACTGATCATCATCAGCGTCTATAACTTCCTTGCCGGGCCTTCTCTTGAATTCTTTGTCCATATTCCTGTTCCTATCATTGTTCTTGTTCTTGTTCTCATCCCTATTTTTATCCATGCCTTGATCCTTGGACCTGATCATGCCACTGTTCTTGTTCTGTATTCTAGAATTTCAGCTCTACACTGTCAGATTGTGTGACCTTCATTGTTGCACTTATAACAAGTAACAATGTTATTTCTTTTAGGCATACCTGTTCTTTGAATCCACCGGTTCGACCAAACCTGTTCGACCAAACCTATTACGACCAAACCTGTTACGACCAAACTTGTTTTGACAAAACCTGTTCTGACCAAACCTGTTATGATCAAACCTGTTCTTGATATTTGCCTTGCAATAAACTGCCTTGTGCCCAAACTGTTGACAAGAGTAGCAATACCCTTGAAAGAAATTACCACCTCTGAAAGCTGTCATTTACCTTTTTCACTTGAGCCATGCAATGTGAAGCTATGTGACCAAACCTGTGACAAGCAAAACATCCGCCTTGAAACTTTCCTTTATTTGACCTCTTAGGTCTCCAAAACTTCTTCTTCTCATTCTGAATTCTGGTTTCTATTTATGTGCATCTATCATTCAAGGACTCATGATCTGAAATACTTTCCTCATCAGAACTCTCTTCCTTTTGGAGTCTTTTACTAGACTCTCCAACTTGTTCCTTGTGATGCTTAACAAAACCAAGGCCTATTTTATCTCGTTGTCTTTCTTTGACCTTTGATGAGAGACTTAACCTTTTTGGAGCTATCTTGAAACCTGTGAAGCTTATCCTTGTACCCTTTAGTTTCCTCTTTCAAAGAAGCCATTTTCTGTTCTAACTCACTATACTCAAGAACCTTAGACTCTAACTCATCCTTGAGTTCTTGTGTCTTAGCTATAGAGAAGTCAAGACTTTCTATAAGATCATCTCTCTCCATACAACATTCATCCAACTTATCCTTGAGTCTAGCATTCTTCTTTCTTTCCTTTTTCAAAGCACTAAGAGCACTAATAAGTTCACCTTTAAGATCTACTTCACCTTCCTCTATATGTTTGCTATTAGAATCATCAAAGCCTTTTTCAGATTTCTTATCACTAGAGGTGCTACCCTTTTCAAAAACCATACATGCATCTTCTTTATAGTTTTCTGAAGCATCCTCATACATACTAGAAATCAAATCATTATTTGTGCAATCATCCTCAAGGTGACCAAAATTTCCACACCTAAGACATTTCATGATAATGAATCTATGTTTTGGTTCTTCCTCTTTTTTTGATATGAACAACATCTCATTTTCATTATCACTTGAAGAACTTTCACTATCACTACTAGAACACTTACTTGCTTTGTCTAGGTAGAAACTCTTCTTGTGTTTGTGAGAATACCTCTTTCCTTGATTGTTGTGCTCATCTTTGTTTTTCCTATGATGCTTGTGCTTTTTAGAATCCTTGCTCTTACAGTCCTGTTTATCATCATCACTTTCATCCTTGGCAGCGATACGATCGGTAGCATAATGACCAAACTTTCCACAATTGAAACATCTTACGTTTTTCATATTTTTGTGCTTTCTAGAGAACTTGCCTTTCTTGCTGTAATATGCCTCTTCATCACTAGAAGACTCATCACTCTCTTGAGGTTGTTTACCTTTGGATTTCTTGGTAGCCTTGAAAGTTGCCTCCTTCTTGACATCAACCTTCACTTGAGTTCTCAACTCAAATGTTGCAAGTATACTATGGAGCTCATCCTTTTTCAACTTATCCAAATCTTTAGCTTCCTCAATAGCAGAAATATTTTCACTAAATCTATTAGGAAGAGATCTTAAAATCTTATCACAAACATCATTTTCAGCAAGCTCAAGACCTAGGTCTTTCATGGAGTTAACAACCTCATCCATACGAAGCATGTAGTCACTAATATTTTCATCATCATTCATCTTGAGTTGTTCAAACATACCTTTGAAGTGTCTCAACTTTGCCTTTCCGACATTTGTATCACCTGTATGAACCACCTTCAACTGATTCCACATTTCACTAGCTGTCTTGCAGGGAATCACTTTGGTGAGATCTGCTTTACGTAAGCCTTTCAGGATTGCATTCATTGCTTTTGAATTGCTGTGATGTAGGAGTCTTTCTTCTTTAGTATTAGGACCATGTTCGGGAATAGTGTACTCATCTTCAATTACTTCCCAAACCTCATTCCCAAGTGCCATTAGATGAACCTTCATCCTTGCACTCCAAAGACCAAAATCTGACCCATCAAGAATAGGTGTTGCATTGCCACTTGAATGATCCATTGTGTTCTTTACTAGCTTTTCCTTCAAGTTGTTAAACTTTTCGAAGGCACCCGCTCTGATACCAATTGAAGAACACAAGCTTATACTCGAGAGGGGGGGTGAACAGTATAAGACCTCTTTTTACTTATTCCTTTATACTTCAAAATAGTAAAGCAATATACCCAAAGCAATATCAAAACAATGCACAATATCATCCACAAAGTGACACCAATTTTAACGTGGTTCACCCAAAATGCATGGGCTACGTCCACAAAACTTTTCTCTAAAAGTTATCTCAAAGTTCTTTGGGAAACCTTCCCAATTACAATGTTTATGAGCCTCGGCTCAAAGGAGACACCTTCCCCCAATCTGAATTTATGAGCCTCTGCTCAAAGGAGATACCTTCCCCTCTGCTCTTGGAAATGATCCCTCAGAAGATCAACTGCCTCTACCTCTTGCCAGCACGTGGAACTCCTTTCCATCGAAGACCTCCTGTCCTCAATGCTTAGCCTAAGAGACCTCTGGCCTTCTATGATCACGTCCACGACGGGCTCAGCTACATGTACCAAACACGGTCGATCGGTCTAGTACAAGTCTTCCTCTGTCCGTCGGATCTGTCCAACTCTTTGAACAAATCAATCCTCTGCACACAAGCCTTCTCAAAGACTTGCCAAATCTGTCCTCGGGTTCTTCTCAAAGAACCAAAGCACCTCTGTCCTCAAGTTCTCCGATAGAACTCTCAAAAACTAGCTCACAAGTCCTCTGCTAGGACCTGTCCAAATCTGCTCACAAGTCCCCACTGGAACCTGTCCAAAACTGCTCACAAGTCCCCATCGAAACCTGTCCAAAACCTCAGCAAGCTCACCAAGAAAAACTTGCTTAGCATGAACCCACAAAGAGAATTGTTAGAGACCCAATGTGATTCATAAATCTCATAGAAGCATAAAGAGAATTGTTAGAGACTCAATATGTTCTATACTTAACTCCCAATCTCAATCTCAAATCTCATAGAAACATAAAGAGAATTGTTAGAGACCCAATATGTTCTATACTTAACTCCCAATCTCAATCTCAAATCTCATAGAAACATAAAGAGAATTGTTAGAGACCCAATATGTTCTATACTTAACTCCCAATCTCAATCTCAACTCAATCTCAAACTCAAAAGAATAAGATAGATGTAGTATGCTTTTCTCAAGAATATGAAACACAACCCAACAATTGCCAACCATGCAATATCTCATATAACAATGATACTTATATTCTTTTCACCAACAACTAGGGTTTCATCATCTCAAAGCAAGTAGCAAGACTTACTAACATAAACCCTATTGCAAAAATGCTTCCTCTTCCTCAACCAGAATTATGCATTCACCCAAAAATTCAACAATAACTTTAATGCATAAACAATCTTCAATATCCAGAAAATAAGATTCACACCAAAGAATACCTAGTAGACAACCTTTTCACTCCAAACTCAATTTCAGAAAATATACCATAAACAACATACATGGAAGATGTTGCCCATACCTTTACTTTGATGAAGAAGGAGAACTCAAAATCTGTCACAACACTAACTCTCAATTTGCCACTAATTAGAGTTAGCAACTATACAATAATACACAATAATAAAGATCCAAAATAACACCTTATTTCTCCAACTTAGTAAAAACCACCAAAGTACAATATATATACAAAGTAAAACCTCTTTACACCTTATTACTCCATATAAACATTAAACATCAATAAAACAATGTCAAAACAAATATGATACCTTAACCTTATACCTCTCGCGCATTCACAGCCACTATCCTTTGCACACCGCGACCAAAAGAAAAATCCAACGAAGAGAATCGAACTCGGCACCTCTGCCTTCTAGCGCTTTCGCTTAAACGCCACCGTCGTTGGGTCACAAGTGCCCAACGAAATACTACAGCGCTGCCCTCTCTTTTATCTTCCTTTGACGCCAAGAATCTGGAAAACGTAAACGTCTTCCACAAACCACATGCAAACTGGTGAGCGCTGTCCAAGACGTAAGTCACTGAATGCTTGCATTAGTCATCTCACAGCACAGTCTAAAAAATGCAGTTCAGGAGCAATTGCCAATCCACTGTCGTCACACAAAAAGTAAGGATGCAGCCCAAGCTCAAATCCGAGTATGCCAAGCACGGTTTCAAAGACGTCAATCGGAGATTCGAAGACACAGAGCAAGCTCAACTCGAAGACACCAAGCGCTGTTCGAAAGGTAAGGAGCAAATGCAAATCGCAGATGCCAAGCGCAAATCGAACGAAATAGAGCAAGTGCAAATTGCAGACGCCAAGCGCAAATCAAACGAAATAGAGCAAGTGCAAATCGTAGATGCCAAGCGCAAATCAAAAAATACAGAGTAACCACAAATCGCAGATATCAATAATAATCGGAGGTGCTCACTTTAGAAAATCATCCCCACTTATATAGCCATTCTTCCTTAACTGTTTGACGTCGGCGCTCCTCCAACGATGGCAACATATCGGTGAAAGAATTCTTTTTTCTTCCGTCGCTTAAGGGTTGAAAGACCCTTTAATAATAATTAAAATAATTATTATTATTTTATTAATAATAAATTAAACTTGGACCTTTTGACAAAGGTTTGAGTTAATTTAATTATTAATAATAAACATGGACCTTTGCATTAAGTTAAGCTTGGTTTTAATAAAAACCCTTAATGAGTCCAAATGGTTTTAAGAAAAACCTTTAGCCTTGTCACCATGGTTTTAATAAAAACCCTTTAACATAAAGAAGCTTCTCAAGATATTCTTGACATCACACTCTTTTGATATCAACAAAAATGCCTTTTGACATCAATGACAACTTATACATTTGAGCAAAGGCAATGTACCCAAAGTGCCCAAAATTGCCAACAATGGTACACAAAATATGCTTGTCTTCTCTGCTTCTATTCTAGGACATTGTTTAGAAGATAATTTGAAGTGTGAAAGAAGTGGGGAACAAACTGGTTTTACATTCTGCATATTGAAGTGCTACATAATCCTTTCTATTTATGGATTTTGACATAACCAGATATTTTGTCCTTGTGTATCTTCATCCCTAAAATTTGGTTTGTTGCTCCTAAATACTTCATTACAAATATCCTAGCCAACTAAACCTTAATTCAATTATTTTCTTCATGTTGGGGCCTGCAACCAACATATCATCAACATACAAGAGCAAAATAATAAAATCACCATCATCAAACCTCTTATAGTATACACAATGGTCAACTTCACTCATGTTGAAACCTTGGCTCTTCATGAAGGTATCAAAATTTTTGTACCACATCCTTGGTGCCTATTTCAACCCATACAGAGATTTCTTCAGTATGCAAATTAAATTATCTTTACCTCTTTATTCATAACCCTCAAGCTAATCCATATAAATATTCTCCTCATGATCACCATGCAAGAAATGATTTTTCATATAAAATTGCTCTAGTTCTATATCCTATGCTTCTACAAGTGCAATTAAAAATCTAACAGTAGTCATATTCACAACTGGAGAGAAAATTTCTTTAAAGTCAATACCTAAATTTTGGACATAATATTTTGCCACCAAGCATGCTTTAAAATATTCCAAAAATCCATCATTTTTCTTCTTTACTTTGTACACCCACTTATTTACAACAAAAGATCCACAAGTTCCCACATTTTATTCTTGTGAAGTGCCTCGATTTTCTTCTCCATGGATTTCCTCCAATTTTTTGCATTCTCAAATTCTCTAGCTTCCTGAAATGAACTAGGCTCACCATCATCAATTAACAAAGCATAAGAGGATTAAAAAATAGGAGAATACCTTTTTGAAAACTTTTGTGGACATGTAGATCTTCTAACCCAATGATATGGTTGTTGTGGCTCTTAGTCTTATGACTGTAGTGGATGCTATACTTGTTCTACTTGTTGTTCTGCATGCTGATCAAAAACTTTAGCATGTTGATTTTTAATTTTCATCTTCGTTCATATCTGCTTAAAATGGTATAAAATTAGGTGTTTTTTGTCCCTACTTCCTTTACATATATTTTTCATCAAAAATAACATCTCGGATAATAATTACCTTATGGGTAGTAGGATCCCACAGTCTATATGCCTTCATTGTATCTCCATAGCCAAGAAAAACATATTTGCTTAACTTTGGGTCAAGTTTGGACCTTTTTTCTTTAGGCACATGGGCAAATACATCACAACCAAAGGTACACAAATGAGAGTAATCAACTAGCTTACAACACCAAATATCCTTTAAAATCTGTCCATCCAACGCAGTTGTATATGACCTATTAAATAGGTAAATAGTTGTATTAACAACATTTACCCAGAATATTTTATCCAACATGGATACGCTGAGCATGCTTCTAGTTATTACGCATTCCATTATTGTGAGATTCATCCACTTAGCCATACCATTTTGCTATGGAGTATATGGTACAATATTCTAGTGCTTAATTCCTTCCTACATACAAAATTTATCAAATTTCTTGGAGCAATATTCACCTCGATTATCTGACCTGAGACATAAAATAGGCTTGCCCAAAATTTTCTCTACTCATGCTTTGAAATCTTTAAATTTTTTCAAAGCTTTCAACTTCTTCTTCAGAAAATAAACCCACACTCTCCTAGAATAATCATCTATAAAAGTTAGAAAATAGATAGCACCATTTAAAGATTGAGTAGAGATTGGTAAAAATATATCAAAATGTGCATAAAAATAAAACTCTTACCAGGGCTTATAGTAAATTGAACCCTCTATTATTTACTAAAAATATGGTTCTCACACAAGTCTAAATTACAAGACTTAATCCCAAAAAACATACCTCGATCATGCAAATTTTTAGACCTTTTTCACTCATATGTCCTAGGTGTTGATGCCATAACATTACTGCATCCTAAACAAGAATTGTTTCCGCTAAATGGTTTGTCACCGTATCACCACATAAATTATATATGGTCCCATAATATTCTCTTTTTTTCTACTACAAGGGCTCTGTTGAGAAGCAACACACCCCCACTAAAAAAATGAAATTCCATCTTTTGAAAATATTTAATTTTCATTTTTTCCGAGGGACCCTCTTGAGTTTTTCGGGTTTTAATTCCAAATTTTTCTTGCATCCTTTTCAAATTTTGCCTACATCAAAGTGTCCAAGTAGGCTCATTCTCGAGCAATTTAAAATTCATTTTTCAAATGTTAAAATCATTTCTGAGTAAGGAAGATCCTTCACCAATATGTAAAAATGCAAAATACAGATGGACAAAGTCATTGGAGTCAACCTACAATTTTTGGAGAATTTGCAAAGTGGAAGAAAAGCTTGAGGGAAATGTCGCGATATCGCGACATGTTCCATTTTCGGACATGTCTCATTTTCGCGAAGGCAAAACCTTGGAAGAAAATCTTGAGGGAAATGTCGCGATATCGCGACATGTTCCATTTTCGGACTTGTCGGACTTTCGCTCAAATTTAATTGTACCCTAAAATCTTTTAAAGTCCAATGTCGCGATATCGCGACATGTTCCATTTTCGGACATGTCTCATTTTTGCGAGGGCAAAAGCTTGGAAGAAATGAAGTGAGGGAAATTTCGCGATATCGCGACATGTTCCATTTTCACGAGGGCAAAGCTTGGAAGAAATGAAGTGAGGGAAATGTCACGAAGTCAAGAGAAATGTCATGATATCCGACATGTTCCATTTTCGTGAGGAAAGCTTGGAAGAAATGAAGTGAGGAAAATGTCATAAAAAGAATGTCGATTCCGACATGTTCCATTTTCACGAGGGCAAAGCTTGGAAGAAATGAAGTGAGGGAAATGTCGACGATTTCCTGACATGTTCCATTTTTTCCGAGGTAAAAGCTTGGAAGAAATGAAGCTTGAGGGAAATGTCGTGATATCGCGACATGTTCCATTTTCACGAGGGCAAAGCTTGGAAGAAATGAATTGAGGGAAATGTCACGATATCGTGACATGTTCCATTTAAAGAAAAAAAACCCATGAAAAAAATTCCATTGGAAGTAATAGCTTGAAGGAAATGTCGCGATATCGCGACATGTTCCATTTTTGTGAAGGCAAAAGCTTGGAAGTAATAGCTTGAGGGAAATGTCGTGATATCGCGACATGTTCCATTTTCGTGAAGGCACAAGCAAGGAAGAAGTAACTTGAGGAAAATGTCGCGATATCGTGACATGTTTTAATTTCATGAGAATATGAGCTTGGAAGTGGAAGCTTTTCAACACAGTCCAAACCCTAGAAATATTTAAATAAAAAAATTAATTAATTTAATTAATTAATTAATTAAAATGAAAAACATTAAAAAACCTTAGAAAAATTTATTTTTTAAATATTCTAACCTTTGCTTTTCTTTTGAAAGTGATCCGAGAGTTACATACATGGCGAAGTAATGGCGAGAAAGACAGACAAACCTAAATTTTAGCACAAATCAAGCGAGGACCATCATATGGAAATAGGAGATGCCGAGAATTTTTGATCCATCCAGATTTTGCAGATGGAATATAGACTTTAGGAATGTATCCATTGAGAAAATTTATGCAAGTGAGTGTCTCATTTGATGAGGATGCCAAATATTATCTTCTCCATTTATGGCAAAAGTAATGGTGGGCAGAGAATTTCAACTCGAACCAGACAAAGGCGGTTGTGCGAGGATAGAAGGCCTAGGAAGTCAGTGACTCATCCGAATTTTGCAGAGGAATTAATGAGATGCTCTGACGGCTTATCGAAATATGAAGATACATTTACATGCGGTGTCCATTTGATGAGGATGAAACCAAGTCTTATCTTCTCCATTTATGGCAAGATCCACACGAAGATTTTTAGAGTGATTAGGGCTTATCAAAACTCTATATAAAAATACCTTATATTGTAAAGCCTCGACGGTGGGATTTTTATGATAAGATTTAGATATTTGGAAGAAGATATTTTTGAAAAGATCAGGGTCTATCCTGAGTCTATATATACTTCTTTTGAATGTAAAGTCCGGAGGCGAAAACTTAGAATAAAAGACATTTTAGCAATTTCCTGCAAATCTTGTTTGAATGCTTTGTTTTGTACCTGGGGTTGGTGTGACATCATTTTTCTGTGATAGCATGGCCAGGAGCCTAATCTCTTTCGGATTGCGATAAGTGCATCTTCTTTTGTTTTCGTCTCGCTAAGGTTTATTTATTTTAGTTGTAAATCTGTGTTATCAAGATTGAATATGCTACTAGGCTTCATTCCATTTGTTGTATGCTAGGGAAAATTAGAGATTTAAGGTTCAAGTCTGTTCTAATTGCTCTATCCTCACTATGCGAGCTAGGCTACTGGTGAGAGATACCAGTTGACACCGACTTCCCTTCTATTTATGATTTTCTTTCAGATCTATGTTATCTCCGTCTTATGCTCTTAGTAGAAGGTGATCTTAGAAAGCTGGACACCTTCCTCTTTGATTGGTTTTATCGTGAAGCTAAATAGTGTAACTAAAATTGGTAGTTTTGATTTTGCAACTAAGTTAGATAAGCTTCTCTTTTCTGCCCTACCCTACTCTCTCTGTTCCACCGTTAAATGATCCATTTTTATTTTCTTTCAAATTTGTCTTTTATTTAATCTGCTAAAGCATAAAGAGCTATATCAAAGAACTCATTGTAAATCCGATTGTCAACAAAGATAACAACCGCTAAACATTATTGAACGAAGGTCGAACCCATTGTAAGGTAACAGACAGTCCACTTGAAACTATTCCAAAAGTGGAAAAGAGTGAATAGCCATTCGACCCAACTCTGTAACTCACACCTTGGATAACCAGCAAGATCCTAAAGTGAGTGGGATTTATCCCGTATAAGTGTTATTGGTATTTTATGCTCATTCTTCATGGGGTGTGTATGAAAGATGAACCAACATTTAAAATTGGCGCTAGAAGGAGGGCCGACCGAACTCCGTTCAATATTTGTTAAGGATTGTAAGTTGCTTGTGTAGAGCTGGATTCTACCTATAGAGTAACTAGGTCCCACTCCAGAGCTGGAGAGCTCCTTGTGCCTGAGTTGGAAACCCCAAGGAGAAGTAGCCTCAGAAGGGCCAAGTCTTTGTCCAACATAGTTTTATCACCACTTGTAGTTCCTCCAACTGCAACTCAAAATATTATCGTTAATCAGGTAGTGATGGCAAACTGGTTGGGTTCCACTACTTTGAATATCCCTGGTGCAGCGCATGATTTACCCAGAAATCCTGAGAAGTATCTTCCTACCTACAAGCATGATGGAATTAGAACAGCAGAAGAACACCTGGTGGCATATAAAAATGCTCTAAAGTTGTTGAATGTGCAGCATGAAGATGTGGCTTGTAGGTTATTCCCATTCACTCTCCAAGAGGGAGCATACGACTGGTTTTTGAATCTTACTAATGACTCTATTACTAGTTGGAATGACCTGGAGAAAGTTTTTGTATCACAATTTGGTGAAGTGATTGACCCCAGTGTGTTATATCAACAGTTTTCCAGCATTAAGAGAGGAATCAATGAGACTGTCAGATCTTTCAACGTCAGGTTTCAAAAAGCTTATGGTAGATTGACGGGTCATTATGTGCCAACTGCAGATCTAGCATTGGAAATTTTCAAGAATTCCCTAGATCCAGTGACCTCTATTTTCCTGAAGAGAGATGCTAATATTACTAATCTAATAGAGGCTTATAGAGAAGCTTTGGTTCTTGAAAGACAATTGGGACCTCAACCTTTGAACGCTCCTCTAATTCCCTTTGTTACACAAAATACCCCTATTTTGAATCCCATCCCACATCAAATGATGTTCCCAGCATGCCAAACTCCACCGATAGGAAATCCATTGGCTGTAACACATGCTGAACATGTACAGAATACAGAGAAAGAATCTGATAAAACAAGAGTTGAGGAAGTCTCAAAGATGGTCCAAAAGTTGGCAAATGACTTTTTGAGTTTCAAAAGGCAAGTGTCCACCGGGGAAAACTCCAATAGATTTTCTTATCAACAGAATAGATTCACTAGACCACCATATGAACCCAACAAGGATTATAAAGGTAAGGGACATGAAGTGAATATTTGTGACTTGGCTTTGCCCAACTGGTGCAGGATACATGGAACATCTCAGCATGGGGAATTGGATTGTTTGGAGTTCTGCAATGCCTTTGAAGCTCTATCTGGTGAGTTGGTTTTTCCTAAAAATCAAAGAAATGTTGATGGTCCAAGTTCATCCAAACATAGTGCAGCTATGGTGTTAGATTCATTCACTTTTCCAGATGAGTCAGAGAATGTTGTGGAGATACCTATGGATGAAGTGCAAGCTTTTCAACAAGTATAGAAGGGACAACTACAATCTCAAGAACAAAAATTTAGAGCCTAATACTACGTCTACACCTCCAAACAACTCCCATAATGTTCCTCTAGATCCATCTCCAAATAATAACCCACCTCCACCCAAGGGAGGAGATCCAAGAGTACCATATGGATTTGTTGCTCCACTCAATAAGGGATACAATATAGTGGAGGATATGAAGAAGATTAAGGCTAATATCACTCTTCATGAGTTGGCTCAAATTATTGAACAAAGGGATAATTTGATTAAGACTTACTCTGAGCCTACTGCCAAACCTCTAGAAAAGGGGAAGAAGATAGCAAATGCAAATATGGCCATGTATAAAGAAAGGACTGAAGTTTCGCCTTTCTTGCTAACTGTCCGTATATTTGGAAAGAATTTACACAACTGTCTGGTGGATTCTGGTGCTTCAGCCAATGTCATGCCTCTAGCCATCTGTCAACAATTGGGTTTAACCCCTATGAAGTCCGAGAGAAGAGTCATCCAATTGGATAAAACTGAGGTTAAGGTGGTAGGTGAACTTCAAAGTATACACATCCAGCTAGCATCTGAGCCGAGAGCACAACACAAAATTGACATTCAGGTGGTAGATATTCCTGTGGGATACGAAATGCTTCTGAGCAGAGATTGGTCAAAGTCTTTGAATGGGTACTTGGCGACTGATTTTTCACATATGTGGTTGCCCTGGAAAGGTGTTGCAAATCAGTTAAGAATCGAAAGAGAACCTAGATATAAACACATGATCACTGAGTATAATGCCAAGAATGAGATTGTCAATCTTGTTGATGTAGATATCGGGGTTTATAATTTGACAACTGCACAAAAGGAGAAACTGAATGTCGGGACTGAAGAGGATCCCAGACACCTTAAGTTAGCTAAAGCTTGTGACCCTAAAATTAAAAAGAATATGATTGAATTCCATCACAGGTCCAAGGATGTTATGGCCCGGTCTTATAAAGACCTAAAGGTTTTTGATCCAAAAGTTTACACCCATATAAAACCCTTAAAGGAGTTCTGCAAACCCTTTCGACAGAAACAGAGGCATGTCAACGCTTTGTTGGAGCCCCTCATCAAGAAGTCTGCTAGAGACAAACCCAGACAATGGCACACACTATTGAAGTATGCACTTTGGGCTGACAGGATAAGACATAAAGAAGCTCTTAAGACTTCCCCATTTGCTTTGTTGTATGGTACTCAACCCATCGTTCCTATCTCTTTAAAATTGCCTACTTATCAATTTGCTTTAGATTACTTTGATGATCATGCAGAAGCGGAAGCTCGTGTGTTGGACTTAATTAATTTGTAGGATGAACAACTTCAAGCCTTGGAGCATTTTAGTCGACACCAAGAGACAGTCAAGCGCTGGTTTGACAAAAGAGCCAGAGTGAAGGCCTTTAGACTTGCAGACCTGGTGCTTCTATGGGACAAAGCCCATGAAAAGAAAGGTAAACACACCAAGTTGCAACCTCTATGGATAGGGCCATACCAGATTGCCGAAATCCTAGGTAATAATGCATTTCGTCTATAGGACCTGGAAGGTAATTTTCTGAACCTTCCTGTCAATGGTCAATATCTGAAGCATTATTTCTCAGTTGTTCCATCCACTACATCATTTGAGTAATCACAAAGACTTTGTGCATATGTATATATTGTAAATAAAGTTTGAAGTAGTGTGTTTTTTTTTTTTTTTTTTTTTTTTTTAAAGTTTGAAGTACTGTGTTTTATCTTTTGAGGTCTATGCAAATTTATCTTTAACTGGTGGCCTTTTTCCCTCCTCTTTAGCTTTTAAATCCTGTTTGTTTGAGTTTTTGCCTAAACAACAAAACACAAATCAACATTTAAAATTGGCGCTATAAAGGTTGAAGTAGTGTGTTTTCATTTTGTTTTATTTTTGTTAAGAGATAGTCTGCTAGAGCTAAAAAATGGAACTACTTATTATTTAGAACAATAGTAGAAAGATAATTGGATTTTGTATCTTGCTTGCCACAATTATTTTGATTATAAAGAAACTACTATACTGCTTGGCTGAAGAACTCCCAGGGAATCCAAGAAAAGTTGGTCATGAGAGGGGACTCCGATTCATAAAATTATTTTAAGTGTCCAAGGAGGCTATTGATACCCGGTATCTTTCAAAAAGAAAACAAAAAAATTCTAGCAAGGCTTTCCAGATATCGGTATCTTTCAAAAAAAAAAAAGAGAGAGAAGGTGAAAGTTGGGCAAGCCAACATAAAATTGGCACTCTTTTCTATGCATAGCCAAGGCTCCCGAAGGATACATCTCAAACGTGTTCACCAAGCTATAGATGCCACCTCATAGTTGTGATCAGGGTCTTGAAAATCTAAAGAGTAACTCTTCGGGGGTTGTAAAAGGCTAAACTAGTAAACAGAGCTCTACTCGGTTTCCCCTGCACAATCTAAATAGCTGATCAATCCATAGTAAGCATTCGAAGCTCTGTTATCTAAAAAAAAAAAAGGAAAGAAAAAGTTATGTGATAGAGAAAGAGATAGCCAAGGCTCCCGAAGGATACATCTCAAACGTGTTCACCAAGCTATAGATGCCACCTCATAGTTGTGATCAGGGTCTTGAAAATCTAAAGAGTAACTCTGTCGGGGTTGTAAAAGGCTAAACTAGTAAACAGAGCTCTACTCGGTTTCCCCTGCACAATCTAAATAGCTGATCAATCCATAGTGAGCATTCGAAGCCCTGGTCATCCTTGAAGGAAGGTTTATACGCTTATAATCGCACATCAGAATCTTCCTTAAGTGGTTCAACCTAGTATGTCCTTGGGAAACTTTAACAACTAACAGATAGTAGTTAAATCATTTTAGAAAATATTTGTGGCAAAGCATGGTACATAGTCTAAATTGTTTTGAAACTAGAGTTCTGGATTCTAAATAGTGCTACTATTTTCCCCATGAGATATCGCCATTTGTTGAGAAGCAACACACCCCCACTAAAAAAATGAAATTCCATCTTTTGAAAATATTTAATTTTCATTTTTTCCGCAAGGACCCTCTTGAGTTTTTCGGGTTTTAATTCCAAATTTTGCTTGCATCCTTTTCAAATTTTGCCTACATCAAAGTGTCCAAGTAGGCTTGCATATGGCATTGATTTCAATTTAAAATTTCTGAAATTTTGCATGTTAAATGTATTACCAGAAATAGCAGTTTCTATTTCTGGCCAGCAGACTTCTAAATGCATTTTCTCTTAATCCGTGATGAATTTTTAAGTTCCGTTTGCAGATTGGGATACCCATTGGGCTCATTTAGATGCTTGTAAAGTTTCATCAAATTCTGGGCACTTTGAATTTTCATCATTTTTCTACGCCATGTGAAGCTGACCATTCTCGAGCAATTTAAAATTCATTTTTCAAATGTTAAAATCATTTCTGAGTAAGGAAGATCCTTCACAAATATGTAAAAATGCAAAATACAGATGGACAAAGTCATTGGAGTCAACCTACAATTTTTGGAGAATTTGCAAAGTGGAAGAAAAGCTTGAGGGAAATGTCGCGATATCGCGACATGTTCCATTTTCGGACTTGTCGGACTTTCGCTCAAATTTAATTGTACCCTAAAATATTTTAAAGTCCAATGTCGCGATATCGCGACATGTTCCATTTTCAGACATGTCTCATTTTCGAGGGCAAAACTTGGAAGAAATGAAGTGAGGGAAATGTCACGATATCGCGACATGTTCCATTTTCATGACATGTTCCATTTTAGGGCAAAAGCTTGGAAGAAATGAAGTGAGGGAAATGTCACGATATCGCGACATGTTCCATTTTCACGAGGGCAAAGCTTGGAAGAAATGAAGTGAGGGAAATGTCGTGATATCGCGACATGTTCCATTTTCGAGGGCAAAGCTTGGAAGAAATGAAGTGAGGGAAATGTCACGATTTCGCGACATGTTCCATTTTGCGAGGGAAAGCTTGGAAGAAATGAAGTGAGGGAAATGTCGCGATTATCCGACATGTTCCATTTTCATGAGGGCACAATCTTGGAAGAAATGAAGTGAGGGAAATGTCACGATTTCGTGACATGTTCCATTTTTGCGAGGGCACAAGCTTGGAAGAAATGAAGTGAGGGAAATGTCACGATATCGCGACATGTTCCATTTTCGAGGGCGAAAGCTTGGAAGAAATGAAGTGAGGAAAATGATTCTGACATGTTCCATTTTCATGAGGGCAAAAGCTTGGAAGAAATGACTTGAGGGAAATGTCACGATATCGCGACATGTTCCATTTTCATGAAGGCAAAATCTTGGAAGTAATAGCTTGAGGGAAATATCGCGATATCGTGACATGTTCCATTTTCATGAAGGCACAAGCAAGGAAGAAGTAACTTGAGGAAAATGTCGCGATATCGCGACATGTTTTAATTTCATGAGAATATGAGCTTGGAAGTGGAAGCTTTTCAACACAGTCCAAACCCTAGAAATATTTAAATAAAAAAATTAATTAATTAATCAAAATGAAAAACATTAAAAAACCTTAGAAAATTAATTAATTAAAAAGTTCTAACCTTTGCTTTTCTTTTGCAGAAAGTGATCCGACAGTTACATAATGGCAGAAGTAATGGCGAGAAAGACAGACAAACCTAAATTTTGGCACAAATCAAGCGAGGACCATCAGATGGAAATAGGAGATGCCAGAATTCAGTGACTCATCCAGATTTTGCAAAATTAATTCGAGATGCATCAAAAACTTATAAGGAATCATTTGATAGGATGCATTATCTTCTGAAAATTTATGGTAAAAGTAATGGTGGGCAGAGAATTTCAACTCGAACCAAACAAAGGCGGTTGTGCGAGGATAGAAGGCCTAGGAAGTCAGTGACTCATCCAAATTTTGTAGAGGAATTAATGAGATGCTATGATGGCTTATCGAAAGATGAAGATACATTTACACGCGGTGTCCATTTGATGAGGATGAAACCAAGTCTTATCTTCTCCATTTATGGCAAGATCCACACGAAGATTTTCAGAGTAATTAGGGTTTATCGAAACTCTATATAAAAATGCCTTATATTGTAAAGCCTCGGCGGTGGGATTTTTATGATAAGATTTAGATATTTGGAAGAAGATATTTTTGAAAAGATCAGGGTCTGTCCTGAGTCTATATATACTTCTTTTGAATGTAAAGTCCAGAGGCGAAAACTTAGAATAAAAGACATTTTAGCAATTTCCTGCAAATCTTGTTTGAATGCTTTGTTCTGTACCTGGGGTTGGTGTGACATCATTTTTCTGTGATAGCATGGCCAGGAGCCTAATCTCTTTTGGATTGCGATAAGTGCATCTTCTTTTGTTTTCGTCTCGCTAAGGTTTATTTATTTTAGTTGTAAATCTGTGTTATCAAGATTGAATATGCTACTAGGCTTCATTCCATTTGTTGTATGCTAGGGAAAATTAGAGATTTAAGGTTCAAGTCTGTTCTAATTGCTCTATCCTCACTACGCGAGCTAGGCTGTTGGTGAGAGATACCAGTTGACATCGACTTCCCTTCTATTTATGATTTTCTTTCAGATCTATGTTATCTCCGTCTTATGCTCTTAGTAGAAGGTGATCTTAGAAATTTTTTACACCTTCCTCTTTGATTGGTTTTATCGTGAAGATAAATAGTGTAACTGAAATTGGTAGTTTTGATTTTGCAACTAAGTTAGATAAGCTTCTCTTTTCTGCCCTACCCTACTCTCTCTGTTCCACCGTTAAATGATCCATTTTTATTTTCTTTCAAATTTGTCTTTTATTTAATCTGCTAAAGCATAAAGAGCTATATCAAAGAACTCATTGTAAATCTGATTGTCAACAAAGATAACAACCGCTAAACATTATTGAACGAAGGTCGAACCCATTGTAAGGTAACAGACAGTCCACTTGAAACTATTCTAGAAGTGGAAAAGAGTGAATAGCCATTTGACCCAACTCTGTAACTCACACCTTGGATAACCAGCAAGATCCTAAAGTGAGTGGGATTTATCCCGTATAAGTGTTATTGGTATTTTATGCTCATTCTTCATGGGGTGTGTATGAAAGACGAACCAACAAGCTCCTCTGATAATTTTGTAGTAGTTGTCATTGAAAGTGATAGAATACCCTAGCTTATCCATCATCTTGATTGAGAGTAAATTCTTCCACAAATCAGGTACATATTGTACATCATATAACATCCTTTCTCTACCATCATCCAACCTGATCCTTATGTCCCCTCTTTCCACAAATTGTAAAGTATGATCATCACCTAAGTAGACCATCCCACCACTATATGGCTGATATTTTTTAAACTAGTCTCTATGAGGAGATATGTGAAAAGATGCACCCAAGTCCAAAACCTAGGTATATAAGATAGATATGTTATTGCTTATATAACAAGACTCAAATATTTTCATCTCTCTTGAACCTCTTGTACTAGCCTCAATTGATATTTGAATTTCTTTTCATCATTGTTTTCCTTTTTTAGCTACCAACAATCCTTCTTTGAGTGCCCTGGCTTCCCATAATGCAAACACTTCCCTTTTTGCTTGTATCATTTAGAATTAGATTTGGACTATAATCTACCTTGTTTATGCCTCTCAAAATATTGACCTCCCATAGATAGGGCTTCATTGATTGAGGGTTCTAGAGACATTTTTTACCTCAACTCTTCTGCCAACAAAGCGACTACCACATCATTAGATTTTAAAGATCCTAGTGATGCATTATTCATGTTCATCACCATATAATCCCATGTTTTTAGAAGGGAACAAAGTAGGGTGATATCTCTATCCTCATACTCCATCTTCATATTAACTAAAACTAGTTTACTGATAAGGGTATTAAACTCATTCAAATAGTATGCTACAAATGAACTCTCCTTCATCCTCAGGCTATAAAGCTATTTTTTTAGAAATATCTTATTTGTTTTTAACTTTGTCTCATACAAATTTTCAAGCTTCTTCTAGAGGTATTTCACGATATTTTCTTTAGAAACATTGAATAATACAAAGTTTGCTAGGTAGCTATGGAATGTAGAAATCGCCTTCCTATCTAACGTTACCCACTCCTCATATTTCATGCTGCTAGGTTTATTTGTGACCTCTTTTAAGGCTAGGGCTTGGTCATTTTGAACCAGCAAATCCTTAAATTTATCTTTCATAGGGTGAATTTTCTACCATCAACTTTCTCAATATCAAACTTGGTTACACTTATTATCATTGTTGTAGCTCCAACTCACATAAAACCCTAGGATTTGATACCATATGTAAGACCAAATATTAAATTACGTGCAAGTAAAATATACAATAACACAAAAAATATAGTAATACAAATATTTTACGTGGAAACCTACAATGTGCAGAAAAAACCATGAGGTAATGGCAGATTCATTATTTTATTAATTTCAACAAACTTTACATTCACTTTATATTTACATGAAAGGATTCATTCCTATTTTATAGAAAATAAAAGGAAGACTTCAAAAACTATTCATTTCCTCTTCCAAATAAAGACTCAAAAACTATTTGTTTCTTCTCCCAAAGAAAGACTTCGAAAAACTGTTTGTTTTATCTCACAAAACTACTCATCTAGAAGCTACCTATTTGGAGCTACCCGTATAGAACTACACATATGATAAGCTACACTTATGGAGCTAAAAATTTAGAGCTACATTTCTAGAGCTACACGTCTAGAGCTACACATCTAGCAGCTACCTGTTCGGAGTTAGACGTCTAGCAACTACCCATCTAGAGCTAGACATCAGGTAGCTACCTGTATGGATCTAGACATTTGGAAACTACCCATATAGAGCTACACATTTAGAATCTACCTATCTAGAGCTACACATATAGAAGCTACCCGTCTAGAGCTACACGTCTAGCAACTACCCATCTAGAGCTACATGTCTAGATAGTGACTTCACCCCCTAACACAACCAAACTTTGTATCTTCATCTTATAGTACATGCATGTACCTTATGAAGTGTTATTATACCACTTTTCATCTCATATGGGCTATGATATAATAACTCTTTATAGACATGTAGTCCATTGAATCAATTTAGATTAAATTCCACTTATTTTCTATTTTTTTCTATACAAACATGAAATTAAGTTTCATTTGCATGCTCTAGTATAGTTGTTCTCTTGGTGTTGGTCAAGTAGATATATAAAATCTAAATTATATCAAAGTTCGTGTTTCTCCTATATAATATTGACTACAACATTATATAGGAGAAACATTATCCATGTGATGTGGTTTACCGGCAAGGATGCCACTTGCATTATCGGTGATGTGATCGGGTTCAATCTCCACGGCGGATATGTATATGTATAAGAAGTATTTACTCAATAAAAAAAATGTTGACTACAATAATACACTATGATATAAATTTTCTGGTTTAAAATAACTTATCCTTTATAAATTTGAGAAACTGTATAATGGTGTCATGTGGATCATGGACCTATTTTTTTAATGATTAAATAAATTTATGCATAGATTTTGAGTTATATATATATATATATATATATGTGTGTGTGTGTGTGTGTAGATTTATTTGTAGTGATTTAGTCAACTTCCTTTCAATACACAAGTGTATGCATACCTCTACATGAATAAATTGGTTTTTTATAGGTTGATAATATTTTATATAATCAAATCTCTTGTTAGAATCAAATAACTTCTTATAGTTGTAAGCTTCTCTATAAAAGCTTATTATAGCTTTTAATATTACCAACTATATTTTTGTTTAAAAATATTGTTCATTTTAAAACTATCTTCAATTGATTCCTACTACCATGAAGCAAAATCTATAATAAAATATTAGAAAATCCAACAAATAAACACTTGTAAAACTAATGTATAGTAACAATAACCTTTTATATTAAAAAAAAAAGTCTTTTATTTATTTTTTATTCATATTTGATCTATTAACATTATCAAGGTGATACATTATTATTATTATATTTATATCCATTATCTATATAGCAATATATAGTCAATAAAGAATTCCATATTATGTAATGATATTAATCATTATGCAGTATCCATTAGATTTAAGTGGCACTATCTCTAGTATCTTAAGTTGTATCCTATAACTCACAATGATTATCATATTCAAGGATAAAACTATATTAATTTGAACAAGTTTCGTATCATTATGTCATAGGATATATCAATATTCATAGCACACATGCACAAAAATCATATAAAATTATGCACGAGATAAATTATAGTAAACATTTCAAAAATATAAATAATTATAAAATATTGAACTAATTGTAATTTTATATAATTTTCATATTTATATCAATGTTTTTAATTGGAAATAAATGTCATTAACCATTCCTACTATGAATAAATGTCACTTTGGGTCAACAAATAGTAAAGGTTTATCGTATAAAATGTTAAAGATGATTTAGAAGTATATAAAACTAGATGATATAAAAATTACATAATTTACAATAAAGTATCATTTGTTTTCTCAAACTAAATATATTTGATCTTTAATTTCGTTTATAGGGTTACTTTCTAATAGTATTAGTTAAAAACCCATTGTCATTTTTGTAATGAATGAAAATTAAATTTTTGTATGCGAAATTACCAGGAAATAATTTTACTTTTAAATGGAACCCTTGGAGTCCTTTGGTAAATTTTAAAAGAAATATTTTTTCAATTCGTTATATGCTATTTGAATGAGTCCCACCCATATTACATCATCATCACAAAGTGGTATTACAACAAAGCTTGAATATTACCCATGTATCGCTTGGTAATATTTGAACCTTGCTCTCCTTAAATATTGATGAATCTAACCGGTTGAGCTAATGCCACTTGATAGTTAAAAGAAATATTCTTATTCTACTATATAAATACATTTAATTACCCTTCAAACAAAATGTTCAAAGTCAAAATTGTGGAGGGAGTAAGGTTTATACAGTTGATCCTTTTAACAAAAATTTTGATGGCTTATTACATAATGATTATAAATGCTATCCCATATGACCTATGGTGTAATGGACATGAAAACTATTTTTAATTAAAAATATTATTAGCAAAAATTAAATAATGTTTATATATAATATATTGAATATTTGTATAAATTTAGAGTTAGTTTAAAACCAATAGATGCTATAAAATACTTAATTTATAGTAAAGTATCATTTGTTTTCTTAAACTAAATTTCTTTGATCTTTAATTTTATTTATAGATTTATTTTCTAATATTATTAGTAAAAAACACATTGTCTTGTAATCAATGGGAATAAAACTTTTATATGTGAAATAAATATGGTATAATATTACTTTTAAAAGGAACTTCTAGAGTCCTTTGGTAAATGTCAAAAGAAATATTTTTATTCTACTATATAATTACATTTAAATATTCTTCAAGCAAGAGGTCCAAAGTTAGAATTATGGAGGGAGTAAGGTTTATTAGTTGATCCTTTCAATAATGTGTGGCTTAATACATACTAATTATAAATGTTATCCCATATGACCTATGGTGTCATGGATATTGAAAACTACTTTCCTTTGAATATTTTATTAGCAAAATTTAAATAATTTTTATATATAATATATGGAATGTTTCTAAAAATTTAGAGTTAGTTTAAAACTAAAATATGATATAGAAGTTACTTAATTTTATATAAACAATCATTTGTTTTCTTAAACTAAATTTTCTTTTACCTTTAATTTTATTTATAGGGTTGTTTTCTAATAGCATTAGTTGCAAACATATTGTATTTTTTGTAATGAATGGGAATACAACTTTAAATATGAAATTAATAGGGTGTGATTTTAGTTTTAAAAGGAACTTTTAGAGTAATTTGGTAAATGTCAAAAAAAATATTCTTATTCTACTATATAAATACAATTAATTACCCTTAAAACAAGAGCTAGGAATTTTTTTTCTAAAATATAACTCATCTTTCAAGGGCCATATGTTTGCATATAATTATCCAATTCAAATGATTCTTATGCCATTTTATGCAAAATTTTAAGAGCTTTAGAATGAGTAGCCATATAAAGAATCCAAGCAGTATTAAGGGAGATGTGACCATGTGAATACAACCATCTAAAATAAGGGTAGCCTTTTGGAAATTTTTTCTAGAAAAAATATCTCATATTTCAAGAGACATATATTTGGGAAGGAATGTCTGATTTAGATGATTCTTTGACCAATTTGCATGGAAATGGAAGAGATTTAAAATG
The DNA here is from genome assembly GCA_028583015.1 of Wollemia nobilis. Lineage (NCBI taxonomy): Eukaryota > Viridiplantae > Streptophyta > Pinopsida > Araucariales > Araucariaceae > Wollemia > Wollemia nobilis. Next base: position 1,240,324 of record JAQPPZ010001082.1, read on the forward strand.
ATTAGTCACATAAGTGAATCTAAGTAATATTGAAGGAGATAAAACCCTATGAAGTTAACCATATATAATAAGTACAATGCTTATTTTTAAGTTGTGAGAAACAAAATTGTAGATATCTATCATCCAATGTTCAAATGATAGGAGGAGCAATGGAGGGCTAGGGCATCAACCAGGTGGGACATTCTATTTGGGCATAGAATTTTTTAGCTAATTTTCATTTATCCCTTCATTATCTTAGAATTTATAAATGCATATTATTATAGGTTTATTTTTAAATAATATAATCGCTATAGGATATACTAGTAAATTTTAGTAGATATCATGTTATAGTTTCTTTACCATTGAATGATTAAAAAACTAAATCATTAAGATTTTACCTATTAGTAGAGGTTAATAAGGACCCTACAAAGCCATAATCATTGTTTCTCAAATATAATATAGTCATTGGTAGATTGAATGGGTCTTGGCCAAGGGCTTTACTATGAGAAAATGAATTTATAGGAGATGAAAGTCTCTAGAAGTAAGTCTATTGTTTCTTGCTAAATATTTTTTCCTATCCATTTTCTATTCTATGGGGTAAAGATATGGAATCCTAAAAATATGTCCTTGGTTTATAGGAAGAGCAATACTCTTCATTACCTACTGGTATTAAGGCATACAACTAAAAACATAAATATATACCTAGTACTGGTTTAGGTTAGGATGTATAGATTACCCATTAAATTTTATGAAATGGATATCTTCAAGGCAATAGAAAACACTCTAGGAGAATTCCTAGTGATTTTAGAAACTATGAAACACATAGTATTAGCTATTTATGCTTGAATATTAGTCATGATTGATATGAGTAAACCATTATAGAATCAATAATTATTAAGTATGGGGTTAAGTTATAGATCCAAGATGAATTATGAAAACCTATCTTTCAGATGTAGAATATGTTATGAGGTGGGACATGTGGAGAGATTATTATATAAGAAGAATCCAATAGAAACGTATGTAGAAAACCATAATAGAAACCTACATATGGATATGAATTAGAATAATTTTTAACTTCTAGAAAATAGGTCTAGATAGATGAAAGAAAATAAATAGTGGAGATAAATAAGTAAGGGTATTGGAAGAGATACCAATTATTTTAAGACTTTGTCCTATGAAGAAAAATTAGATTAAATCTTAGATGCTATAGTACAATAGGATCTAAATATTAACAAGGGTCTACCTACTCAGCATGGTATCAATTTAGGGATGAACATTCTCGTTGAACCTAAGGAATATTACTCATTAGATTTTGAAGGCTCTCTTGAAGTACCATGCACTATTTAGGAGAAGTAAAATGGTAGAGAAAATATAGTGTTAGATGATACCTTAACCATTAACAATGAAGTACTAGAAAATAAGTAAGATAACTTAAAATATTCCCTAGTAGAGCTAGGCGAGGATAAATCAAATGAAAAGAAAAGTTGTAAAAGAATATTAAGGAATAGAATAATAAGACCTATTCCTGATATAGGTAAGGAAAAAAGATGAAAATATTTAAATTAAAAAGCGAGATCTAGGGAAGCAAGAGAAAACTTAGAAAAAGGAACACCATCTATGTTGGTTGAATATATTTTTCAAATATAAAAATTATATTAGTAATTTGTAGGAGCATCTAAAAACCCCCAATAAGACGATATTACCATCTCATGGAATTTCAGAGATGTTAATGCCCCTCAAAGTAGAGGTGTATCAAGGATCTCTATTTAAGTAATAAGCCCAAATTCTTTGTATCTAAGAAACTAAAATGACAAAGGAAGAAGTTTCCAAAACTATGAAAGTAGTATGAGAAAGATGTGAATGGGATGATGTGGATTTAGAAGGAACAACAATGGGAATTTTAACATGGAATCTAGCTACAACCTCCTATGAAACCATTCATAAAACTAGGAATTAGATAGCCTCATTAGTCACATGCTAGTTTATAGATATTTGTGTCATCCTTATTAATGTCTATGGACCACAAATCAATCAGGTAAATCAAAATTATGGAGTGGTATTGAAGCCTTTATGAGAAGTAAATACCAAGATACCTAATTCATGATCATAGGATATTTTAATTCCATAACCAATCTGAATGAAAAATTTAGAGGAATTAGGAAAATAACCCAAAGTATAAGATATTTTTCAACTTTTACTCAAAATAATAATCTATGGAAGGTTGAGTTTGGAGGGGACAACTATACATGGACAAACAATAGGATAGGCCAAAACATGATAGTAAAATTATAAACAGATGTATACTCTTAGATCATTGGTTGGTTTAAGTGACTTGTGTTAAAACTAACACCTTGACAAGGATTGGTTCAAATTATTGGCCATTTTAAAGATGAACAAATGTGAGAAGACCGTCCTCAATTTATTGATATGATAGCATAGGCATGAAATTTCTTAAAAAATTATGGGTTGTATACACTTCCAAAATAAAGTAAATCAATGACATCTTGATTAAAATATTGAAACAAGAACATTTTCAAAAATATTTTTGAGAAGAAATAAGAACTAAAAGAGAAACTTTAAATTTCTAAAAAGGTGAGCACAATAATCCAAGCTTGAAGAAAAGCAGATTTCTTAGTGAATATCATAGTATTTTGATTAAGGAAGAGAAATTTTGGAGATTAAAATAAGGTATAGTTGGTTAAAAGGATATAAAAACATAATTTTTCATAGGATGGAAACAATACAAATATCAACATCTAGAAGTAGTAGAATTAAATTAGTAGAAGGGTTTTGTATTGAAGACTACAATGAAATAAAAAAGGAGGTAAATATTTTATACCAAAATATTCTAGGATCATAGGATATTGATGTTCTTAATGATAAACTACTGCAAGAAGTACCTTTAGTTATAATAGATGAAAAAAATTGTAAACTTATGGAGCCTGTTACTCTGGAAGTTCATTTAGATATTTTCTCTTTTGATAAGGATAATTCCCTAGGTATAGATGGGCTTCTATAGTATTCTATCAGCATAACTAGGAAATAGTGAAGGATTCCTTATTGCTGGTAGTGGAACAATCTAGGGTAAAATACTACATACCTTTTAAAATAAATGCAACATATCTTACCTTGATTCCAAAAAAAGAAGTATAAAGACTTGTTTGATTTATTTAGGCCCATAAACCTATGTAATTTGGCATATAAGATAATCCCCAAAGTGATGGAAATGTTTTTAAGACCACTCTTAGACAAAATTATTTCAAAAGAGTAAGGAGGATTTGTGAATGTGAGACAGATTCTAGACATGATTATAGTAGCTCATAAATTAGTTCATTAAACAACTTTTAGAAAAGAGAAAATCTTGATATGAATAGAGCATATGATAGGGTTAAATGGTATTTCCTTTTTGTGGTATTAGAAAATATTGGGTTTGGGAATAAATGGGTCAAATGGATTAAATCTTGTGTCTCTACAGTACCATATTAAGTGCTTGTTAATAGGCTAGTAACAAAATCATTTAAATCTAAGAGGGGTATTAAATAGGGGGATTGTCTAACACCATATTTGTTCATTATTATGGCAAATATATTGAAAATTAACTTGAAGAAGGAATACAAATATGGAAAAGTAAGTAAACATAAGGCTAATAATAACATCAACAACATCACCCATCAAAAATTTGTATATGATACAACCCTTTTTGGGAGGGCAAGGAAAAATTAGGCTAGAGATTTCAATAACTTATGAAAGGATTACAAAAGAGTGCTAGGGTATACGGTTAAGAGGAAAAAATCCAAGATTTACTTTCTAAACACTGCAACTATAATCAAAGTAAGTATATACATGGTAGTTCATATTGGAAAGGCAAATTTTCCAACAATATATCTAGGGATGCCCTTATTTGAGGGGAGAGTGAGGATAAATTTATGAAATCTAGTTAGAAGTAAATTTTAGAATAAAGTATAAGCAAGGAAAGGTTTATGGTTATCATTAGCAGAAGAGTGTAGCTAATTAAATCAATCCTACAATTCATCCCAACATATTATATGTCCTTTTATATTATGCCAAAATCGATAGAAAAAATATTATTCTATATTATGTGGTCATTTTTATGGTCAAGATTACAAGATAAAAGGAAAATTCCTTTGGTGAAAAGGAGCAAGTTGTGTGATGATAAAACTAGGGGAGGTCTTGGTTTAAGAGTTCTTATGGATGTAGACTCAGCTCTAAGGAGAAAAGTAATATGTATATTATACAAATAGAGTGAAAGACAATGGACAAGAATTCTTCTAAACTAATATTTTGAACATTAAGGGTGTCGCACAGGATTCTCTTCAAGTCTATATGTAATATTTTTTGAAACTCTTGGCTCTTTCAAATGAAGCTAACAAAAGGAGATGAGTTGGAATTCTTTTTTACCCATTGGATTTTGTTTTACTGGCTTAATACAATAATGTCATTTATATTTAGAATCTTGCATCCCCTTCTTGTGTGGAGTGCCTTTCCTGTTGATCCTCTTGGTGGGTTCCTTTGCTTCATCAATGGTTTTCCTTTTTATTTGATTTTACTCTTTTGTGGTGATATGGATGTTTCAATCATCGAAGAGACTACTCCTTTTGAAGTTTTTGGTATGATTTTATCTGTTACTAATTATTCTTCTTGAGTTTTTTAAGATCGTGTTGTCATGTCTTTGTATATTTCCAATATTTGTAGCTTACTCCTATGGTGGACCTTGGAATCCAAGTTGCCTTTATCCAATTTGCTTAGGGATTATTTACATTCATTTTATATTTTACACCCCTTGCCCCATATGTACCACCTCAGGCTCATTCCCCTCCTCATGGTAAGGTGGTGTTTGATTCATATAATCAATCTGACCCTTACTATTTAAAATTATCCTTTCCAAGCTTTTCTCTGTGATGACTTTGCTAACAATTTTGGATTATTAGTTAGTCACATCTTTGATATTATCATTATTTTATATGGTCCTAAAGTTATTCATTATTCAAATATCTACTAGTCTAGGTATAACTACTCTGCTTCCTTAATCCAAACATATGTTTCCCTCATGAAGATGGAGAGCAGTGACATTATCAATGATGCTAATCTATTATCAAAGCTCACCATGGGGAATGAATAACTAAGAGTAGAGTCCTTAAAGTTGGTAATTGAAAATGATGCTAGTGAAATTATCAATAGGAGGGTTTTCTAGAGTGCATGTATAAGTTTAATGGCCATGATGAGTTGGTTTCATTGTAAATTACACATTTCTAGTCTGAAGTGTTGGTTTTGGATCCTGATTCTCTCTCTAATTCGGAGGTCTTATTTTCAGTTACACTTGTATCCACTCCACGAAGGTTGGGTGTAGGGCGGATTTCCCCCCTACTAATATCACCAAGGGTCCAAAAATATATGCATTTTTTTCTTTGTAAATATGGACCATTAAATATTAGGTCATAGATCGGATGGTAGGATTTTATGTTGGTATTTTTTCCCTAAAATGTAACTCTATTTTGTAAGATAATTTTGAGCAATGACTTGTGAGGGTAATATACTGTGATAGAAAGAATATGAGGTTATAGAAAATGTGCTTTAGGTTGTATCCCTTTATTTTTGTTGGACGAAATAAATAAAGGTCTGGTTATTTTATCCGTGGATGTAGCTTATATTGGTTGAACCACATATATCTATGCCTCTCTTGTATTGTGTTCTTTTACATTATATTTTTGCATCTTATTTATTGCTCATATTATTATTCCTAACATGAAGGGAATGCCAAATTTAACGGGATAGAAATCACCATCAATATATCTCTTATCATTGACATTATGTACCTAGCTATTGAAGGTAAAAGTATTTTTAGATAAAAGCATTCTCTCACCAAAGAGCTAGATAAATTCCTTGATAAAAATGAATAGATTAAGATATTGGAAAGAAAATTTCTTAGGGACTCTCTTCCTCCTCCCTAGGATAGAGTGGTGCTACCCATTATGAGATATTTTATTCTATATGGTAAGTTCAGCATAGTGCAAAACTTCCACTTTGCCTTTTTAAACCACCTTCTTTGGGGGAGAAAGGTGAATGTATTGGATTTCTTGTTGTGTTCAATTGAGAAGACCATTGGCAAGGTGTAGCTAGGAAATCCAACATTCCCCTTCACCAAGGCCTCCTCAAAATTTTATTCCATCATGCTATGGAAAAATAGACCAGAGAAATATCCCAAATTTGGGCCTTGATTATGGTAGCCCCATGGATTCAATTGAGAATGTCGATGGGATTGGGGAAAAATAAAATGCTCCCAAGTCTTTGAACATGGAGAAGAAAATTGAATCTCCTTATTTCTGTGGGTTCTAAAATGGGTAAGAGCAGTTCCCTTGTCTAGTACAAAAAGTCGCATTCAAGAAGGTAGACCCAAATTCTCAAGTGAAGGAAATGAGGTGATCTACATGGCTGAAGAATCTATTGAAGAAATAGAAATCTATGTTCCTCTATTTATCTTAGATGTGGATTTTGAGTGTTTGCAAGAGCTAAATTTGGTGTCTCAGGTGGTCAGTTATTCTTCTCATGCTAAGGGAAAAAAGAATTCTATTGTTGAATTAAGAAGAGGTGAATATTCAAAGAATAATATTTCTAGGATCCCCCTGGAGTCCCCCTTCAAGATCATCCTCAACAATAATATTTTCAGCCTTCAATATCTTTTGAAATCTCTCCATTGAAAGAATATAATGATAGCAATACTTATGGAGGAGGTTGCCAACCATCTGGATGACTTTTATAAACAATGTGGTGACATGCATCCATAGTAAAGTCTCTTTCACTACGATGGGGGCTATTCGTTTCTTGTGTTGGTTTCAATCCTTTTGTATTTTCTCTCCTTCCTAGTCTTTGAGGCTTGTTTATTTTGCTTCCTTTTTGGAGGTCTTTTTTCTTGTTGAATGTTTGTTGTAGGCATATTTTGTTCTAATCCTAGATCTTGGACATGCTTCCTTTGTGTCTTCTTTAGTGTATTTTACTCTGTAGCATTATTATTTGTAAAAGGTTTTGAAATCCTTTCAAAATCCCCTATTTTTATCTTTAAAAAAAAATTAAAGTTCATTTAGTCTAATGACCCAAGCTAAATATTTACTGCATCCTCACTTCCATATAATTCTACACTTTGGAATGGTTTAAAAAATAATTTGATTATGATTAAAGGTCTAAAATGTATTGTGGGAACTTGAGAAAAAAATTATATTTGGATAAATACTTGGTGTGACAAAAACAACTCAATCTAGATCTAATTTTGAAACCATGGATGAGATTACTTCAAGATAAATATGATGAGAGGGTTCCAAACATCATGTACAAGGACCAGGAAGGAAGATATAAATGGAAAGAATATTTTCTTACAAGTATATTAGACGGTTTTGCTAGGAGGTAATTGAGTAGAAAGATAACAACAATGATTGTTCTAAGGGGAGCTGGGGATAACCTAATTTGGTAGTTGAGTAGCTCAAGAGAATACATAAAAATAAATGAATATAATGTAAATCACCAAAAAAATATGAATATTGTAAGAATATGGAGATATATTAGGGATAACTTGAGTATTCCAAATGTCAAAATATTTGTATGGCTAATAGATCATAGGAAAATTTTATCCTAGGATAACCTAATGAAAAGGGATTTTCATGGCCCCTTGCAATGTGTTATTTATAAAAAGGAAGAGAGTATAGACCATATCTTGGGATATTGATCAAAAATTTGGGAACTATGGCAATGGATTCTTAATATTTTTGGTAAGTGAATGGTGATGAATGGTATAACACTTTTCAAAGTGGGGCATTACAAATAATTTGGGATATATTGAAAGATATAATACTTTGAACTATATGGTTGGAAGGGAACAGAAGTATTTTTTTTGGAATGGAAAGTAGTTTAGAGGTAATGAAATGAAATATTTGTTTAGACATAGAGGAGTCTAAGCCAACCCTATCAACTCACCCAATCCCTAATCTTGAAGTAGAGATCCTTGATAGATGGATTTAAGTCATAAAATGCAATTATGATGTTGGGTATAGGATAAAAAAAAAAAGACAAAGAATATAAAAGTGGAAATCACTAAATATAGAGTTGGTCAAATTGAATTTTGATGGAGCATCTAAAGGAAATATAGGACCAACACGAGGAGGAGGAACAATAAGAAATAATAGGTGTGATATTTTACCATCTTATACTTTCAATAGTGGATTTTAGGCAAATACTAAAGCTAAATATTGGGCAGATTTAAAAATTTTAAAAATATGTAGATAAATGAAATGAAATAGAGTAGGGATGGAAGGTGATTCAATAATAGTAATAAATGTCATTTTGAGGAAAGCAAAAGCTCCATGGACAATACAAGATATTCCTACAGACTTTGAATAAATTGGGTTTACACATAAATTAAGGGAAGGGAACAAATGTTTAGATAGGCTAGTTAATATAGTTTTAATAGAGGAACATTAATTTAGATTTTATTTTCCATGGTTAGAGGAAGTAGTAAGTTTAGCTAAAGTTGACAAGAAAATGTTGACTACCAAAATCAAATAATGATTAAGATTTACTTTAATGTTTTTAATTGATAATACTTGTTGTATTTTATAATATTAATATGCTTTTATATAAACTAATTATTACAATTCTTATTGGTGCACTTATGCTTCAGGAAGGAAACTAGCAATCCACATCTCATAAAGTTAACTATGATAGTTTAAAGTTTCAAAAATATTACTTTACTAAGGTGTAGTGCATAGACAGTACACATGGATTTTTGGTATTTTGAAGGTTACTATAGGAAAATTTCAAGAAGAAAGATGCTAAATTTTTTAATATTTATATTCACAAAGAAAATTGAAGAAGATCCAGAAAATGAAAATCAAGATTTTCGAATTTTAATAAAAAGTATGTAGGTATCTAGCTATAACAACTCCATTGAGATGAGAATCAGATATATTTATAAAATCTCAAGCTCTAAAGGAGACAGTTGTATTTTTTCAAGGGTGGGGGAGCCAAGTACAATCTCTTTTTCTCTAGGAAAAAAAAAGACCCTTCAAAGAATAGGTCTACAGTTTGAATTGTGGAGGCGATAAGTTCTATATAGTTGATTTGTTTTTTATGGATGGCTTAATACACACTGATTATAAATTATATTCCATATGACCTATAGCATCATGAACATTGAAAACTACATCCTTTCAAATTTTTTATTAATAAAATTAAATAATGTTTATATATATTATGTGGAAGTTTGTAAAAAAATAGTGTTATTTGAAACAAACATATCTTTTAATATTTTATCTTTGTAATTTATAAAGCAAATAGAAAATTAAAATAATAATAAATATTGTAGTTGTTAGTATCATCTCTAGATAGAAAACAAAACCAATAAATATTATGTATACTAGGAAATGACCTACCTTAAGATGTGACATATAAAATATTTCTTATTATAAATAAAAAGGTCTTTATCTAATAGAAATAAATGATAAAATGTCTTAACCTAACATATAATAAGACATTTATTTCTTAAGTTAAAATTCTTTCATCTTCAACTTTATAATGTTAAACTTTCTCATTGTTAGTGGCTCAAGGACTCATTTTTAGCTTTCTACTCAAATATTAGATGAAATCAATAGACTTTAATTTCCATATAAATAAATGAAAGGATCTTCTTTAAATAAACACTTTTTTCAGTCTTATTTATTTGAATGGAATAATATGATTGACATTCAAATCTATAAGGGGTAGGATTATACGTCAAACTCTAATAAGTATAGGTTGCTTTAAAAATATAGAACAATCAATATTATCCCATATTATTTATGGCCTTATGTTCAAAACATCCTTCATCTCCTTTGTAATTCTACACTTGATATCATTATAAAGTACTAATTTCATAGAAAAATGAAAGTTCAACATTTATTTTTAAATCAGTTCCAACTAATATGCATTCATATAATTAAAAATCTTGTAATTGTTAACTTATATGTCTAAATAAGAGTTTTAATTTTTAGTTGAAGGTAAGAAACAATCTCACACGTTGGTATCAAACTTAAAGTTATGCCATGAATAAATCATAATCACATTGATTGCATATCTCATTTTTTTTTTTTGGTAGATAAGATACTATAGCATTAATACCGGGTTTTACAAGTTGACCCAAAACGTTTTACAAAAATCAGCCCAGGGTTGTTGATGAACATATCTTTACTAAGGATCCTATATATGTAAAATATACATACCGCCAAAGCCATTACATCCGGTTAGGCACATAGCATATTATCAAAAAGAAACTTTCCATAAAAAATTTTGGGTATACCCCGAGAAAACACACATGCATCATAATTACAAAAAATAAACAGACACGGATCCCTTCCTTGAGACAATGGAGAAACAAAAAGTTGTAGACACACATAGCAGAGTACTAAAAATCTCCCACAAGCTCTGTATTGACAGTTACTCTTAATAATTATTTGGTAATTAATTTATTTCATATATGACATGCTTTGGTACCACATACTGTATTGGCCAATCAAACATGGAGAAGTGAACCTACTAGCTAGATTTATGGTGGTGGCTATCTGGTGCTCCACGTGGCTTTGGTTCAAAGTCTTATATTATCGTTTCTTTCCTTCCCTATGATTATCAACCAACCTCAAATTACTAAGATGACTAGGAGCCATGTTATCTGATATGTGACTATCCCCATTAGTCTTTGTGGTATTTCCAAGTAGCATCCATGAAGATTGATAGCTCAGATAATTTTTATTGTGAGTCCAATTCACAAAAGAGACGGGAATACTCCTAGCCTTTGAAATTACAATGCCTTCCCTGTTGGTAAATTTGACTATCATTCTTGGTATTCTTGTTGAATAAGCTCCTCTACTTCACTCGGGACACCATGTTCCCATTTGAAAAGTTTGTCACCATTGACACCCAAATTGGCCAGCTTATCAACAATTTTGTTAGCTTCCCGAAAGACATGTTTGGATTTTCTATCCTGTCTTCCCTGGAAAAGGATCCTAGCCTCTTCAACAATTGTTTTAATCCTCCAAGGAGGTGTTTTCCAATTATTGATGAGATTTATAACATGCATAGAGTCTCCTTCTATGATCAAATTGCCTTCTAAGTCTTGAGTCATTTGAAGGCCTCTCCACATAGCTCTGGATTTAGCTTCATTGTTCGTCCTTGTTCCCAAATATTCAAAAAACACAAGCATCATATTCCCATTATGATCTCGCACAATGCCACTAGTGCCTGCTCTGCCAGGATTGTCCTTAGTTGCTCCATCAAAATTAAGCTTAAACCAACCCGTAGGAGGTGGAGACCACTTAACATTAGTTTTGGGGTTGACTACCCTAGGCACAGACTCATCTAACAAGTTTAAGCTTAAATATTGAGCAATCGTGGTCTCCTATAGATGAGGTTTACAACTATCAAAAGGGATAAGGTCCACATTCTCATTGGCAAAGGATAGGATCCTGGCAATGATAGTTTGATGATCATGGATAGACTCATTAAAGACTCTAAGGTTCATTTCTAACCACAACTACCAAAGATAGTGATTGAGACAAATTTTCCACATGTATCTAAGTCTTTGGCTTGAAAAGGGGCAAGGCCATTGGATGAACAAATCAAGTACAATGGCTGGTTTAACCCATGAAATATTGAAGGCCTGAAAAACCCCACTTAGGACAGTAAAGGAAAAAGGGCACTCAAGGAAAATGTGATAAATGGTATCCCAATTAGCCCTGCACATATAACAATGATTAGTGATAAAAATACCTTTACGCATCATATTATCAATGGTTAGAATTCTTCCTTGGATAACCAGTCGTGAAAAGACTACAATTTTTGGAATTAAATTTTTTATCCAAACTAAGTCCTTTTGGAGGATAAAATCCTCGTCATCAAGCAGAATCTTGTAAGCTGATTTAACAATGAACTGTCCATTTTTTGTAGGAGCCTAGGTCACTTGATCTTCCTTGGGTCTCATGGGGATAAAATGTTGCTCGAGAATGTTACAAAGATCATTTTATTCTTCTTGAAATCCCTAAATTCTTATTTGTTTCCACTTCATTCTACCTCTGTCCTCAACCATATAATCGGAGACTTTTCTGCCAATGAGTTCTTCTATGATATCTCTAATTCAAGCTAAGTTAGGATATTGCGTTAGTGGTTCATCCTTAGACCACCTATCATTCCAGTAATTTATCCTCTCACCATTGCCTAAAACCCATCTTAAACCTTTTTTGATGATTTCCTTACAATTAAGAATTGCTTTCCAAAAAGTAGAACCTCTGATGTGAACTGAGTCACTTAGAAATTCCATATTTTGAAGATACTTTCATTTGATGATAGTTGTCGATTCATTTTCTTCACCAGAAATGAGATGCCATTCCTGCTTAGCTAGTAAAGCTAAATTTATATGAGCAATTCTCCTTAGACCTAAGCCCCCATTTTCCCTGGGTCTGCACACTTTGGTCCATCCTACAAGGTGTATCCTTTTTTTCTCCTCTGATCTAGTCCATAAAAATTATTTTTGGAGTTTCTCAAATTTCTGGAAAACCTTCACAAGGGATTTGAAAACGAAGAGGAAATAGACTAGAATGCTCTGAAGAGAGGCCTTAGTGAGGGTCAGCTTTCCTGCTTGAGATAGAAGATGACATTTCCATCCAACAAGTTTTTTTTTAATTCTTTAAATAACCCTGTCCCACATTGACTCTCTCGAAGAACCAATGAAAAGAGGGAGACCAAGATACAAAGTGGGGAGGTTTGCTATATCACACCTTAAAATATTTGCAATCCTTCCTTGCCTCTGAATGGGGGTGTTCAATAAATATAACTTGCTTTTACTAAAATTAACTTTCTGACCAGTAGCGTCCTCGTAGAGTTGCAGGATGTATTTAATTATTTTTGCCTCAACCACCGATGCCTTAGTCAATATAAGGGTATCATCGATGAATTATTGGTGAGAAAAAACCCTAGTGATATATGTTGCCTTGATTCTCGATATTAGTCTTGAAATGCAAGTATTTTTTATGGTTATGTCTAAAGCTTCTGCCACAATGATGAATAACATGGGGCTGACAGGGTCCCCCTGCCGAATTCCTCTGTGACTTTGAAAGTAACCAACAGTTGTTCCATTACCTAGAATCGAGAACCATGCTTTAGAAATACATTCTTTGGATATTATTATACCTATTAGTATACTTTTTAAAAATTCAATATATACTTTTATATAATAAAGGATAAACTTAGATATTAAAATTGTGGAAGTCTATAAATGTTTCAAATAATGTATTCAACATATTATTATATTAACTATTATTTATCAAATATATATATTTTTTTTATCATAATTTGTTCAAGAAAAAATATTATATTTAAGATCACATTGTATTAACTTTCAAATATGATAATTATTTTTTGATTAGATGGAAAATAAGGGGTTTTGAGAGGGTCCCTGAACATTTTACAAATTTACAAGTTAGACCAACCAAGAAGACCCAAAAACATGAAATAAACACAACAGAGCAAAGGGAAGGGCCTAGCCCATAATACACAGGAGAGAAACAATAGTCAACAAGGACATAAACAAAACTAGACAACAAAGAACTAGAGACAGATCCATCCAACTCCAGACCCAATAGAAATAGAATGCTAGAGAAATAGAGAACCAAATAACCTACTCTAGGTTCTCCTCAATAGAGGTCTTGTTATTCTTGAGGTATTTCATTATACAGGCAACCTCTTCCACGTAAATGGTTGTCAACTTTATAGATCTACTGAGGGAAGAGATCAGGTCATTTGTCATGGACCAAGAACAAGGGATCTCTTGCCTAATAGGAGCGACAAAAAAAATCCCATTAAAAGAATAAAAAAATTCAAAATCCATGAGGAGCACAAAAGCACCAACGAAAAAGAGGAAGAAAACAAATAGAGAAATCATCATATACAGTTGTTATCATTGATAAAAAAAAATAATTCTCATGTCTTGCAGAAAATTATCTTTATAGATAAACATACCGTCAATATAGGTCCTGAGATTAGCAAGGAAATTAGCGACCTTATTTTCTTCTCTATAAATATTCTTGCTTTGGTAGTTCACAAATTTTTTAAATAAATTTTTGTTTCATCCATAAGATTATCAATATTCCAGCTAGGAGAAGCCTGGTCAGTGAGGACATTGATAATGAATAAAGAGTCACCTTCAATAATAACCTTATCAGATTGTATTGAAACATGCAAGGATAAGCCTTGGAAGAGGGTCTTGGCCTCAATGAAATTACTAGTTTGATGACCAAGGTTCTCAATAAAGGCAAGAACTATATCTCCATTTGATTTTATAATCACTCCTCCAACTCCAGCCATCCCTAATTTACCTTTGGATGCTCCATAAAAATTTAATCTAAACCAATCCAAAGGGAGAGAGCTCCATATTATGTGTAATCTAATTGATCTAGAAGGAGGAGTACCTAAGGTATCTATGGGTAAACTAAGGCTAGAAGAAATAAAATCTTCAAATGAGGGAATAATATAGGGAGAGAAAGAGATAATGGAAATATTATCAACGAAGGCATTAATGATTCGGGGACCCACAAAGGAGGAGTTTGAAGAGTGGTCTTTAAAGGTCCTATTATTCCTTTCTTTTGATGCTCCCCAAAAGAAATTAGGGAGACAGAGCTTCCATAAGATACAATATTTAGGGTTGAGGAAGGGAGAGAATGACCGCTACTCAAAAATATCCTTCAAGAAATATGGACCTCCAAATTGACATCCAAGGTTGAGAGAAGAAAGGAAAGGATATACAAGAAGGAGAACTCTAAAATGAGATGTTGAGTATTTTCCTCATGGGTCCCACAAAAATAACACTGGTTAAGGATGGACATATCTCTTTCATGAGATTATCCAAAGAAATAATTTTGTTCTGCAGGGCAAGACAAAGAAAAAAATTACTTTGGGTGTAATAACCTTAGACCAGATATGACTACAGGGGAACCAGGAGGCATTCTCATCAGCATTGAGAAAGTAGGCCGACTGCACAGAAAATGAGTCATTCTCTTCTTTTTTCCAAATTAATGAGTCCACACAAATATAGTTCCTGAAAACATCTAAGGGAATTTCCACTCCTTGAATTGGGACATACCTCAGAATGTCTTTCCATTTATTAATACCTCTGACTTCTTCAATATAGTCAGCCACTTTGGGACCAAATAACTGGGAAATTCTAGGCCTTAATACAACAAATAAAGGGATATTCATGAGGGGTACATCCTCAAGCCAAGGGTCTTCCTAGAAGCTAATGGTCTCTCCATTGCCTAATCTCCATTTGAGACCCTTTTGAAGAAGTTTTTTAGTTTTAACTATGTTGTTCCAAAAGGCCAAGCCATGAAGGGGTTTTGATCTTCCATGAAACTTAATACCCTATTCAAGTATTTGGTTGAAATAATTTAGGACCATCCATTGTTTTCTTTGGAATCTAATCTCCAACTCTGCTTTTCTAGTAAATATTTATTCATATGCTTGACCTTCCTCAACCCAAGGCCTTCTATGCTTTTATTGGAGCACACTTAGTCCTAGGAGATAATATGAAATCTCTTTTTATCCTCTACCCTAGACCAAAGAAAAGTTTTTTGGAATTGTTCCATTTTTTAAGCTATTTCTCTCGAAATTTTAAAAATGGAAAGAAAATACACCTGTGGACTTGGAAGGATAGATTTGACCAGTTGAACCTTGGTTGCCTGACTTAGAAACATGTCTTTCCATCCCACCAACATTTTTTGCACCCTTTCCAATAGTGGGTTCCAAAGGTCCTGTTTAATCCTTCCTTTGAACATAGGCATCCCTAAATAGATATATGGGAATTTAGCGATGGTACATACCAAAATTTTGGTAGTAGATCTTTACCTAAAAGGAGGAATATTTAGGAAAATAAACTTTCTTTTCATAAAGTTAATATACTATCCTACAACTCGCTCAAAATAATTTTTATTTTTTTAGCTTGGGGGATGTAGGAGGAGGTAGAGAGGAGAGTATCATTGGAAAATTGCTAGTGGGTAATTGGTTAAATAGGAGAAGCAAATTTAATGCATTCAATGGATTTGTATATGGCTATCACTTTCAAGTATCTCCCAAGGTATTCAACAAGGATAATGAAAAAACAAGGGGAAATAAGGTCAACCTACCTGAGACCTCTAGTGCTACTAAAAAACCTACAACCTCACCATTAACAATGAATGCAAATACATAGATGTAGGGTGTTCTTGCTCAGCTCCTTTTTCAAGCTGTTGTTCTTGTTCAACTAATCCTTCTGTATCAAAAATAGCTACTTCCCCCACAATTTCCCCCATCCTCATCTTCTACCTTTTGGAAAACTCTCTTCCTTATGTATCTAGAGTTCTCTTAGCCCTTTTACGAACTAATCGAAAAGCATCCATCTCATCTCCAGAATCTTCTTCTGATAATTCTCCTTGCACTCCTCCGAAAGGTAAATATTGCTCAGTAATGGATTGTGGCTTTGTTGATGCCGCAGGAGTAAAAGAAAGTGGCTTGATTCCAATGCTCTTACCCTTCCTTTTTTGATCAACAACTTTATCCCGAGGCTGTGCTCCTAGAGCTAAATGTTTAGGCCTAGATTTTGCTTCAATAACCAGGGTACTAACAACCTTTTCTTTAGAACATTTCATTTTGCTCATCATCCTAGCTCCTTTAGGGAATATCTCCGCCTGCTCAGAAGTAGGACTGAAAGTCCTCAATGCTTCAGTATTTGTTAAAGAAGTCCTTTGATCTGTAGAAGTTTGGAGAGATTCAGAATCACCCTGGGGTTTTTCAACCATCAATACAATGTGCCTTACATCCTTGAGTTCCCAAGTATCAATATTTTCATCATATATTTTTGAAAACTCTTTATCAAATTTTATTCCAAATTTAGATTCAGCTTTTCCAATTTCAACTCTCATACGCCACCAATCCATGATCTTGGCATCCTCCCATGGTCCCTTGAAATCATCCTCTTCTACTTCTTTTGAAGCTTCCTTCTTAGACGACATGTCCTTTTTCTTTGCCAACTTTGACTTGGAAGAGGGCCTATTTTTCTTTGTAGTTTTGGCTTTAATTTTATCAATCATCTCTTCAGTAATTTGATGACTAGGCTGGTGGTCGGGATCAAAATCTTCAATCTTCTCATAAAAATCCAACCATGGAGGTAACTGATCCATCTTGGAAACATTCCACTCTAACAGGGTAGTCTCATCATTGTTTCTTCCCTGTTCAAAATGAGCCCTGGGCCTTTTCTCAAATTTGTAGGCCTTATCTCCATTCAGAGTTTTATTTTTTGTAGTGAAAATACCATCGAGATCATAACTCCACTTCTGTGGGATATAAAATAGACCTAACCTATCCAGGTATCGGTCAATTTGCTGACTTTGCCCCTTTTTAGTAATGGTGATATCACTCAAAGTGCGGTGGGAAAGCAAAGACTTCCTTTTTCTCCCTGAACCATATCTCGAGTCAATGTATTCTGCCTGCCTCAAATATTCTAAGGCAAAGAGTCTCTCCATGACAAAATGGGGCAAAAGAAAAGGTTTACCCATGAAACCATATAATCTGATGACTGTTCCCTCAGTTAATAGATACCAGTCCCCTTCTTCTGCATCTTTATTCCTCAGAACCTCTTTGGCCAGGGGTGGTAATCTGGGGAAATTTCTGTACATTATTTTGAGGGCCGGTCCAAGAAATTCCAAATTGAACCTATAGTAAGACTCACTGCTTCTTAAATGATTTATCCAATAGTAGACTGGCATAGGTTCTCCTTTATCAGTTTTATCTTTGACTGGGATCCACGACATTCTATCTTTCATAGCGGCATAAAACATCCATACTAAGCTTGAGCAATGCCTAAAGCTAGGAGCGCTGGAGCCCCTCTTTAAGCTTACTAACTG
Organism: Wollemia nobilis; assembly: GCA_028583015.1. Taxonomy (NCBI): domain Eukaryota; kingdom Viridiplantae; phylum Streptophyta; class Pinopsida; order Araucariales; family Araucariaceae; genus Wollemia; species Wollemia nobilis. The sequence continues at coordinate 1,258,266 of JAQPPZ010001082.1, forward strand.
TTCATGAATCCTTTGGGTGAGAAACGTTGGCCAATCAAAATAAATCACCCTTATTCCTCTTTTTCCACCTCCTTTTTGTACATCCTTTCATTAGAGATACAGTATGCAGTGGCAATTTTCCAACCATGAACCTCTTCATCAGAGTCCAAACCCTCCATGCAGGCCAACATAGAGAACAGAACGGGAGTTACAAACTTTTTGATAGAAATGGGAACTTCAGGCAACTCGTCCTGGGGTTTGGTATCCAGCTGCTTATAGACCCAATTCCTAAATGACTCGCCATCATTCGCCCACTTCTTTGTGGAATAAAACCCCATTTGCTCAACAATTCTAAAGGGTTTTGGTGGTACCGATGGGTCAGACCCTAAGGCAAAAAGCTCATGATAGAAAGAGGCAGTGATGCTAAAAAGGGTTTCTCCCTCGCTGGTTTTTACTGCCTTAGCCAGTGGGTCATAGTATTTCACTATCGTAGCTATCAATTCAGGACATGGATGGACAGAATCACAAATATAAAAGGACAAATAAGAGAGAATGGAGCATCTACCTTCTACCGATAGAGCAACATTCTTTTTGTATCTGTCGTTCATGCTCCTCCTTAATTTCGTCCTTTCGGAGATGGTCATTTTTGTATCTGCTACCACCTTGGCTTTGTCCAGGTAAGGCACATATGTTCTTTCATCCAGAGTTTCGAATTCTGGGACATCTTCTACAGCTTCTACGGGAGACTTCTTAGGAGCCATTTTGTAACAGTAAGATTTTGTGCACTGAGTAAGCAAGGAGGGCTTCAGAACACTACTAAGCTTCTCTACAATCTAGTGGTTGCAAAATGAATCCCGTGCAGTACTTCATCACTTTTATCATCTAGAACGCACGTATCATCCGCCATAAATGCAGTAGTTACGTGACATCTTGTTGGCACACTTCACCATCCCTTCCTTTATTTCTTTGGTGGCTTAAAAAAATGGCGTCCTCCCTTCTCATTGGCCGAATTTTGAAATCGTGTTGCCAACTCATCGCATCCCTTTGGCTACTCTTCAGTCCCTGCATGAGTTTGTTAGAATTGAATGTGCGAGCAATATTTAGCCTCCATGTGTCAACTTAGAACTTGTTGTTCGGCTTTGAACTGATTTCGCTCTGGCTATCTCTAGCTTTGAGAGGTTCCCGGATTAGTGCCATTCTTGTTTCTCTTTTGATGGACCATTCTTGTGGAATCGCCAATCCGGATCTGACCATGCGGGTTTGAGGGTGGAATGTCATTCTGAAGGATTTCTTACAATACCATGTGCGGAATGGAACATCACCATGTATTCGGCTAACACTTAGTCATTTTTTGCAAATTTTCTTCTCTTACTCTTTTTTTTTTTAGCATTTTCCTTGAATTAAAGAACTAATTACAAAGTGCAGAAAGAAAATGAAATAGAAAGTGCAGAAAGGAGAGGGAAATATTTGTACAATGTATATACATATGTTATAATGAGCTTATTTCTTACATATAGTAAAGCTTAAGGTGGAAACCATTCACCGGAATTGGTTGTATGTTTCCTTCTAAGTCTTTCAACTGAAATACATTAGACTCTTTTGCTTCCATAATTTTGAAAGGACCATCCCAAAAGGAATCAAACTTTTCATGCTTACCCGACTTTGCTCTATCCACATTCCACCTGAGAACTGAGTCTCCTACTTGAAGTTTTCTGAACCTGGCCTTTTTATCGAACCATGCTTTAATGTCTGATGAATGCTTCTGAAAATGATCATATGCTTGAGTTCTGCTCTCTTCCAGTTGTAGCAAGTGTGTCAACCTAATTTTTACTGGATCATCCTCCAATTCTTCTTCTGTACTGACAAGCTTAAGTGTTGGAATCTCTAGGTGAATCGGCAATACTACCTCTTTTCCATATACCAGTGCATAAGGAGAAGTTTTGATAGACTTTTTAATAGTAATCTTGTCTGCCCATAGAGCATGGTCGAGCAATAGGTGCCAACTCCTTTTGTTACCTTCCAGAGACTTTCTCAAAATCCTTAATAGGTTCTTGTTGGTAGATTCTGCAAGTCCATTACCTTGTGGGTAATAGTTTGAAGTATTTTTAAGAGTGATGCCATACTTGTTGGAAAACTCAATGTACTTAGCTCCTATAAAAGTAGGGCCATTATCACTCACCAAAGCTTTCGAAACTCCAAATCTGGAAATTAAACTCTCCATAAAGTTGATCACAACTTCCTGGTCTGCCTTCTTTGTAGGAATAGCCTCTACCCATCTGGTAAGATAATCTGTAGCTGTCAAGATAAACTTGTGCTCTACTGAAGAATTAGGATTTATGACTCCTATGAAATCTAATCCCCATTGTTGAAAAGGCTCCTCAACTTGAATAGGCTTCAGGGGGGATGCAACATTTCTAGTCTTTCCAACATACCTTTGACACTTATCACAGACCTGGGTGACTTTAAAAGCATCATTGAACACAGTAGGCCAATAATAGCCTGCTCTTATTATCTTCAAAGTTGTAGTCCTGCATGAGCTATGGCCACCTATTGACCCTCCATGGAATTCTTCAATGACTCTTTTTTGTTGGTCCTCCTTCAAACATTTTAGGAGAATACCATCCAAGTTTCTTTTGAACAACCCTTCAGGAAGTAATACATATTTTAGAGCATGAAGTCTATACCTCCTTCTTTGAGAAGGATTCAGATCAGGTGGGAAAATTCCCATTTGGAAATACCTAGTCATTTGTTCGATCCAATCAGAATCTGGAGTGTGGACAATCTCTACTTGATCCTCTTATGTTATCTGACAAGTTGTCACTCCAGTCAATGTTGAAGTATCTGTCAATCCTTGGCACAAGGCCCTACCTCTTACCAGCTTGGTGGGGTGTATTTCCATGTCGTACTCCTAGATCTTAGTAATCCAACCAGCCCTTTTATCTCCTAGGTCACCCTGTAAGATAAAACTTCTCACATCTGGATGAACCACATACACCAGAGTTTTGCTTTGTACCAGATATTGTCTGAACTTCTTAAGTGACTTCATCACAACAAACACTTGTTTTTCAATAAAGTTATATTTTACTTGATAGTCATGTAAATTCTAGCTCCAAAATAATACAGGGTGTTCATCCCCTTGATCATCTCTCTGGGTGAGCACCGAAGCATAACTTTGTTCAGCTCCGTAAGCATAGAGAATAAAATCTTTGTTAAAATCAAGATTTATCAAAATTGGGGCTATGGAAATGGATTGCTTGATGATCTCAAAAGCTTGCTTCCTAACCTCAGTCCACTTGAATTCTACCTTTTTCTTGAGTAGTTCAGATATAGGTCTCACCTTCTGTGCAAAATCAGAAATGAACTTCCTGACAAAATTGATCTGACCTAAGAAAGACTGCAGCATCTTCTGATTAGTAGGCAATGGAATAGCTAGAATTGCTCTAATTCTATCCGGCTCTATGGCCATACCTTCCTTTGAGACCACATGTCCTAGTAGTTTTCCCTCATGTACTACAAAGAATGACTTCTTAGGATTTAGTGAAATACCAAATTCCTTGCATTTTTGAAAAACCTGTTCCAAATGAGATAGATGATCATTTTTATCATGAGAAAACACAGTCATGTCATCTAGGTAAATCAGAATAACTTTGTTTATAAGTGTACCAAAGGCATAATCCATGGCCCTCTGAAATGTAGCTCCTGCATTAGACAGACCAAAGGGCATCCTATGATAGGCAAATGTACCCCATTTTGTAGTAAATGTTGTTTTGTATTGATCTTGATCTTTTACCCAAATTTGGTTATATCCAGAATAACCATCCAATAGCGAGAATCTCTCTGCTCCAACTACCACTTGTAAGATCTGGTCAATCTGAGGAAGGGGATAGTGATCTTTGAGGGAAGCTTGATTCAGATTTCTAAAATCCACACATAGGCGTATATCTCCATTCTTCTTTCTTATGGGTACCAAATTGGCTACCCAAGTGGAATGTTTTATCGGATATATTATCCTAGCCTTTAGCAGCTTTAAAAGTTCTTCTCTCATAATGGCTTCTATCCTTGGATTGACAGGCCTCTATTTTTGCCAGAATGGTTTAGCATCAGGTTCTAACTCAATAGTATGTTGGATAATCCTTTTGTCATAAACTTTAAGGTCCTCATATGACCAAGCCACAATGTCTTGGTATTTTAAGCACAAAGCTTTGATTTCTTCTACTTCCTCAGGAGAACATTGGATCCCAATATTTAGCTTCTTTCCTATTCCAACTTCTACCTCCTTATAGATCTTCTCACCAACCTTCATAGCTCCAACCTTCTTCCTATCTTCATTATCGAATAAACTTTCAAGGGTGACCAATCCCCTCGGGATATGATTGTTTCTCAGCTGGATGAAGTCTTGCTGATCTATCTCCTCCAAGTCTTCCTCTTGGAAAGTTGTGAGGCATGCTTCTTTTATCATAAAGTCTAGAATCTGTTCATCACTTTCAAAAACCTGCCAGAATATTTGCTTATCCGACACTGCAGGTCTGAAAACCATTTTAATTCCCTTGGTCTTCCTAGTCCCAAAATCCATAGGAGGATTGAAATTAGCTCCCTTTGTTGCCAATGCATCTTCCAGGTGATTCTCTTCTCTAGGCACAAAATTTAGGTTCAGGGCATCAAATGAATCCATTAGGTCCCATACTCTATTCTTGTAAGCCTTTAAGTAATGGTGTTTACTACTACACTTATTCCTTACCTGATGTACAATTAACTCAGAATCACCATATATGTTCAAAATCTTGATGCCCATGCTTTTAGCTTGCATTAATCCAAGGCACAAAGCCTCGTATTCTATAGCATTGTTGGTACATGACCATGTCAGTCTATAAGAAAAATTCTTCATTCCTTCGGACTGTGATTGTAAAACCACACCAGCCCCTGCACCATTTCTACATTTAGCACCGTCAAAGTGCATAACCCATGTTTCATTGTTTCTTAGGGATTGATTAGAAATAGCAGGGAGTTTCTTTTCCAATTCATTTGTGATGTTGTATGTACCCATACCAGTTCCAAATTGACTGTAATATTCTTTGAAAGGTAACTCATCTTCAATGTCTAGTTCCTCAATGTTTTCTACTAGCTCAAATTCCTCCAAAGGGTTAAGGTTGCACATATCTTCTTCAATTTTTTCAATATGATAAGCAACTAGTTTTTCAGGAGTTATCCTTATCCTCTTTCCCTTGAAAGGTATTACCATGCTAGAATAATCCATATACATACATCCTCCTAGCTTTGCAGTAAATTCTCTTGAGAGACATAACCCAAAATAGGGTTCTAAATCCACCACCACTATTTCTTGTACTACTGTCACCTCGAGGGCTCTGTGCAACCTCATCAGTACATCTTTAATAACCCCAACTATCTTGACAGGTGTCCCATCTAACTGTAACACTCCAGGACAAGACCGGGTATATTCCATACCCATTTCTTCATAGACTGCCTTAGGCATAACTGTGGTTGATGCTCCTGAATCAATCATACAATTTTGGACTACCCATCCCTCCATTCTTAGGGATATATAAAAAGGGGGAGGTTTGTTCTTTAGAACAACAGGTGTCATTTCTTTCTTTTTTGATGGTATACTGAGGATGGTAGTGGCTGGTCTGTTCTGGGGATTTTTGTTGAGGGAAGCTTTAAGCAGGTCAATCTGGCCCGGGATGAAAAGGGTATCATATAGGCTAGCTTTTGATGGAATCCTTTTCATCTCTTCCACAATGTTATACTCAGACTTGGTTAGGGATAGTCTTTCCAGTCCTCTGTCTGGCTCACCATACCTCCTTTTGTATTGTTGGGTTACCTCTAACCTTTGTCTTTTGGTAATAGAGGGGAACCTGAGCCTTTCTTGTTCTTCACCCTTGGATTTCATTCTGTCTCCTTCCGTTATTCTTTCCAGATTTTTAGGGAAATTATCAGTTTTCTCCTTTCCCTTGGCTCGGGGAATAGGAAAAGTGTCACTATTCTGAGGAGGGAAGTCAGCCTTCTTTTGAGAAGGGACCTAGAATTGTCCCATATTCTGAGGGTCTACTTGTAAAGCTTTGTTTCCAGACCTTGTCATAACAACAATTGGGCTTTCTTCCTCCAACTCTTTTCCAACCATGATCTGATCAGGGTGCCATAACATATTAACTCTCCCTTTCTGATTTCTTTCAGCTTGATCCATGGCTTGTTGAACATGGTGTTGATACATCACACAAGACTGTGAGTCATGGGGGTCGTTGCATACTAAACACTAGACATTTGCAAGAGTGGTATCTGCAGAACATTCTGGATCTTCATATGTTGCATTCACCCTAACCCCGATACTATTACTAGGGCCAGGCCTTTGATATTTGTTTACATATGGGAATATCCTCTATTGTGACCTTTCCTGATCTCTCTTCTCCATTGAATTCATTCTGTTACTCAGAGTTTTCATGGTATTTTGTATGTCCATAATAGTAGACAATTCTTGAGAAGGTTGAGAAGAAAGAGGGGGAAAAGAGGGTATGGAGGACACAAGTTTAGGTCCAGGAATCAGATTTATCTTAGGATATGGAGATGGTAAAGAAAGGGGGTCCATGTAGGAAGATTTTGTGGATTGCTCATGGCTACTACTGGTTTCTAAGTTGTAGGGCAACACGGTCTTTGTGGGAATTCTTCCTACATTGATCAGGATATTCTCGGCATGGATGACTGCATTATAAACTTGAGGGAAAGTTTCAATTCTAGATTGTTGTGTTTGTAGACCTAGCTCTGATCCCAGGGCATGGATGTAATACATATAAGCCAAACAAGTAGTTGGTCTAGCAATGGGGGGAATTCTCTTCCATGTTCTGCTAAATCTCAAATTAAAGTCTGAGATAGTTTCTTGCTGAGTTTTTTGCATGGTTGTAAACTGATTCAATAGAGAAAAGGGGTCAATAGATTCATTAAATTCTTCTATGAATGGCTCAACCAAATATTGCCATGAAGTGATAGAATTATCTTCCAGAGTTCTGAACCAATGCAATATCTTTCCATGAAAGGACAGGGCTAGAATTCTGACAATAACATTTTCTTCTTTTATGTTGTGGATTGCTGCCAGATTCAGGATATCTTGGTAGTGCTCATAAGCTATTTTCCCAAATCCATCATATGTGGGGGTTGCCTTAGACACAACCTGAGGAATGGCATCCATTTGTGCTAATCTAAGGGGCCCAGTTGAATCCCAATTAGGGTACTTCTATAGTGGCTGATTGGGAGCCACATTTTGTGCCATATTTTTGGTTGTAGGTCTTCTTGGGGGAACTATTGGGTTTTCTTCCAAAAGTTCTTCTTCAATAAAATCTTGATCTAAACTTCTGATAACAATAGCCCCTCTCTGAGGTAACTCACAATGAAAGAAATAATCAGGGTTGTTCCTCTTATAAGACCTGGTATACATGAAAGGGTACTGGTCTACAATACTTTTTTAGGGTCTTCTGACCAGGGAGTCACCAGGTGAACTTTATTTTCTCCGCTAATAAGGTCAAGATAATTCACCAAATCTTGATTCCTTTGGGATGAGATAATATTAACTCTTCTAGATGGGTTTCATGTTCCTTGTGAACGGTCCCACTGGGCATGCCAAAAATTGTTGGGCACTGAATTGCACCAAGTTTTACTTGATACTATGGTTGTCTATCTTCCTAATTTCTATTTAGGCTTGCACCCGATAGTTGTAGCTCAACACTCAACATTGGAAGGACCAAAATCGAGGTTTTTGATCCAACCTCCAGAGTAGGTTGGTTCCTTGTCAACTTAGCAGATTGTTGACACAATTATGCTCAATTAGGGCTTGGAGTTTAGGGTAAGAGAAGGTTAGGGTTAGAGAGATGTAGATATCGGTGGACGGATAGGTTAACAACATTGCATCACCATAAAAAGCTCCCAAAAAACCATATTAAAGACATACATTCAGATCAACCCTTATCCCAAGATAGCTCATTTTAGATATTAAAGCATAACAGAGAAATGTTATAGCAAGCAATTTCAATATCCAAGAAATGATAATCCAAATAGCAGAATTCACCAAAACTAGATTTTACAGAAATGTACTTACTAATAACACAGAACAAACTTCAAAGCAGATTTCAATTACTCATAATAGCTAGTAATCCAAGATAGGCACAAACTAACCATCTAAGTATTCACAAAAATACAACTATGAAATCCGAACCTCTGACATCAAGCATGGAAACGTAGCCTTGAGGCGAAGATCAATGTATTGCTCCTTTCATTCAGCTCTTCAAAAATATTTACAATGGTACAAGCAAACACGCTAGAGCCGACCCTTCAAAATGAGGGTTCGACCTCTACTTATAGTTTTTCATATTACAAATCAAGAAACAATACATCAAATCTTGTTACAACAGCTCAACAAAGAACTTAGCTGGCATTAGCTCATTGGTCAGACCTTCGAGAAATCCATTGAAAGGGAAACCACCATGGCAGCACGGGTTCTCTACAACTTGTTGGTCGCTCATTAGAACTGCAGTTCAGAACATTCTAGATCATGCACTTCCATAGATATTTCTTGGGAGTAGAGCACCACCATCGATCTGCAACTGCCTCTGGTTTGATCTTCTTGGAAACTCTCGATGCTTCATCTTCCGGCCAATATGTTACAGTTCTGGTGTAGGGACATCCTTTTAAATGGCCCAGATTTAGTAGACTAACCTCCACCATTGATCTTCTTTATCCCATGGTCCAGATTAGATCCGGTATAAGCTGAGAGCCCATCCGTTGGATGACGTCGCTTTAATTAGCAGCAGAACATCCAATCCGGATCTTGGAAATTCGAACCCTGAATCCGCTTTGGGACCCTTATCTTCCACTTTATCCTTTCCAATCCGCATTAAAATGATGATGACGTCACCTCTTCCTTATAACTTTTGTGGATTCCATTCTGGATAGAATGAGCGTCTTCCTTAGTCCGGATCCGGAGTCAAGTTCTTACATCATTCTGCCATTCCACCTTATCTTCATTCCGGATAGAAAAAGACTCGTTCATTCTCCGGATTGTCAATCCACACTTTTCCTCTACTTACGTCATCATCTCCTTGAGACTTTTGTGGATTTGAGGATAACGCTAATCCGGGGCGGGGAGCAAAAAGAGTTTCCGGAATCGGGTATATGCGAAAGGGCCATTCCACACTTTTTTTCTTGTTGACGTCACCACCTTTCACAAACTTTTGTGGATTTTGCAATCCTTCTTCAATCCGGACCCCGGAATGGAGTTCCCCAGAATCATTTTAAACAAGCAAAACTGCATGACTGTTGAGCGGATTCGTCTTATCAACCTTGTTCCAGAGCGGAATGGCAGTTTTATCACTTAGTAAAAATTATACAAAATTTTACTAAGTATGTGGCCATTTTGGGCCTACAATACCCTTACTGAAAGAACTAAGCCCTCATAATGCTTTGAGTGTCGTAAAAATATACTATTGGTATGCCTATGAAGGATCTGTTAATGAATGGTGATAGACTATATTAGGTATTAATATCATGGTATAGTAACTTATTATGTGTTGTGAAACATAACAATCATCACTATTTAATAAACTTCCACCTGTGTTGTATGAGGCTAATTATGGAAAATGGAAATCTCCTTATCTGAAGCTTTATCTACCACCCTATGAAAACCCTATGATGCATCATCATTTGACCTCTCACAACATTCAATTAGAGACCTTCTATGATGTTCGACCAACAATGGAACCTCATGTAGATGATCATGCAAACCTTAATAGCTAAGTGGCCATTGATTGGCTTACTATGGTCAATCGCTTTGTAGCCCTCAATGTGCATGTTTATGAAATAGTTGATTTAACCATGTGGATTGGGTAGATGAAAATTATATCCTTTAATTCCTATAGCTAAATTATCACATAATGCTCAGATAACAAAATTTATATCATACATGATACATCTATGGACTACAGGGGACTTCCCTGGGAAGTCCTCCACTTCCCTGCATCCCATCCCTAGTCCTATCGTAGGCCCTTGGTCCTGTCATTAATCCCTGACACTTCCTTTGCCCTTATTCCTTGGTTGGATTGTGTTGCATGCAACCTCTTTTGGGTGGGAGGTCATTGAACCATTTGCCTACCCCTTTCCATGCCTTATGTTGGGCTTTATTTCCAGTTCATGTGATCTGGGACATACCTGGGGTTTTCGAGACATCCCTGGGCTCTCCTTGGATTTTTCCCTAGGATCCTTGTGCTATTTTAGGATTCTTATCCTTTGATATTTTGCTCTATCTCATTTTTTACAGGGTTCTACTTGGATCTCAGATTCAAATGTTATTCTGGTGCAGGGCATTGTGGCTTGAGGTTTGGATTCATGAGTATCTCTTTACATTATCCTTTGGCCTACTGGGAGGCCCTATAATTTTTCTTGTGGTGCTGCTCTTTGGGATTATAGATGAGGATTATATGGTGGGTTTCCAAATTTCTTCATGGCTATGGAGACGAGCCTCTATTATGATTGTAGATGTGATACTTTTGGTCATCCTCTGTTGGTTCCCTGAAGTTATTTCTTTGGTAGTGTTGATGGCTATCTTGGGGCTCTTGTTGCATCTTTCTAGTCTTGGAGGGGACCCATGCTCAACATTTGTAGCTTGTGATTCATGTATCATTCCTTTGAGGTTCCTTAGGACCTCCCTACCTCTACCCTTTGGCTTGCAGTTCTACACTTTTGGATCCTCTACTCCTTCTGGTTCCTGTGTAGTTCTCCTCACTGCAAAGGGACTTCTTGGCCTATGGAGTTCTTATTTTGCTTTACCTCTTTTCAGGCTTGTGCAGGTTGCTGCTCTTCACATCCCTACATTTTTTGGTGGTTTCCAGGTCCCTTCCTGCTATTCATGGGGGTTTTTTTGCTTTGTTTCCCTAGTTTTTCGATGTTCTTTCCTGGTTTTTAGTTTTCCCCTACGCAAGATTCAACATTTCAATTTTTGGTGGTTTCCTTATTTTCCCACCTCTTGAGTTGTTCAATTTTGTGCCTTGGTGGGATAGTTCAAATATTTTAATTTTCCTGCTTTTTCTTTTCCCGTTGGGTGGGCTTTTCAAACTACATCAGGGTGGGACTTTCCTTTTTTTTCACTTTGGGTGTGATTTATTGCGTCCTTTTTGAAGGCTATCCTTGTCAGTCTATCCTTAGTCTATCCTATCAGGCTATCCTTAGTCTATCCTATCAGGCTATCCTTAGCCTATCTTGTAAGGTTATCCTTAAGCTTATCCTGAAAGGCAGTCCTTATTGTCCTTTCCTGTGGCCTTTTTCCCGTGGCCTTGTTTAAAAAGTCTTATGACTTGTTGTAATCAGGTTTTGGGTCCCTTGATAAAAACCCACTTTAAATTTAATTATAAAAAATCAAAATTTATATCATACATAACCTTTAGCATGCACAAACCCCATGCCTAATGTGGTTTAACATGAATTATCTACCAAATCTAGGATGACGCCAATTCGATCGGATATAGACAATAAATAATCCTAAAAATTTTAGAGAAAGTTTACAATGATTCTATTTGAATTTTATCATTGGTACTATAAAATAAACATAGGGTATTTTCTCTAATTCTAGATACTTTAACAAAATTTTATCATAGTGACCCTTATCATGTAACAAATGAGAATGAAATGGAGGTTTAATTTATTTAGATAACTTAGGAAAGGAGGATGAATTTTAAATATAAAGGGAATCATCTATTTTCCTTTGTAAATGCTAGTTTCTCATTTTTATGTTATAATTGAATGATTTTGTAAAAAGGGAAAATTAAATGTTATTAAATGAAGTTGAAATAAATAGATATATAGATTGATTGATCAAAGGAAGTCATAGATTTTGTATGTATTATTATGAATATTGAAATGAATAACTAAAGGAATAGAAAGTAGTTCTTCTAATTTGAAGGATTGGATTGGTGTCCATCCTTGGAAGAGGTATGGGACTCTTCCATATTTTTATGATTATAAAAATGAATGACATTTATGATGGATGGGATTAGGAAAATAATCCTTGTAATGAAAATTGTTAGTGATGGATGGATTGTGGATAATCATTTCTTATGTTATCTATGAAATGAATGTGATATACATTGTGACAAATAATTGGTACATGATTGCATTAGGATAGATAAGCATGGCTTGATTTATTTGCATTTGTCATATGTACATCTGAGTTGTCCTGATACCTTCACCATCATCTCTCACACCATGAAGAACTCAAGGCAAAACAGAGATGAACTAGACAACAAATTTGAAGACTATTATATTGTTCAATATGTATAAGTTTATTTTGAGATAAATTGTAATATGAATGGCTGAAATAAATGTTGTATAATCAGCCATGATTTTGTAATATTTTATGTATTTTGATTACAAGTTTATGGTTATTAGAGAGGAAATATTCATAATGTAGTATTCATCTCAACTAAATGATAGGTGAAGTATGCATTGGAATTTGATCAAGTAAATAGAAATTACTTTGATTAGTATATCTTGTCAAATGTATGGCATTGAGAATTGTAATATTTTATATGTTTAATGAATGTATATAAATTTCTATCTCTTATTGACTACATTAGTGTAGAAGGGAATTTATGGATGGCCTTCATAACAATAATAGATAAATCAATGCTTACACCTTTAATCTGAGGAGATTAATACCAAACAAACCAAATACTCAATACAATTGGGAAAATGACAAACAATCACAAAACCATCAACACTTTTTAAATGAGTAAATTTTATAATGATGCTTAATACAAAAATCCCAAGTCATACGTAAGTTTTCATGAGGACTAATTGATTAATGACTTTCTCCTAATTACTAGTCTTCAAGGATAGTAAGGATAGGAGGAGGCACAATTCCTTTTGGTGAGGTATAGTTCTCCTAAGATAATGGTAAATCCATTGAAACATCCTCGTACCATATGGTGATGGCATGTTGGACATAGCCATTGTATTATCCTCATACATTTTGGTGATGGCATGATGGAATTGTAGGATTTGGTGATCCTACTCATGAGTGGCTTTGAATGAATTGTAGAAGTTGGTGCTTCTACTCAAGTGTGGCTTTGAAATAATATTTTGTGGCCCGGATTACTTACTATTCATTTGGGATACCCCCATCTTAGATCATTATTATATTATTTTCTCAATGAAAGGTGGACAATGATAAATGTAGGAACAAAAAAAAAGTTTAGTGGATGATTAGCAACAATTGGGGTTGTTACACTGTAGAGTCTTTCCTGGATTATAACTAGTGAAGACTAGGACTCAGTTATATTGGAAGGTGTATCAACTTTGAGATAGTTGATCATTTAGGGACACTTGATACAAATTTAAGGCATTAGGGATATCCAAGTCACCTTGACAAGATAGAAGAACGAATTGTAGTAAATATTGATCATCAGAAGTGTGATAAGTTTCCTACAATAGATAGAGAAGAATTTCATCTTCTAAGTGCAAGAGAAAGCAAAAAAGAGAAGGATATATCAAGGAAGATATATCAATCTAAAAGTAAGCTTTCATCAAGCAAAGATTAATTAAATTTGTAAGATATTAAAGTTTTAGGTCAGTGAAATTGACCTTGACAATAAGATTTTGGTCTTGAAGATAGACCTTGACATAAGATATAGAAGGATTTATGTCTTGAAGATAGACCTTGACATAAGGAGGATTCAAAATATTTTAGGTCACTTGGACCTTGACATTGATAGCAAGAAGACAAAGAGCAGAATAGAAGCAACAATAGCAACAAAAGATCAAGGTTACCTATTTTGAAATAGTTATTCAAAATAAAGGTGGTCTATAAGAAGATAGACTCAGGTCATATTGACCTTGATGGAGATTCAAGATACAAGAAAGTTTTAGAAAGAGGCAACAAGATATAGAAGAGGTCCAGTCCTGGAAAAGAATTCTAAAGTGAAGTCTTCAAGAGAAATATATTAGGCTTAAATCAAAGTAAAATAGTTCAATATAAATCAAAGAGAGGCAACCTCATTCAACTCTAAAAGGTAGCATTTGGATTTAGTACATAGATACATTTAGCTTTTGAAGGTAGCATCAGTCATCTCTAGTAAACAATGACATTTGGCTCTAAAAGGTAGAATTTGGATTTAGTAGGTAGATGCATTTATCTCATGAAGGTAGCATCATTCATCTCTAGTAAACAATGACATTCAACTCAAATTGTTATTTTATTCAACACAGAGTTAAAGAGAAGCATAAATATGTGAACATAGTGATTCAGTCCTAGAATAATGAGCTAAATTCAAGAAAGAGCAAGAAATAATATTAAGAAACAATGCAAGGATATTAGCATTCAAGAGTTGGACAGCATCCAAAACTTTTTTCAACACCTAGAGTTTGGATAACGCTCAAAAGTTAGAATAGCACTAGAATATTGGACAATGCATTGGATTGGATAACATGCAGAAGTTATGATAGACTTAGATACTAGATAATACCCAGAGATTGGATAACACTCAAGAGACTAGAAAACACTTATAGTTTTAACAAATAATGAAGTATTGGTCAAGCACTTTGAGGGAAAATGCCCTAACCTTGGTATATTGACAACACCTTAGTCAAGATAGCATACTGATTAAAGGATAGCATCTAAGTTATTGATGATGCTTATAATAGCAAAATACTTGAAGTATACTATGTCAAGTGACATTGAAACATCAAACAAATTTCTTACATCAAGCAACATTGGGCAACACTCAGGATCAAAACACAATGAGGAATACAAAACATTATTTGCAATAGAAAACACTTTGTAAATAGAATATTGAGCATTGGGCTAAGGATGTGAAATGATAATGAAACATTTAATTGGCACCAAATTCTTACTTGAGTTCCAAGAATAATTCAATGTCCTTTGTAATGCTCAAAGCACAGATAGAATGACACAACAATTAGGGTAATCAATGCCACTTCATAGAGTAACACAAGGAGTAACGCTTCTAGTGTAATGCATGCAAGCCACTTGGAAGTAAATTCCTTACAAGGCAATTGGAAATGAAATGTTAGAAAGTGTAACGTTCAACTCTGCACACCTAAATTTGAATGCTCGAAAGTGAATCAACTTGGTTGCACTAGCACTCAGTCAAGTTGGTTAAAATCAGCTCACACGAGTCTTTTCTACAAAAACATTGAAAACATTTATAGCAGTGCAAGGTCTAAAGGTGCACACAAGGTAAAATTTGAATTATTAGGGTTTTTCAAGTTTTTAATATTAGGAGCGATAAGGATAAATATTTATTAAAGTTAAATGTTTTTATTAAGGTTGAATAAGGAGTGATAAGTAGTAATAGGTTTATCATTGAATTATTAGATTTGATTATTGGAGTGATAAGTAGGATATTAATTTAATTTCTTATAAGGTCCTTAAGAGTTTTTTGAATTTGAAGTTTATTTAAGTTCATAGTTTTTTGAGAAAATAGAAAAATATTAAATTGGTTAATTATTTGCAAATTTATTCATTTGGGAAATAAAATGTTTTCAACATAAAACTTAGGAAAATTTAAATTTTCAAAATCCATTCTTTTAATTTCTAGAACTAGGGAGACATAAACATTACTACTCCATAGGATTTAAATTAGAAACTTTGATTTATTATCTAAACCTAGGAGTTATAAGAAAGTCAACATTAAAGGTTTTATTGAATGAGTACTACTATGTCTAACAACAAGTTTTTCCTTTTTGAATCTCAACTTCTAAAAGGACCAAATTTTGCTTCATGGAAAAATAAAGTGAAATCAATTTTAATAGTGGAAAAACTTTGGGATATAGTTAGTGGAGAAAAAACAAAACCTACTGAATATGTTAGATAAATTCAAATATATGAATAAGGTGAAGCCAAAGCACTTATGATAACAATGTTTACAATAGCCGATGAAATACATCCTTATATAAATGCAACAAAAACTTTTACACAAGATTGGAACACTATGTAAAATATTTGAAGAGAAAAAAAAAGCTACTATAGACACCAAAATCTAGCCACTTGTCTTCCATCCATGCCTTCCCACCATTTCCACCACTAAAGTCTAGCCATTTGCCCTTCATCCTAGCTTTCCCACCATTTTTGCCTATTTATTTATATATTTTATATATATTTATAATATATATTTAAATAATAATATTTTAATATTATATTTGATATATATTTAATAAATATATATTTATATATATAAATAAACCACAACCATTAGATTTCATTTAATCTCATTCGTCCATCCACCTTAATCCATTTCACACCCTAAACTTATTATCTACCCTTGGATGTGCTTTAATCTCAGCCACACGATTAGTGTCGTTGAAACCCTAGCATGCCCTAAGTTAGACTATAAGTAGGAGCCATTTTGATGGCTCAACCCCTAAGTCTTCCTTGACCCTACATCTTCCTTGATCCTGAGTTTTCATTGAGTTCTTGATTGCCCTAAATCCCTGATTAAAAACCCTAACCTCCCTAAGTGCCCTAAGGCTATCACATAGCCTTTTGTGCCCTAATCCCCATATGTCTTCTCAATTTTGCATACCCTCGCTCACCTCCATAGCCACCGCACCTTTCAATCTCACCTGATCTACTTTTGCAGAATTCTACTTCAGTCCCAGGTGCCCATGGGCACCTTTTGAGTACCATAGGTGCCTCCCAAGTGCCCATGAGCTTCCCAGGTTATCATGAGCACATTCCAGGTGCCCACTTGTGCTTCCCAAGTACCCACAGGCACCTCCTATAGCCGTCAAGTGCCCACGAGCACCTTACATAAACATTTTTGAAGACCTCCTACATTCGTGTGATGCCAGAATATGCTTTCATCATCAATATGCATTAGATCACATCGTCTACAGATAGATAAACAAGGTAAATTAATTTGGTTATTTTATTGTATTATCTTCAAATTTTTATGTATTTTAAATTAATAATAGCTAGGATTTCATTAATGTCTGAGGGTCTCACATAGTGGATCCCTCATTTTTATTACTAACCCTTGATATTGTTGTTATGTGTGAGGTCTGCAGATCCATTAGCATTGAGTAACCAATTAAGCTAGAGTGGCCCAATATTGGATAGCACGAAGCCCACTCACCATTGTTGGGATCAAGAGCATGATTGAAGACATTACGACTTTGCTACTAGGGTTTCAGAGAACCCTAAATATTGTACTACTGTATCAAAAAAAGGATTACACATTATCCTGATTTGTAATAATGGAGTTTATAACATCCCCCATCCATTAATATAATATATATTTCATTGTTGTGCAATTATGGTTTGTGTATCCATTTATTTAAGCAATAGTTGTAGTGTTGTGTTTTTGCATCTTGATTTATTTTTCTTATGGTATTAACTCGTAATCAAAAGAAAGCAATAATTCAAGATAATTTAATGGAACCATCATCCACATTCCCCACCACTTCTGTGGTAGATACCCTGAATGTGACACAGGTAGATTTATCTGTAGGTCCCTCACATTCCTTGCCCTCCATAGCCTACCACATGACCATGCCCCAGGAGGAGTCAACCTCCCCCACAATAGACCATCACATCACTCATATAGACATGGATAGAGTACAGGCTCTCATGAAGTCCTCTAGTTATGTCTTAGAGTCCATTCCCAACTCACCTAGACATAGGAATCTACTCTACAACAAGAGCCTATCTATTCCCAACCACCACCTACCTTTACCCAAGTGTATACTAACCCTCTTTTTGAGGCATCCATTGCACCTTCATCCCATGCATCCATTCCCCAACCTTCATGTGCTCCTAGCACATCATATACCTCCACTTACACCAATCCTTTGTTTGAAGCACATGTGAATGCTGCTTCACAAATCCCAACCTCCCAAGTCACCATACCTAGTGTGACTTGCTCCCAAACCACATCTTCCATACCCTCTACCTCCATACCCTTAGCCTCTGATAGAGAAATTAGTGAGGCATGGGAGTACCTAAACAAATTGCTTAGACAACATCAAGATGCTCAACAACAAGTACAGGTTAACCCTAAGCCTTTACATACCTCTACTCAGACTCCCCTTATCAACCAGGGTCCATCATGGGCACCATAGTATTCTGTGGTCTCTATCCCTGTTCCCCCATCTAGCCATACCAGTACCCATCCTATTCCAATTGGCCAACCTAGCCATAACCCTCATCCATCAACATCATTTCATAATTCCCCATCATTTCATCATCAATATCCCATTCATCACATTCCATATCATTCACCAAATCATCAATATCAATCTCCTCATCACCTAGTCACTCCACAACATTTCTCCACACCACCCCAAACCCATTAGGTGATTCAGGGCTTTCATGTCCCTAGGGAAGACCCTCGAATCAAGGCAATGCAAAAACAAATTGATCAATTGATGCAACATACACCCGGTTTTTCAAATAAAAAACCTACCTTACGCCAATTGATCAACCAACCAATTCATCCTTCGGTACCATCACCGCCATATCCGATAGATTTTATGGTGCCCAAGTTTGAAAAATTTAAGGGAACTGAGGATCCCAAAGAACATGTGAGCACTTTTGTTCATGCATGCTTTAGAATTCAAGACGATAATGCTCTCATGCTTCGAAATTTTCCTCAAACATTAGGAGGAGATGCCATAGAATGGTACAATCAATTGCCAACCCATAGTATCTATACCTTTGAACAATTGATTGATCAATTCTTTGACCGCTTTATCCTAAATGTCAAAAAGAAGATTTCATTATCATATGTCTATGCTTTAAGGCAACATGATGATGAATCTATCTATGATTTTGGAAACCGTTGGAGGGTTATCATCACTAAACTGCCATTCACCCTACCAATGGATGAGCTAATAAAGTTATTCACCAAGAGTTGCCTAAAACCCATCTCTTGGATGCTCCAATTAAGAACTTATCAATCCTTTGAAGAAGCTTTAGCTCAGGCTAGCGTCATTGAGGATATTAAAATCCAAGAGGGCGTGTTAAAGCCTAAGAAGAAAGAATGGCAGAGCAAGGGCCAATACAAAAGTAATTATTCTGGCCAGCAAAAATCAACACAGGCTACCCCAACCTCCCAATCCAATCAAGTAAATCAAGTGGTCATGAGCCAACCGATAATGGCTCAACAACAACAACCTATGCAACAAGTACCACAACAAATTTCTTATCATGCGGTCCCCTCAACAACACAAGCCCCAACTATACAAAACACAATGCCAACTGTGGAAAACCATCCCAAGCGATAGTATTTTTGACAAAATTACCAATATACCCCATTAGCCGAATCATATGCCTCACTTTTTAAGAGGTTGTATGAGACAAATAAACTTGCTTTGCCTGATATTAGACTGGATGATCCCACTAAGCATGGGAAACATTATCGGGAACATTTATTTTACCCATACCATAGGCAAAATGGGCATGATATCAACCACTGCAATGTGTTTAAAAACGTAGTCCAAGACCTCATTGACTTGGGGGCAATCAAGCTTGACAGCCCCTTAGCTCAACAAAACCAAAACCTTGGTATTTTTCAGACACCACTTCCTCATCATGAGGAGGTGCAACCAAATATAGAGGGAGCTAACACTAAAACTCCCCCTAATCAAGTAAATCATATTCAACAATACCAAGGATTTGTAGGGGCCATTCATGTGGTCACTAGAGGTCAGAGGAATAACCAACAATGACAACCTCCTCAAGCAAGTGTCTCACAACCTTCTACATCACCACCCATCCAAGTTTCCCCCATTCCATCATCACCCATTCATGTACCTAGCCAATCAAATCCATCAAATCAACCCATCAATCGGCCACCCCGACCAATCATCTCCTTGAGTAGCCGGTTAACCACAAGCTTAAAAATAGCTTCTACCAAATTGTTGATATATGAGCTAATCCAACAATCTCCCCCACATAGGGAGGCATTAATGGATATTTTGAAGTCCATATAATTGCAATCACAAGATCCTAATGCCTTCAACAACTTTATGGGGAGCATTCAAACATGCATGGAGCCTTCCATCACATTTTATGACTTTGAGATTAAACCAATCTCATCGGAATCAGTAGATCCTCCATTGCACATCATGGCTCTCATTGACAAGAAGCCTTTCAAAAGAGTCCTAATTGATACCGGTTCCTCAATCAACATCATCACCACTTCCACTCTTCATCATCTAAACCTTCCTCCATCTCACATCACTAAGTCATCCTTCACCCTCAAAGCATTCAATGATGCTTTGTGTTCCATAATTGGCACTATTGTTTTACCCATTGAAGTAGGGGTTAAAACATTGCATACAATGTTCCACATCTTGGAAGGATCCATGGCATACAATGTACTCCTTGGAAGACCTTGGATGAGGGAAATGAGATGTGTCCCTTCGATACTACATCAATGCTTGAAATATGTTCATGAGGGACAGGTACATTGCATACCAATAGGACATCAAACCATTCAAGTATTGCAATTTCATCTCAAATCCTTATGAGTCCATGCTTCCTTCCACTCATATTTTCCTATCACCATCATCTAAGCCATCCACCACTCCACCAACCTCTTCATCAAAGGATCCCATTCTTGAAGAGCTCCCCATCACCAATCCTCATCAAACTTCCATACCCTCATCATCATCATCCTTGACTACATGCACATGTGGCCATCATCAACCCACTTCATCCACATCATTGCCATCCACATCATCATCATCCACTCATCAATCTTCCCAATCCAATCCATCACCATCACCTAATGTTTCACAAGTCGAATTGATGAATTGTGAGATATCCCCATCTTCACCATCACCTGAGCCATCACCTGACCATAATCCTTCCATATCATCCCAAGTTGAAGTCCACCTCACTAATCCTGGTATTGGTGAATACATGGTCGAAAACATCACCATCACACCCCTCACCATCCCTAGTGCTAAATATTTTGGTCACCCACGTGACCCACCTTTAGCAATAGGAGCAGTTTATAACATGGGTTCAGCTCCAAATAGCATAAATTTTGTATATGGGGGAATTGAATCTTCATCAAGTTCAGCTCCCATAGAAGAACCCAAAGAACCACAACTTGCCAACATTCCAAACATGTCAGGATTTCCATCTCGATATTTCCACATTATCAATTGGCAAGGTCATGGCCTAGGATTGCATGAATAGGGAGTGCATCAACCTATTGATGTTCCATATCAAGAGGTGCATGACCGTTCAGGTCTAGGTTTCCACCCACTTCCTACCACCTCTTCTCTTGAACAAGCTTTCCAAAGGCTTAATCTAAATTTAGGAGAAGATGCCCTCCATCCCGATAATTTTGATGATGATATCTATGAAGAATTTGAGCTGATGTCAATAATTTTGGATGAATCTGAAGAAGAATCGGAGCCCATCATTCCCCATACCGAACAAGATGAGTTTTATCTCAACATGTTCCCCATCCATGAGCCCATATTTCACTTGCTTCTTCCACAAGAGCGAGCTACCTCTACCAGTGAACCACCACCTCCACTCCATTAAGCCATTCCATAAGCCAACTTGTAACATATGTACATAAAACAAAAATAATGGTTTTCACCACTACCAAAAAAAATAAAAAATAAAATAAATCAAAAACATGTTTTCTTTCTTTGCATTTCATATGTAAATACATCATTTAATAAAACAAGTCTTGTGTTGCTTATTATTTTTCAGGTTAACCAAGCTCATAGCACCGGTTCCTAGGTCCCATCCATTCCATCCAACTTGTCCACCTTACCCATAAGTCAACATGAATCCTATTGATTTATTCACCCCACTCCATAATCCATACGATCCGGCTAAGCCAATTCCAATTGACATAAGCCTCATTGATATGGACCAGATCTCCTCACCTCCATCCTTTGCCAAATTCATCTTGATCGAGGAATTGTTAAGGGCTTCCACCAACTACATTCCTCCATCCCCTCCACCTTCACTTCCACCTTCACCTTCGGATCCAAAGGTTTTCTAGGAAGATATAGATGAGGATAAGCCAGAAGAGTTTGATGACATCTTAGATGATATTCATCTGATTCCTACACCCCATCAACTTGAGGAAGGTTCCCACATGTTAATTGAAGATACCATCGATGTGGACCTTAGTTCTGACAAAGACAATCCCCAAATTGTCAAGCTTGGAAAAATCTTATCACCCGATGAACAAGAGCAATTCATTGCTCTCCTCAAGAGGAAAAAGGATATATTTGCATGGTCCTACAAGGACATGCCTGGTCTAGACCCTAGTTTGGTTGTCCATAATCTCACCTTACAACCTGATGCTAAGCTGGTTAAGAAAAAACTGAGGAGAATGCATCCTACCATGGCCCTCATGGTAAAAATAGAGCTTCAAAAACTCCTAGATATGAACTTCATAGTTCCTATCGATTATCCTGAATGGCTCTCAAACATGGTACCCATTCGCAAGCCTAACGGGGTGATACACGTATGCACTAACTTTCGAGATCTTAACAAAGCGTGTCCTAAGGATGACTTCCCTCTTCCAAACATCGATACTCTTGTCGATACCTGCACTGGCCATGAAATGCTTTCACTCATGGATGATTTTTTAGGATACAACCAAATTCGAATAAATCCTGATGACCAACACAAAATAACATTCACTACACCTTGGGGAACTTTTTGTTACAAGGTGATGCCCTTTGGCCTCAAAAATGTAGGTGCCACTTATCAACGTGCCATGACATACATTTTCCATGATTACATGCATAATATTATCGAAGACTATGTGGATGATCTCTTGGCTAAATCTAAAACTCGACAAGAACATATTGGTGTATTGGAGAAAGTTTTTGACTGACTCCTAGAGCATAAGGTAAGGTTGAATCCCAAGAAATGTGTCTTTGGTGTTACCTCGGGCAAAATTTTAGGATTCATTATCTCCAAAAGAGGCATTGAGGTGGACCCTAACAAGGTCAAGGCTATCCTAGAGATGCCTCCCCCAACTAATTTAAAGGAATTGTATAGTTTACAAGGAAATATCAACTCAATTCATCGCTTCATTGCATAAATTTCTAAAAAATGTAGGCCATTCAATCACCTACTACAAAAGGGGGTGCCATTCTCTTGGAAAGATGAATGTCAAAAAGCCTTCGATGACATTAAGCAATACCTAGCTTCTTCGCTAGTCTTAGCTCCTCCTCATCTAGGGGTCCCATTCCATCTTTATATCTCAACAATGGATTTTGCATTAGGGACAATGCTTGCACAAAATAATGAACAAAATCGAGAGCAAGCTATCTACTACATTAGTCGAACATTGGTAAGCTATGAAATAAAATATGCTTATGTAGAAAAATTGTGCTTAGAAATGGTTTTTGCCACTAAGAAACTTCGACATTACATGCTTAGCCACACAACTTACGTCATAGCTAGAGAAAATCCTCTACATTACATGATGTCCCACACTTACAATAACACCCACACCGCTAAATGGATAATGCTCCTTACTAAATTTGACCTAGAATTCATTAGCCAAAAATCCATTAAAGATCAGGTAATAGCCGATCAACTTGCGGAAGCTCCACTACCTAGTGATCATCCTTTGATTATTGAGCTCCCAGATGATTTGGTATTTGCTGTCACTAAACAAGAAGAAGATGTCATTTCGGAGGAAGACGTCGATATCACACTATTATTTGATGGCTCTAAGTGCACGAAAGGTCAAGGTGTTGGAGTCGTATTTCACACACCACAAGGGGTACCTATCCCCTTGTCATTTAAATTAGACTTCCAATGCACAAACAACACTGCAGAGTATGAAGCCTTAATCTTAGGTCTTCAATCAGCTATAGCTATGAGCATTAAGCGTATTAGGATATTTGGTGATTCTCAACTTGTTGTCAAGCAAATCAATGGAGAATACCAATGCAAAGAACCTACCATTAAGCTTTATCATGAAGTAGCAATGAAATTGCTCTCTAAGTTTGATTGGTATGAAATCAATAGCTTGCCACGTTCGAATAATAGATTTGCAGATGCGATGGCCTCCCTTGGATCATTGATTCCAAAATATTCATTTGGAGAGGTACAACCCCTCATAATCTCAATAATCTCTAAATCTACAATTTCTCATGTTGAGTCAAAAGATGAAAAGGATGTTTGCTTCATCCAATCGGATCCATATGAGCCTTGGTCGAGCCAAATAGTAGCCTTTCTCAAGTTTGGAACACTCCCATATGATATGTCTCAAACTTCCAAATGCACTTTCAAGAAAAAGGTAGCCCATTTCATTCTTTTGGGGGACATGTTGTATAAACGTGGTTATGATGGAGTCCTCCTTCATTGTCTCGAAGCTAGTGAGGCTCAAAGAGCCATAGTTGAAGCCCATGATGGTACTTGTGGTGGTCATTTTAGTGGAATGGCCATTACAAAGCGTATTCTATGCATGGGTTATTATTGGCCCACAATGGAACGTGATTGTTGCACCTATGTTAAACATTGCAAAAAGTGCCAAGAACATGCTAATTTAACTCATGTACCATCACAAGCTTTACAGCCTATTCAAAGCCTTTGGCCCTTTTCACAATGGGGCCTAGATCTAATTGGTAAAATTTTACCTCCTTCCTTGGGACAACATACTTTCATCATCACAACCACTGAATACTTCACAAAGTGGGTTGAGGCAATTCCTCTAACCAACACGATAGGTCCTAGAATTGTGGAGTTTATCCTTCACCATATCATTTATCATTTTGGTATCCCCTCAAAAATCATTTTAGACAATGGCAAGTCTTTCAAGAACAAGGATGTTCGAGCACTTTGTGAGAAATATAATATTCAACATAGTTTCTCGACTCCTTATTACCCACAAGCAAATGGACAAGCTGAAGCTTCCAACAAGACCTTAGTTGCTATTCTCAAGAAACTTGTCAAAGAAAATCATAGATATTGGCACACACAAATTCCCTTGGCATTATGGGCTTATCGAACAAGCATCCACATGCCTATAGGGGCAACACCATTTTCATTGGTCTATGGAGCCGAAGCAATCATGCCTCTTGAGCTCGAGATCCCTTCCTTGCAAATTTCTTTGCAGGAATTCATAGATGACGATACTACTAGACAAGCACGTCTTGACCAACTCACACTCCTTGATGAGAGGTGAGTCAATGCTTTAGAGCACTTACGAGTTTATCAAGACCACCTCAAACATGCTTACAATACCAAAGTTCATCTACGTGAATTCCAAGTAGGAGATCTTATCCTTAAAGAGAACCAACAAAATACCAATGCATTACCACATCTTCATGATAAATTTATAGCTAATTGGTTAGGTCCATACATTATTTCACAAAGAGTGGGTAATGGTACTTATAGACTTGCTAGTCTAGAGGGAGAGGAAGAATTCAAACCACTTAATGTTATACACTTGAGAGCATTCTATGCATGATTTGATTTATATATATGTATATGTATACATGGCTAATACACAAAAACATTTGCATACATTTCATTCATAACATTGCATTCCACCTGCATTCACATTTCAAAAATAATGCATCCTGCATTTCACACATTCACACATTGCATTTCCTACATTGCATTCACATTTCACATTTCATATAGGGATCATTTATTAAGTTCAAGGTCTTAATTGGTCCAACAAAAGTCATGTTGCCTTAATCAGGGGCACCTTCACAATATCATTCACACAATTCCACAAAGTCAAATTGTCATTTGCAAACCCACATTCATAAATCCTAGGTGTTTTTGATCACTCAACCACTCCTAGTGTTTTAAGCAACCTCCAAAAAACATGTCGAGTTCTTTTAGGACCATTGCACATATATACACTAAGAAAATCTTGAGTATTGGGAACTGATTCCAAAAACATTCTTGAACCAAACACAACTTCACATCTTAAAAACATCTTGTGTCAAAGAGGGATAACACCATACTTGGTAGGAACCTTGAAGTGAAAAGGGTCATCCTTGCTAGTCCCATCATGCAACATAGTCCATAAAAATAGTGGTTCTCACCACTATCACAATTCCAAAAATAAAAGAAAGAGTAGGGAGAAATCCTTGACAAAAGCTCTAAATATTTTACATCACACACCACTGATTAATTGGGTTGTAAGGATCGTACTACATTTCTAGTCATACGGTTAGGTAGTCATCCCCAAAACTTAAGAGATCAAAAACAAAAGTCATGGACTATGGAGTTAGCCTCCACCGGAGCTATAGACGCTTGAATGGCAATGGAGTACGCTCATGCATGGTGACATGTCTCTTTTAAAAGAGACCTCTGACCGCTCATATGGACAAGCTAGCCTCTTGGTTTCAACCATAATAGGTTTACCCAATTTACTCAAGATGAGTTAATGAACTCACTTGCACACACACTAGTTCTTGATTGTCTAGGGTCATTACCATGCTCTTGATTTGGTAAATGAATTCACTGCACACACATTTGGTCCTAGAGGGATTAGGTAGTTTTAGTGGGTTTGTTTGATACCACTAGGATGTTTGAGTCTCTACAAAATAGGTAGTATTCCATATCAACATCCATATCTTCTTCCATATCAACATCCATGTCATTTCATAAGCCATTCATCCTACAAAGCCACCAAGTTTGGTGCCCCTGATTAAACAACAATGATAACAAAAGGGTCAAACAAAGATCTAAACCATAAATGATCATTAGTACATGCCATCTTGCATTAATCATCCATATATTCCATCTTGCATTAATCATCCATAACATATCATATGCATTAGTCATAAACATATCACATGCATTCACACAAAAAACACATATAACACAAAATGTAAAAGCCATGTATATATGTGTATAAATATCGCATGTACAAATATTACCTGAAGGCTACATACAATAGAGCACCAAGGCTCATATACAAAAGTGCATCTAAGCACTAGCTACATCCTCCAAGAAGACCCATGTGACCTAGCAGGAGCCTATGACCTAGCAGGAGCCCTAGACCTAGAGCTATGCCTAGACTGACTCTACCTTGCACCCTCGGATACAGATGAGGTTGGAGGATCAAGAAGTGGAATATGATGTTCTATCAACCTATCCTCCAATACCTCAATATATCTATGTCGAGACTGAAGGCATCATATGTCAACCTCATATTGATGCTCTCTCTCCACTAGCTCTTCCTAGAGATCCATAATCCTCGCATCTTGCTCCACCACTTGTTGCTCTAGTTGTGCCCAATCCTCCTCACTCTAGCCTTAGGGTACATCTAGAACCTCCTCCATCTCCTCTCCATCTCTACCATCTCCCCAACCTCGTAATATCCTACTATGTTGCACCCTTCACCTTTTACCTCTAACTATTAGATCGAAGGTATCATTGTCTCTTATGAGCATCATGGGTCCCATCACCCTGATTCTTAGGTACCCTCATCCTAGGTCCCCTGGGTCCCCTCATCCCTAGCCTCTCCACCACCATCTCCATCGGCTACTCCTCGAGGTAGCACCCATGGTGGCTGAGCCATGAACCATGCATCATACTCCATAGTCATCCCCACATCCTCCACATCTAGGAGATCCATATCCTCATCATCCTCCAAGACCACCCTCCATGGCTCTGCATAAGGTAGCTCGGTCTCCTCCCAAAGTCTCCTATACCACATCGGCTCATCAAGAACATCCTACCTCAGCCCAAACTGATGAAGCACTCATGAAAATTGGAAGTACTCCATCTCATTTGCATACCTCCCAACCACCCATCTACCCTACTACACCCATCATAGATGCTCTCCATCCCCAATCCATTGAGCACCCAACCATGGTCTCCAAACCACTTGGGTGGATGTCACTCCAGCCCATAAATCCTTATACCACTGACTCATCCTCACTGGATGACTTGATTGCACCTCCTCCACCAATACCCATCACCTAGCATAGGGTTGATCCCTACCAAAATCTTCCATAGGTAAGCCCTTCGATCGAGCAATCCTAAAATGCTCCCATCCCTAACATTATAGCAACAAGTTGCACCCCAATCCTTTTTGACCTTGCCTCATCACATAGTATAACTCCTGGTATACCTACACTAGTAAGGCGGGAGCCCATGCATACACCTATCTCCTAGTGAGCATATTGCTCACTATCCCTATCAGGTTCCAAGGGAACCTATCCCTAGTACTGTTTAGGGCCACAATTTTGGCCAACATGAACATCACCAAGGCCTGAAGGGGGTCCAACTCCTTGTCCCTATACATGGACAAGTACAATATACCTCCACCCTTCACCCTCACTCCCTACCATGCATCCCCAAACATACTCCTCATCTCCATCTCCAGGTCGTGACCAACCTCAACCTGGATCCCCTCCACTGGTATCTTGAGGATGCGATATACATCCTCCAAGGTAACCATCACCTCACCCGTGGGGAGCTAAAATGTCCCCCTATATGCATCCCACCTCTCAACCAAGGCAGAGAGGTACCCCTCATCAGCCCTCACCACATCCAAGCGGGCTACCTCCACTAGCCCCACCACCTCCAACAACTTCCACTCCTCCTCTATAATCATCTTCCTCATCCTAGGGACATAAGGTGAAAATTGATGTTGAGCCTCCAAAACCACAAGTTACAACACAACACAATACATTTGTTAATAATTTAAAAAAATAAAACACCTTTGCACAACCAACCAAAAGCAATGTTACCTCAGCCACTCGTACTCCATCCACAGCCCTGGCCCCCACACCAACTCCCTCCACCGCCATAGCTTTCATGCTCCAAATGATTCACCTCACTTCACTCCTCACTCCCCTCACTCCTTAGACACAACTTCTCAGCTTCCCAAGCATAGAAATGAGCCTCAAACTCACCCTAGAAAGCTATTTATAGCTAACTCAGGTGCATTGAGGTGCCCATGGGTGCCTCATGGTGCACTGAGGTGCCCATGGGTACCTCCGAGCATTTCGGGTTACATTAGGAACCTGTGGGCACATTGTGTCAGCATTAACAAAAGGTAAATTTGATCAAAATGGTAGCTTACCTCCTCCAAATCATACCAAATTTCACATACACATCAATGCCATCATAACATAAGGTTTTGTGAAGATCCCAACTAATTTGGATGCATAATTTTCATTTGTCACCACAATCATCAAAATTCACCAAATCACACTTACAAAAGCACATAAAACTGATCCAAATTTTACAAAACGATGACCATCAACATCTTTTCATCATTCATCACATCATTTACACTTCAAACTTCACCAACATCATTTATCATCCATTCTTCCATAGTTCAAGTAACATTCAAGTGAATCTTGTATATAGTGGTTCATTCTATATACTTGGCGATTGCAGCAATTTGCATCCATGCAATTCGGTAAGATGAATGAATTACCATAAGAACACTTGGTCATCATCATCATCACATATCTCCTTGTTCGAAAAGCACAATCAAATTTGGTTCCTCATATTCCAAGTGAAACCTTTGAAAAAGATGAATCTTGCTAAACAACTATCATTGATGGCCTAGTTCATGGGGCTTAACACATGGACAAAAATCAAATCACATCATTCCCAATTTCCTTAACACCTTAAGGGGATTGGCTCTAGCTAGGATGATTGGTTCCATTTGAGAGGAATTATCCTATAGTCACTAGCAGGCCCTCCGAGAATGACTTCTTTTTTTTACTTTTGCATCTTCATATTTGCATATCAATGATGCCATACGATGAAATTTATTCCAAATCATGGAATCACCCAAAATTTGGGGCAACCAAAATTTGATTATGATTTTCCCACGATGGGATACATCTTACATGATCATGACACCTTCATATGTTGGGGCAAAAATAGACACATTTTCTCCCAAAACCCTTCCTACCGTTGGGGCAATAACATACACATTTCATCCTATCACCTCACATTTTCTCCCAAAACCCTTCATCTATTGGGGCAAAAATAGACACACTTTCATCATCATCCATTTCTCCCAAAACCCTTTCTTCCATCAATTCTTTTCAATTGGCTCATGAGATTCATCCGCAACTCATTCGCCAATTGAGGGGGTAAGCTATGCAACAACTCCAAAATTCTTTATTCTTTTTACCTTCAAGTTCGTTCCACATTCCAACAGGAAAGAGAAGTTGCGTCTGTGCCAAGCCCGAGCAGGTGTCTCATATTTTTGCACCATATTGTGCTTCACGCAACATGGTACAAAAAGGGGCATCTGTAGACACCAAAATCTAGCCACTTGTCCTCCATCCATGCCTTCCCACCATTTCCACCACTAAAATCTAGCCATTTGCCCTTCATCCTAGCTTTCCCACCATTTTCCTATTTATTTATATATTTTATATATATTTATAATATATATATTTAAATAATAATATTTTAATATTATATTTGATATATATTTAATAAATATATATTTATATATAAATAAACCACAACCATTAGATTTCATTTAATCTCATCCATCCATCCACCTTAATCCATTTCACACCCTAAACTTATTATCCACCCTTGGATGTGCTTTAATCTCAACCACACGATTAGTGTCATTGAAACCCTAGCATGCCCTAGGTTGGACTATAAGTAGGAGCCATTTTGATGGCTCAACCCCTAAGTCTTCTAAGTCTTCCTTGATCCTAAGTTTTACCTGAGTTCTCGATTGCCCTGAATCCCTGATTCAAAACCCTAACCTCCCTAAGTGCCCTAAGGTTGCCACACAACCTTTTGTGCCCTAATCCCCATCCATCTACTCCATTTCGCATACCCTCACTCACCTCCATAACCACTGCACCTTTCACTCTCGCTCGATCTACTTCTGTAGACTTCTACCTTAGTCCTCAGGTGCCCACGAGCACCTCCCAAGTGCCCACGAGCCTCCCAAGTGCCCACAAGCACCTTCCAGGTGCCTACCTGCACTTCCCAAGTGCCCACGGGTGCCTCCTATAGCTTCTAGGTGCCCACGAGTGCCTTACATAAACATTTATGAAGACCTCCTACATTCACGCGATGCCAGAATACGCTTTCATCATCAATATGCATTAGATCAAGCCGTCCACAAATAGATCAACAAGTAAGGTAAATCACTTTGGTTATTTCATTTTAATATCTTTAGATTTGTATGCATTATCCATTAACAATAGCTAGGGTTTCTATTAATGTCTGAGGGTCTCACATAGTGGAGCCCTCATTGTTATTACTAACCCTTGATATTGTTGTTATGTGTGCAGGTCTGCAGATCCATTAGCGTTGAGCAGCTGATTAAGCTGGAGTGGCCCAATATTGGATAGCACAAAGCCCACTCACCACTGTTGGGATCAAGAGCATGCTTGAAGATATAACAAATTTGTTATTAGGGTTCCAGAGAATCCTAAATATTGTAATATTGTATCAACAAAGGATTACACATTATTCTGATTTGTAACAATGGAGTTTCTAAGCTCCCCCCCATTAATATAATATATATTTCATTGTTGTGCAATTCTGGTTTTTGTGTATCCATTTATTTAAGCAATAGTTGTAGTGTTGTATTTTTGCATTCATAGCTACTATTTTCAATCTTCAATCTCAATTATACTCCTTAAAATTTAATAGTGGTGAAATTATTGAACTGCTTCTTAGAAAGGTAAAATATATAAAAGAAAAACTATTAACTCTAGGAGAAAAAATAGAAGATAAACTTCTTGTTCAAGTGACATTGAGAGCACTTCCAAAAATTTACAAGCATCTAGTCACATCTTTGCAAGTTTTAAGCAAAGATACTACATTTGATGAGTTAGTCAACATTCTACAAGAATATAAAGTAGAAAATTCATCCAAATATGAAATGACTAACAATGCCTTAGTATCAAAATATAATTCACAAGGTAATATTGCTTCAACTCCAAGATACATGATACTATCAAATATGCAAGAAAAAGGGTCATAGCACAAATTTTTGTATTGAAGAACACAAGCTTATACTGAGAGAGGGGGTGAACAGTATAAGATCACTTTTTTATTTTATTTCCCAAACAATATTATGCAATGTATAGATAGAAATATCAATAGTAGTAATCAAAGCAATGCACAAATCACCACACACAATAGGGACACCACAATTTATGTGGTTCACCCAATGTGGGCTACTCCATGAAGACAATATTTCACCAAAATTTCCTCAATCAATCTCTTGGGAATCCTTTTCCTATTACAATGTTTATGGACCTTTTTCCAAAGGAGACACCAATCCCCTAAATCAAGTTCATGGATCTCTATCCATAGGAGAACTCCTTCTCCTCTACTCTGGTTGGTGATCCTCTAGAATACTACTGCCTCCACTGCACTGGCTTGTGTATCTCTCTCCAATGAAGACTCTTGTATCCACTTAGAAGACCTATTCTCACTACCCTAACTAATGGATCTCTATCCACTAGATACTACTATCCTCTGCTCTCTGTCACCTCCAAAGCTCTATCTCAAATCTACACTAAACATAGTCCTTCGGTCTAGTACAACTCTTGCTCAATATCTATCTGTGATTTGGCACAAACATGTCCTAAAATCTAAACCAAACTCTATCCTCAATTTCTGTCCTCTGATCTACACTAAACATAGTCCTTCATTCTAGCACAAATCTATTCTCAATCTTTGTCCTCAAGCCTTAACTCAAAGATTGACTCAATATCAAATCAACTCTTATGGATCTGCCCTAAAACTTAACTCAAGTTTTGAACAAATCAATCAATCAACTCTACTCTCAAGACTTCTCAAAGACTTATATCAAATCTGCATTGTAATCTTCCTCAAAATCTCACACTAATATATCCACAAGTCCTCTCTATAACTTGCTCAAATCTACTCTACAAGTTCGCTCTAGAACTTATCCAATTTTGGGATGGGAGTATTTCTACTCCTAGAAATCATTTTTCTTTACCTTTATCCTCTTTCATTCTTATATTATCATTCTTATTCCTCTGACTATTTCGTTCCATGTCCATGTTCCTGTCCATATCTACATTCCTTTCATTGTTCGTGTTCCTATTCATATCCATGTTGTTGTTCCTATTCCTGTTCCTGTTCCTGATTGATTTTGGAATTTTTGCTCTACACCACTTTGTTGTGTGACCATAATTATTGCACTTATAACACTTAATGTTATATTCCTTGGAGGTGCAAATATCTTAGGATTTATCCTAGTGAAGCCATATCCTCTTCTATCATGAACCCTGCAATTCATTGCTTTGTGACCAAACTGATTACATGAGTAGCAATACCCATGGAAAAGTTGTATGTTCCCATATTCCAGTCTTCCCTATGTCCTACACTGTGAAGCCATGTGCCCAAAATTGTGACATGAAAAACATATTCCATTGAAGTCTCCTTGTATTGACCTCATTGGTCTCCTAGTCTCTCTTGACCTATTCTGATTGTTGTTCCATTTGTATCTTCTTTGTGCATTGTTCTTGTTCTTGTTGAACTCTCTATTGTCCAAATCATCCTCATATGTCTCACTCTCTTTTACATTATCTTCTTCTAAAGTATCTTCATCTAAAGTTTCTTCTCCTCCAAAACTTGAGGTTGACTTTCCTTCCCATTTCTTTTGAACTTGTTCAAATCCAAGACATGTTTTGCTTGATGTAGGCTTTTGTATCTTGATGAACTTATCCAAGTTCTTTGAGTTTTTTTTGAACCCTTTTATCTTGACTTTGGAGTCTTCTAAATCTTCTCTCAATAGTTCCACTTCTTGTGCTAACTTTTCACATTCTAATATCTTTGCTTCCAACTTATCCTTGAACCTTTTTTCCTTAGCCTTTGATTTTTCTAAATCCTCTATAAGCAATATTCTCTCTTCATCACATTCTTGAAACTGAATTTCAAGTTTAGAGTGTTGCTTTCTTACCTTCTTTACTATGTCAAGAGCATAAATAAGTTCTCCCTTGAGATCATATCCATATTTCTTTTAATATTCCTCTATTTTTTACCTTTGTCCACATCTTTATTTTCTATTGGCTTATCTTCTATAAGATCACCTACTTCTTCTTCTAATGCCATTAAAAGTTCCCTCTATCCTTTTAAAACTTCAAAAAATCAATGTGACACAAACACTTTATTAAAATAAAGCTAACACCTTATTCCTCCAACTTATCAAAAATAATTTTCAACTAACAATCCTTTTAAGCAACCCTTTTAACTCCAAACTTTAGGCAACACACAAAAATAATAATCAAAATTTATTACTTTGCCTTGGAAGGCATTCGAACTCACAGTGCACCATCAACCAACACCCTAGTCGTGGCTCCAACCGTCGTGCGAGCTAGGCGCTCGCTTGGGGAGTAAAGAGCACCACATGCTCCAAAAAGACTCCCCGCATTTCCTAGCAAAAATGTGCACCTTTCCTTTGGCACTTCTAACACAAACGCAACCACCAAAATTTTACCGCCATGTTTCAAACATAGGTCACCTAGCACCCAAACACTCTAACGGTTGTCCCCTTGCCACTAGGCCACACTGCCTAGTTGGCGCTTGGTAATTTGGCACTATTTCCTTTAAACCTTATTCTCTAGCGCTAAAACATGAAATTCACTTGTCTTTTCCACACGAGTTCTCACACAATTGCACGCATTAATTTGATCGAGAAAAATGGTTAATGTTAATGCTTCTAAGGCATAGATTTATATATTTATTTCCTCCTCATGCAAATATGTCAGCGCTCGAATTGCCTTCTCACTTTTTAGACGTCGATGCTTTTTATTTTCCTTTAACCTCAATAAATTTATAAATTATTTTGAATTTAAATTTTATAAATTAATTCTTTAAAACCCTTTGGTTTTATTAAGGCCATCTCTCATTAAACACCTTTGTATAAATAATATTTATTTATAAAATTTAAATTCAATTTGAATTTAAATATTTTATGAAATAAATATTAAATATTCCTTTAGCTTTGCAATAAGCTTCCTTGGTTTTTTATGAAAAACCTTTTAACTTATGCTTCCATATAAATATTAAAAATATTATGAAGCCCTTTTGTCTTTAACCTCTGCATTGTTCTTCTTGATGTTTGAAATCATTAGTGGCTTATTCCTAGATATCAATGACAACTTTGAAAACTTTATTTCTTGACAAATTCCTTGACATTAATGTTGACTTCATTCCTTGACATCAATGACAACTTGAATTAATGACTCAAAATATACAACATGTATATACAATCCCAGGAATCAGTATTAAGGAAATCAGATGAATAAAAGTGGTCAAACAAATAAGTTAGTGTAGCAAAGACAATATCAACTCAATATGATCCTCAATGAAAAAAACTACTTTAGCGTCAATATCCTTCTCAATATTAGTATAGTCAATGTCAATTACAATATAGAGAGGGAAATCAAAAAGGACATCTAGCTCAAGAAATTCATAAAATTCAAGAGTTAGAAGACACTAGTGAAGAAAATGAATTCAAAACTCTATCAAAAAAATTGATAATCAATAAAGATGTATTTCTCTCAAATATTTTGAAACGTACTAACTTTACAGTTGATCAGGATAGAGGAAGGTAGCATGATAAATACAATATAGAAAAAATAGACTAAGAAGCAAAATAAAAAGATGAGGAAAATTTAGAAGAAAGTAAAAAGATCACATGCATTGCAAGGTCACTTGAAGAATGAATATCAATATGATTGAAGACTAAAGTCTTCAATAACCAAATAATGTAATACGGGGGGTGTTGGAGAATATTATATTATTTGGTACATGCTAATGTACCCCCATGGTACCTTTATGGTACATATGTAAATATTATATTAGGGTTGAGTCATAGTTTAGAGTGTGAATTATATTTCCCTTTTATGTAAGTGTGAATGTGCAAGATATGCACAAGTGTCATGTAAGTGTGAATGTGCAAGATATGCACAAGTGTCATGTGAGTTAGTGTGCAAGTGTAAGTTGAGTATATGTGCACAAGTGTCTTGTATGTAAGAGATCAAATATATAATGTAAATATGTGTGCAAGTGTCTTAGATTAGAGTATGCAAAGTGAAGTTCAAGAGTCATGTCTAGGTGTGCATACAATATAGAGTCATGTATTCATCAAGTATGCAAGTTTCATATAGAGAAGCCAAGATTCATGAGACTTGGCATATGGAAAGGAATAGTCAAGTATCCAAAGAGTCATTTTACTATGGCTATATAGTAATCCATTAGAAACAAATCAAGTCTCTGATTAGTAAGATGTATTACATTACAGAGAAGAGCAAGTTCTTGTTATAGATGTAAGAGAAAGAGGAGTAATAAAGATTGCATATATTTTTAGCAATTAATATTGTAAGTTGTGCTACATGCTTTGTACATGTATGATTCAAGCTATTTACATTCATATTTTTCTTTATTAGTGAATGTTATTTGATATATTATAAGCCTTGTATATATATATATATATATATATATATATATATATATATATATATATATATATATATATATATTAATTTGCTTATATTATTATTTTGACCTTATTGTATTGTGGCTATATTATATTCAATCCTGTGATATTTATCATATGAAATTTGTGGTAGTATTAAGGATTAAAAGTTATCACTTTTCAATAAGTAGTTTACCTCTTAGAAAATGTTATCTACTTGTGCATATTTTCTCAATATTCTTTATTGAAAATGAGATCATTTTAGCACTTTCCCACTTTATTTCTACATGGTCATTGTGAAGCCTTCAAATCATAGATCCTTAAAACAATCAAGAAAATAAAGAGTAGAAGAATATGGCGAGTAAGGAATATTGAGAAGATAAGAAACAAGAAGCTAGTATTTCCTAAGAGGTAGTAAGGTTGTTAAATAATATTAAAGATCATTTATCCTTTTGTCTATTTGAGTATTCTAGTACTCTACAATGGTGAAAGAATTTAAGTTCTTAGGCAATGTGTATAGAATATTTATTTTATTTTACTTCAAAATTTATTACTTTGAACCATTCTAAAATATCTATGTGTAAAACTTGCTTATTAATATCTTACCCATTTATTCTAGGTGAAGAACACAAGCTTATACTGAGAGGGGGGTGAACAGTATAAGACCACTTTTTACTTTTCTTTTCAAATCAATATTATGCAGTGTATAGATAGCAGTATCAATAGCAGTAATCAAAGCAATGCACAAAACACCATACACAATAGAGACACAGATTTTAACGTGGTTCACCCAATGTGGGCTACCTCCACAGAGAAAATATTTCTTCTAAATATTTCTCAAATAATATTTTGGGAATCCTTCCCAATTACAATGTTTATGGACCTCTATCCAAAGGAGATGTTGATCCCCTAATCTCAAGTTCATGGATCTCTTCCACAGGAGAACTCTTTCCCCTTCAGCTCTGGCTAGTGATCTTCTAGAAGACTTTGTCTCTCTGCTGCACTGACTGGTGGATCTCTCTCCACTTGAAGACTCCTCACTCAGAAGATCTATCTTCAATTGTCCTGGCTGCTGGATCTCTATCCACTGAGACTCTATCCTCTATACTCTATCACCTCCAAAGCTCTATCAATAGGTTCACTCAGAACCTTCTCAAATCTGCTCAACAGGTCCACTCAGAACCTGCTCAAATCTGCTCAACAGGTCCACTCAACCTGCTCAAATCTCTCAATAGGTCCACTCAGAACCTGCTCAAATCTGCTCAATAGGTCCACTCAGAACCTACTCAAATATGCTCAACAAGCTCACTCAGAACTTGTCCAAATATTCTCAACAAGCTCACTCAGAACTTGTCCAAATCTGCTCAACAAGCTCACTTAGAACTTGTCTAAATATGCTCAACAAGTCCTCTCTAGGACTTGCTCAAACCTGCTCAATAAGTCCTCTCTAGGACTTGCTCAAATCTGCATTGCAAGCTTCCACAAAATCTCACACAAAATCAGTCCACAAGCCTTCTCAAAGACTTACCTCAAATATGCTTAACAAGTCCACACAGAACTTGTCCAATATCATAGAATCATAAAGAGAATTGTTAGAGACTCAATATGTTCTATACTCAATGCTCAATCACTTTCTCAATCACATAGAAGCATAAAGAGAATTGTTAGAGACTCAATATGTTCTATACTCAAATCTCAATCTCAACTCAAATCAATCTCATAGAAGCATAAAGAGAATTGTTAGAGACTCAATATGTTCTATACTCAAATATCAATCTCAACTCAAATCAATCTCATAGAAGCATAAAGAGAATTGTTAGAGACTCAATATGTTCTATACTCAAAGCTCAATCTCAACTCAAATCAGAATGTAGAATAGTTTGTTTCATGGAACTTGAACAACCACTTCACACAATCACTTGACTAGGCTCAATCAACTCTCCTCAACAAATCACCTCAAGGAACAACTCTTTCTCACAAACCCTAGTCCAAGCATGTATCACCCAACTCAAAATGTATCCAACAATGCTCAACAACAAATCTCACATAACAATGATACTCATGTTCTTTTCTAACTCAAGTTCAAGTTCATTGCACAACCAATGGCTTCAACAACAATGCTTATAAAACAAGGTTTAATCACAACACTCAAACTAGAAAACCTTGAAGCATTAACTCAACCACTTTTGAAAAGGAAACCCTAATCAAATCCTTTTCACTCCAAACTTAATTTTCAATCAAGCCAAACACCTAACTCAACAAAGAAGAATTTTACCCATACCTTTTCTTGAAGAGTAATTGCCCTTTACAAATCTGCCACACTCACAATTACTTCTTTGACAAACTCAATAAGGGTTAGAGGATAATTTTTATATCACAAAAATAATATCACAATTACACCTTATCACTCCAACTTAAACTATAGACAATATCCTCACAATAATAAAAAACCCTTTATTCAAATTAACATACACCCACAAAGTCTTAACCTTTCAATATTCCACAATGGCAAAATTTAAGACTTGAAAACAAAACCAGAATTCTCCTTATACCTCCTAACAATATTTCTCAACAACCACCCTTAATCACAATGCAAAGACTTTAACCACTAAATTCCTTATACCTCCAACTTAGGCATTAATAAAATAAAATAACAAAATGTACCTTTGCCTTTGGAGAGTTTCGAACTCTCAACGCAGTCCACACAAGTCTTTGCCCACGGTGCCAACACCACACGAGCTTACAAGCTCATTGGGAAGGGAGGAAGCACCACGTGCTTCAATACTCCTCCCAAGCCTTGCAAAATAAAATATTTGCGCCTATTCCTTGGTGCCTTCAACACGTCCACCAAAGGCTTCCACGAGATTCGAACTCAAACCACCGTGCACACCAAAACGTAAGTTGTTGCCCACTTGCCACTAGGCCAAGGTGCCTTGTTGGCATTCAACACACCAAAGCGCTTGCCTTTGTCCTTTCCACCATCAAGTCAACCCACAAAAAATGCGAAATTCTATCACGAGCTCTGCATTAAATTTGATGCGCTTTCTTTTCAAATCGAGCAAGGGTAATTCGAAACAATCTTTGGCATGGTATTAATATGCATTCCCATTATTTTAAACACGTCGGTGCTTCCCTTGTCTTTGATGACGTTGACACTTTCCTTTGCTTTGTTTGACGTCGATGCTTCTCTTGGAAATAAACATTGCCTTGATTAAAACCCTCAATCCAACCTTTGGATTTATTAACATAAACTTTGGTCTTTAAACCTTTAACCCAATATTTTGGGTTTATTATTTTTAGACTTTATAAACCCATTTTTGCAATATAAAATATTGTAATAAAAATTACAATTATTTTATTTGGGTTTTCACTATGGCACTTCTAACCATTATAATATTTATTTATAAAATTTAAATTCATCCTGAATTTAAATAATTTATAAAATAAATATTATCACTCCTTTTCAACTTCTATCTTTTGCACTGTTTTACTCGAACTTCTGCCTTCTTGCTGAATATCAACTGACCATCTTTGTTGCCTTTATTTTCTGCTGAAATCTTGGTATTAATGATGACTCCATCAGGTGGCATCAATGGTGACATCAATGACAACTTTGACTTAGGGACTCAAAATGTCCAACAATCTCCCCCTTTGTCATTGATGGCAACCCATATCCTTTTACTGAAACTTGACCTTTCTTTTTCTTCTGCTCCCCCTGGGACATTGCTCCCCCTGGCTCAAAGCTCTCTCAAATATCAAATCTCCCTATATCAAGTCTCTCCCCAATACACAAATCTCTCCCCCTTTGACATCAATGGCAAAGGGTCACCTTTGGGGCTCGGGGCTAAGAATGAGCCTCTTAGCTTAGCCCCTCCCCCACCTCCACATGAGGTGGTTAATTCTAGGGTGGGAGTATTTCTACTCCCTGAAAGCACTATTCTTTACCTTTATCTTTCTCTCTTCTTCTTTGAGTCTTCTGAATCCTCTCACTATTTCTTTCCAAGTCATCATCCATGTTCCTGTCATCACTTATGTTCCTATTCCTGTTCTTGTTCTCATCCATATTCATGTTCCTATTTCTATTCCTGTTCATGTTCTCATCCATGTTCCTATTCATATTCTTGTTCTCATCTATGTTCTTTCTTTCTTTCTTTCCGTTCATATTTCTATTTCTATTCATATTCATGTTCTTATTCATGCTTGATTCTAGAATATTTTCTCTACACCATCTTGCTATGTGACCATCATTATTGCACTTATAACACTTAATGTTATTATTCCTTGGAGGTGCAATTGTCTTAGGACTTCTCCTAGTGAAGCCATATCCTCTTCTATCATGAACCCTGCAATTCATTGCCTTGTGACCAAACTCATTACATGAGTAGCAATATCCTTGAAAAGGTTGTCCTTTTCCATATTCCTATCTTTCATGTGTCCTGCACTATGAAGCCATGTGCCCAAACCTGTGACATGAAAAACATCTCCCATTGAAGCTTCCTTGTCTAGACCTCATTGGTCTCCTATTCTGATTGTTGTTCCATCTGTATCTTCTTTGTGCATTGTTCCTATATTTGTTGAACTCTTTGTTGTCCAACTCATCCTCTGATGTCTCACTCCCACTTACATTATCTTCTTTTGATGTATCTTCTTCTGAAGTGTCTTTGAAACTGGTAGCTAACTTATCTTCTTGAACCTATTTGCTTCCAAGACCTATCTTGTTTGTTGCTCTTCTTTGTATCTTGACTATTTTATCCACACTCTTTGCACTGTTTACATACTTGTATAGCTTATTCTTGGAATCCTCTAAATATTCCTTTAGTAGTGCCACTTCTTGTGTTAACTTTTCACATTCCAAAATCTTTGCTTCTAACTTATCTTTGAACTTGCTTGCCTTAGCCTTTGACTTCTCTAAATCCTCTATGAGCAATAATATTTCTTCATCACATTCTTGAAACTGACTTTCAAGCTTAGAGTGTTGCTTTCTTACCTTCTTTACTATGTCAAGGGCATGGATAAGTTCTCCCTTGAGATCATAGCCATTCTCTATTGAATAATCCTCTATTTGTTTACCTTTGTCCATATCATTTCTTTCTTTTGGCTTGTCTTCTATAGGATCACTCACTTCATCTTCTAATGCCATTAGAATATTTTCATCTGGTCTATCAAGTGCATCTTCAAAATCATCATCACTAAAACTATAACCATCCCTTGTGCAATCATCTTCAAGATGCCCAAATCTACCACATCTAAAACACTTGAGAATAACTGGAGTCTTTCTCTTAACTGGTTCTTTCTCTTCAACCATAAATAGGACTTCATCTCTATCATTGTCTGAAGAACTAGCATCACTATCAATTGAGTACTTACTTGCATTATCCGCATAGTAGCTTCTCTTTTGTCTTTGGAAGAACTTCTTCCCTTGTCTATTTTGTCCATCCTTGCTTTTCTTCTAGTACCTGTGTCTTTTTGATTCCCTGTACCTGTGATCCTATTTTTCTTCATCATTGTTGTTCTTTGGCTCTTTGCACTCTGTTGCATAGTGTCCATACTTTCCACAATTGAAACACTTAATAGATCTTAGATCTATGGGTCTTCTGGAACCTTTATCTCTTCTACCATAGTTTGCTTCTTCATCACTAGATGACTCACTGCTTGATTCTGTCTTCTTACCCTTCATCTTCTTGTCCACTTTGAATGCAACTTCTTTCAGAGGAATAGGATCTTTCGTTCTTATCTCAAAAGTAGTAAGCATGCCAAGCAAAGCATTTCTTGTTAGACTATCACTATCAATTGATGTTTCTATAGCAGAAACCTTTTCACTATACCTTTTTGGAAGAGTTCTCAAGATCTTATCACAAGCATCAGATTCATCAACCTTCATTCCAAGACCTCTCATCTCATGTATAAGTTCATCAACCTTGTTGAGATAGTCATGAATATTTTCATCATCCCTCATTCTTAGGTTCTCAAATTCTCCTTTGAGATTTCTGATCTTAGCTTTCCTGACACCTTTATCACCTTCATATATGGTATGCAATAGTTCCCACATGTCTTTTGTTGTTTTACAATCCATAACCTTCATAGATTCTGATCTACGCAACCCTTTTATAATTGCATTCATAGCTCTTGAATTTGCATGCATTAGAAGCTTACCTTCCTTATCTGTAGGAGGATTGGTTGCTGAATCATATCCAAATTCCACTACATCCCAAACTTCATTGCCAAGTGCCATCAGGTGAAATCTCATCAACACACACCAATACAAGAAGTCACTTCCATAAAATACTGGTACTGCATTATTGAAGGACCCATCCTTTTGATCCTTTTGATCCATTGTGTTCTTAGACCACTTTTCCTTCAAGTTATCAAACTCTTCTGAAGGAACCCACTCTGATACCAATTGAAGAACACAAGCTTATACTGAGAGGGGGTGAACAATATAAGACCACTTTTTACTTTTCTTTTCAAATCAATATTATGCAGTGTATAGATAGCAATATCAATAGAAGTAATCAAAGCAATGCACAAAACACCATACACAATAGAGACACAGATTTTAACGTGGTTCACCCAATGTGGGCTACCTCCATAGAGAAAATATTTCTTCTAAATATTTCTCAAATAATATTTTGGGAATCCTTCCCAATTACAATGTTTATGGACCTCTATCCAAAGGAGATGTTGATCCCCTAATCTCAAGTTCATGGATCTCTTCCATAGGAGAACTCTTTCCCCTTCAGCTCTGGCTAGTGATCTTCTAGAAGACTCTGTCTCTCTATTGCACTAACTAGTGGATCTCTCTCCACTTGAAGACTCCTCACTCAGAAGATCTATCTTCAATTATCCTAGCTATTGGATCTCTATCCACTGAGACTCTATCCTCTATACTCTATCACCTCCAAAGCTCTATCAATAGGTTCACTCAGAACCTTCTCAAATCTGCTCAATAGGTCCACTCAAAACCTGCTCAAATATGCTCAATAGGTCCACTCAGAACCTACTCAAATCTACTCAACAAGCTCACTCAGAACTTGTCCAAATATTCTCAACAAGCTCACTCAGAACTTGTCCAAATATGCTCAACAAGCTCACTCAAAACTTGTCTAAATCTGCTCAATAAGTCCTCTCTAGGACTTGCTCAAATCTGCATTGCAAGCTTCCACAAAAGCTCACACAAAATCAGTCCACAAGCCTTCTCAAAGACTTACCTCAAATCTGCTTAACAAGTCCACACAAAACTTGTCCAATCTCATAGAATCATAAAGAGAATTGTTAGAGACTCAATATGTTCTATACTCAATGCTCAATCACTTTCTCAATCACATAGAAGCATAAAGAGAATTGTTAGAGACTCAATATGTTCTATACTCAAATCACAATCTCACTTCAATCTATTCATAGAAGCATAAAGAGAATTGTTAGAGACTCAATATGTTCTATACTCAAAGCTCAATCTCAACTCAAATCAGAATGTAGAATAGTTTGTTTCATGGAACTTGAACAACCACTTCACACAATCACTTGACTAGGCTCAATCAACTCTCCTCAACAAATCACCTCAAGGAACAACTCTTTCTCACAAACCCTAGTCCAAGCATGTATCACCCAACTCAAAATGTATCCAACAATGCTCAACAACAAATCTCACATAACAATGATACTCATGTTCTTTTCTAACTCAAGTTCAAGTTCATTGCACAACCAATGGCTTCAACAACAATGCTTATAAAACAAGGTTTAATCACAACACTCAAACCAGAAAACCTTGAAGCATTAACTCAACCACTTTCGAAAAGGAAACCCTAATCAAATCCTTTTCACTCCAAACTTAATTTTCAATCAAGCCAAACACCTAACTCAACAAAGAAGAATTTTTCCCATACCTTTTCTTGAAGAGTAATTGCCCTTTACAAATCTGCCACACTCACAATTACTTCTTTGACAAACTCAATAAGGGTTAGAGGATAATTTTTATATCACAAAAATAATATCACAATTACACCTTATCACTCCAACTTAAACTATAGACAATATCCTCACAATAATAAAAAACCCTTTATTCAAATTAACATACACCCACAAAGTCTTAACCTTTCAATATTCCACAATGGCAAAATTTAAGACT
Source organism: Wollemia nobilis (assembly GCA_028583015.1). NCBI lineage: Eukaryota > Viridiplantae > Streptophyta > Pinopsida > Araucariales > Araucariaceae > Wollemia > Wollemia nobilis. The sequence continues at coordinate 1,302,810 of JAQPPZ010001082.1, forward strand.
TGAAAACTAAACCAGAATTCTCCTTATACCTCCTAACAATATTTCTCAACAACCACCCTTAATCACAATGCAAAGACTTTAACCACTAAATTCCTTATACCTCCAACTTAGGCATTAATAAAATAAAATAACAAAATGTACCTTTGCCTTTGGAGAGTTTCGAACTCTCAACGCAGTCCACACAAGTCTTTGCCCACGGTGCCAACACCACACGAGCTTACAAGCTCGTTGGGAAGGGAGGAAGCACCACGTGCTTCAATACTCCTCCCAAGCCTTGCAAAATAAAATGTTTGCACCTATTCCTTGGCGCCTTCAACACGTCCACCAAAGGCTTCCATGAGATTCGAACTCAAACCACCGTGCACACCAAAACGTAAGTTGTTGCCCACTTGCCACTAGGCCAAGGTGCCTTGTTGGCATTCAACACACCAAAGCGCTTGCCTTTGTCCTTTCCACCATCAAGTCAACCCACAAAAAATATGAAATACTATCATGAGCTCTGCATTAAATTTGATGCGCTTTCTTTTCAAATCGAGCAAGGGTAATTCGAAACAATCTTTGGCATGGTATTAATATGCATTCCCATTATTTTAAACACGTCGGCGCTTCCCTTGTCTTTGATGACGTCGGCACTTTCCTTTGCTTTGTTTGACGTCGGCGCTTCTCTTGGAAATAAACGTTGCCTTGATTAAAACCCTCAATCCAACCTTTGGATTTATTAACATAAACTTTGGTCTTTAAACCTTTAACCCAATCTTTTGGGTTTATTATTTTTAGACTTTATAAACCCATTTTTGCAATATAAAATATTGTAATAAAAATTACAATTATTTTATTTGGGTTTTCACTATGGCACTTCTAACCATTATAATATTTATTTATAAAATTTAAATTCATCCTGAATTTAAATAATTTATAAAATAAATATTATCACTCCTTTTCAACTTCTGTCTTTTGCATTGTTTTACTCGAACTTCTGCCTTCTTGTTGAATATCAACTGACCATCTTTGTTGCCTTTATTTTCTACTGAAATCTTGGTATTAATGATGACTCCATCAGGTGGCATCAATGGTGACATCAATGACAACTTTGACTTAGGGACTCAAAATGTCCAACATAGGTACATTAAATATTTTCATAGTATATTTTTTACAATGCAACCATAAATGTTGGAGAGGAATACTCTTAGTTTTATAATATTTGTAATTTATTCTTATCATTTTTAATATTAGACTTTTTGTAGGGTTGGTTATGACCTCCTTGTGTCTCCCAAGCACCATAACCCCTCATGGTTGTGGCCTCGATATCTATTGTCACCTCGGCCAAATGGGTGCATTTGGTGCACTGCACCTCATGTTAGGGCACCAATCCTAGGAATTTAGGGGAAGCATGGGATGTGGATCCCATCAAATGACCTCTAAGGTTTTTAACCCAAGGTCGAATCCTTGCTTTTGGATATCTTCTTTGGAAATCAGTGTTCTACAACTATGCTAATCTACTCCTAGACTAGGTTGCTTTAGGGGAAAAGAGAAAAGAAAGGAAAAGAAAGAAAACATAAAGCAAAGTAAATTGCAAGAAATTTGTAAAATGCAAGAAAATAAAGGAAAGCAGTAAGTGTAGGAAACAAAATCTATCTAGCCTAGCCTATGGGTGGTGATGCACCAAAGAAAAATAATAATACCCTCGATTCTCGACAAGTTTTAATAAACACATGCATAGTGGAAAACAGTTTATGAGGAACACAAATTCCTCCAAGATTATACAACAAAAATAGAACACCCATGCTAGAACCAGGATAAATATTTATAAAAAGTTAAATATTTATTAACGTGAACTCTGAGTTCCATACATGTAGATAAAAGAGATTCAAAAACTACTTGGCAGGTCATGCAAGGCTCGGGCTAGACCAGGAGGTGGAGGAGAATGAAATAAGGTGCCTATAAGAAGAGTGGGAGAGCTTTTTATGATTACAAAGAGAGGAAAAATACATATTTATATATTAAATTCAAAGCCTTTCCCCTTTTGATATTCAAAATTCCCTTTTCGAAAACTTCCTACTCAGGGTACTCTACAATGATGGTGTGCAATCCCAAGGTTGATCAGATCTAGAGTTGCTAGAGATGAGATTATATTTCCTATTTTAAAGATTTGTTGTAGAGATACCCTACTATTAATGTTCTCAAATTTCTAGCCGCTCCTCTAGAGGTACAATGATGGTGTCTTAAATGCAGTACCTCCTTCTAAAGAAAATTTCATCCATTAGGGAAATTGTACCTCTTTCCACTATTTGTGGTGGTCTAGGGCAAAAGCTTATGAAGAAAAATTTGACCTCCTAAAAGTTTTGAGCATGATTAGAAGTAGTCTGACCAAAATCAACTTGGTTTGATTTATGTTCCTCATGGCAGTCTTTCCCTCTTACTTTATCTCATTATTCCAGTTGCTACCACTAGTTGGATGTGTCTGGTCTCTTGATCTAGTCGTGCATCCTTGGGCTAAATATTTGTTTTGGTTTTGATGTATTGTCAAGCCTGACTATATAATCAAAAAAATTGTTGTTTTTTTGTTTTAGGGAGGTCCATTTACTAGAGCTTCTACATATTATTTTGTTTTCTCTTTGAAGTTCTGGTTCATTCAATTTTATTTGAGAATTCATTCGATCCTTGGGTGGTTCAATATTCTACCAGGTCTAACCTCTAAAATTTTGGTCAAATAGTCTTACTTCTCCCAAGTGTAGTGATAAATCACTATAGTTTTGGAATCTCATAGGGGATACTTGGCTCAATGAGGACAAGGAACCTAGAAAGCCACTATATTATCCATTGGGCATGGAGTCAAAATTTTTAGGGGGAAATGGGAAGGGTAACTGAGGTGGGCATATCAACTGCATTTTCTAGCTTTCATACCCTTGCAAAATTTATCCTGCTTATAAATATCAATATGTACCTACAACAAAGGGGAAAATTATAGTACATGGTGGATAGCCTCTATCCATTGGGCATGACATCAAGGCTCCTCCATATTAGTGACTGTTGTGGCTAATCCACAACACACCCCAAAATTGGGGACCCACCTTTTTTGCAGGATTGCAGAGAAAATCTTAGTGACCCAGATACTAAAAATGAAGAAAAGAGGCAAAAAAATGCACAAGTGTTGAAAATGTCACGAAATCGTGATATGTCGCGAAATTGCGACCTATCGCGCCATCGCTGCCGAAAACAGAAAAATGTCGTGATATCGCGACATGTCGCTTCGTCGCTGCTAGAATGAAAAAGTGTCACGAAATCGCGACATGTTGCTCCGTCGCGGCCCGGAAGAGGAGAGAGAAAGGCAAATGGAAAGGCGTAGTGATATCGCGACGCGTCGCAAAATCACGGGTCAAACCGGTCAAACGGCACAAATCGGAAAAACGTCACGATATCGCGACAGATTGAAGCCAAAGAGGTGCCGAGTGGAAAATGTCGTGAAATCGCGACAGATTGCAGGGGGAGGACATGAAGCATGAAATGGTCGCAAAATCGTGAAAGCATGCAGCGAAGGTGTACGGAGAAGAGAAACGTCACGATTTCGCGACAGAAGGCAGCATTACAGCTCGTAACGAAAAGGCGTCGCGATTTCGCGACAAGTAACAGCGAGAGGGTACGAAATGAAAAAGTGTCGCTATTTCGCAACAGGTGGTGAGGAGATGGCCCGAAGCAGAAAAACGTCGTGATATCATGACATGTCTCATTTTCGTTGTGCAGGAGGAGAAACGATGTTGTTGGTCGAAAACATCGCGATATCGCAACATGTCTCATTTTTGCGGCCAGGAAGGTGAACAGGCAGCATGCTATTTTTGTCATGATTTTCATAGGAAGACGTTACAGAAGGTGTAGAAGGCGTGAGACACGTGGTGTACAGGTGTCGGAGCTACAGAGGCGTTACATGCAGCGACATATTTCGAACGTTTAAGAATTGAACATGGAACAAAAGCATCGAAAAGGCAGGAATTTGAAAGGTCACATGCTGGAAGGCGAAACGAAGCGACACAGGGAGAACCGAAGAGACGTTTCAGTTAGTATAAAATCTGAAGCACAGATTGGCACGAGGGGAAAAGGGCTGGAGTAGAGTTGCAGTGCTAGAGGCCAGAGGGCCATTCTGGGCCTGCTTGGGGCTATTTTTTGCCTTTTGCTGGTTTTGAGAAAACCAGAGATGCTGCCATTGTAACTTGACATATTATTAATGCAGAGTATTCAAAAATTTGCATCTTGTTGGCAAGAAAGAAGGAAATCTTATGTGCATGCTAATGGATTTAATGTTTATTCTTTTGTTTTTAGATTTCAAATTTATAGATAATGTTAAATGCCACTTTTGTGGGTTGCATTAGGCGAATGTTTGAAATCTGAATTTTTATTTCAAACCCTAGGAATCAGCACTTAGCTTATCGGGATTGTGCATGTTTGCAGGTCTAGTAAGTTACGTTGCATGCATGGAAACCTCACAGCCTTCGGTTTTGCCGAGACGGGATAGCATCAGATCGAATGCAATTTTTAATTTCTTTTCTTTGCATTTTATTTTCTTTTTAATGCACTTTATTTTCAGAAACCCCAATTTTAATTTTTCAAGCATTAAAATAAAATTTAAAAATTAAAAAACTTCAAAACCCAAAAATAATTCCATTCATGTTATGGCATTTCATTAAATTTTATTTTGAAGTTACAACATGGTCATTTAAGGATCAAATCACATTTACTTTATTAGGGTTCAAGGAACAATCATTAAATTTCACGATAGAAATAAACCACGGTTCCCCTTGTTTTCGATTACTTGCAACCGCTAAGGTGTTCCAGGCATTTTAATTAAATATATTTATTTGAGATTATTAATACACATATGCGTAATGCTCACATAACGAGAACCTTGGAGAAGTTACATGTTTAATTTCTTTGCAAGCAGAGGATTTCGAACCCAAATCCCATCGGAGAGTGTGTTTTCACAATCGGGTGAAAATACCACTCAACAGATTGGCGCTAGAAGGAGGGCCTGAAAAGTTATTTATTTTATCGTGATTTTTAGATGCTACGGGTTTTTAATTACTTAAGAGCTTTACATTGCTAAATATTTTAAGTACATTTTATTAGCATCTTCGGCATCTAACACCACTCAACGGATTGGTGCTAGGAGGGTCGTACGGGTTTGTTTTTAGTGTAATATAATTTTAAATTTTTGTATGCATTAGTCCTCTAACATTCAACAGATTGTAAAAAGGATGGTCTGAATTTATTTACCTGTTCTATTTTAATCAATTCAGGTATGCTGTATATTTTTCTGATTGTTCATACAGAATTAAAGTGATTTGATTTAATTTTTTAGAATTTTGGTCTCATGCAATTACTTTTCATTTGATTTTAATGAATACATCTCTTAGTTGATGCTAACTTGATTTCTGTTTTATATTGCAGGTTGAATATTCAACAGATTTGGTTCTGAAATTACATTTTACAGTTTCACTAATGGCAACACTTGAGGAACAAATGGTATCCCTGAGAGCTAAAATAATGTCTCTAAGAGAGATAATGGTATCAATGATAGAGGATTATTATGAGGGTCTACATGCGATACCCTATCATATTCCTACAATGTTATTGGATTTTTTACGGTGTTTTAATCAAGAAGTGCCACTAGGATACTTGCAAAAATTGCATGTCTACAAGAGTACATTGTGTCAATTCCAGATTTTCTATGAGGAGGTGGCTTGTAAGTTATTTGCATACATTTTGGATGATAGACCATTCTTTTGGTATAGCCAACTACCCATGGAGGTTAGGACTTCTTGGATACAACTAGAAGCAGACTATCTTTATCATTTTGGTAATCAGGTTGACTTAGAAATCTTGAAAAATTAGTTTACCTCCGTATGTAAAGAGTCTAATGAATCCTTGAGTCAATTCAATGGAAGATTTCGTGAGTTGCACTCCCAAATGTGGGAAAATTTTAACACATTAGAAGAGAAAGCCATGAAATTATACCTAGGAGCCATACACCCCACACTTGCTTCACTCATTGAGGAAAAACTGAGTGGTTTGTCCCTAGAGAGAATCCATGAGATCTTAGAAGAGATAGAACGACAAGGTCTTGAAGAAGAAAAGGCACAACATATTCACATGAGAGATTGTTCTTTTGATGCCAACCTACACCAACCATCAAACATAGCACCCTCCACTCCAATGATATCTAAGGTAAATGATCAAGGGGATGAATTTGAATACCCAAATTTTATGACCACCTTGGATGTAGTCCACGAGGAGATGCAAATTGCTAAGACAACATCCACTAGTGAGGATCATGTAGAGATACATGATTATCTAGATGAAGGGGTTCTAAATTCAACAATGTTTGATATATGTGAATGGATGGAACCCACCATAGAATTGAATGAAATGGTTGAAAGTGAAATGGAAAGAAAATCAATAAATAAATTTGAAGACATGATAGAGTCTCACCACTTGTTCTTGGAAGATACTATTGATGAGACGTGTAAAATTTAATATCAAGAAATTCTTCACCCTCCAAATTATGATAATGAATTATGGGTTACTAATTTGTACAATGATAGCCTTATAAATTTGAATTCAAGAAATAACCCACTTTTGGAAATAATTGAACCATTTAAGGAAGGTGAAGATGAATTTGATGAGAAGCACATTGATGAATTGGAAGATGTTGAAGAAATAGTTGAACGTCACCACTTGATTTTGAAAGATGATTATTATGATGCTTGGAAGAAGTGGGAAGATTTTACTCATTCCAAAACTACTAATGAAACTCGTGTGCCTATTGATATACAGGACAACATAATTGCCTACTCAAAGGAAGATATTACAACTCCTGTACGATTTGAGGATGTTTTGGAAGAGGGTTTCAAATCTCATCAAATTTTGGAAGATTATAATTATTCTATTACCAAGGACAAAGAAGAAAAAGAATTGACGAAGGAATCAAAAGATCATGTCATAAATATCATGGAATTTCATGCCATGGATTTGGATGACAATTTTCACAATGGTTGGGGGAGATATGATAATGCATTATTTTCTCACATCTGTATAGATGAAACTCATATTTTACTTGATATACAGGATGTTGAACCTTCTACATCATACGAAGACCTCATATTCACGAGATTTGAAAAGGGGACAAAATATAAATTCATTGAAAGTGTGGATGCAAGTTTGCATGATGATTTTGGGGATTCAAATGAAGAGATGCCATGGATAGTGAACAAAGAATTAGAACCAAATGATAAAGAGATGGATCAATTGGAAGCAACTCAAATAAGTGATCATCAAAGCAAATTACTTGACATACACTTTGACCAAGAGTGTTTGAGGATTGAAAAGGATGACCATATTTTGAATTTAAATAATTTGAATGATGAAATGTCACTAAAGGTAAATGAAAAACAAGGTATAATTTTTAATCGCACCTTTAATAACATGGTTTTAATGAATGGAAAAGAAGTTGATGCACTTGAATTGTTAAATAAAATTCATCAACAATTACTAATTGAATCTAGGATAAAAACTTTTAATGATCCTAATTTAGTAAATATCTTAGATGCTTGTAAATTGTTACACAAATTTTATTGGCCTACAAATTTGGAAAATGATTTGGCTAAGAAATTTGTAGAAATAGGCTACTACTTACAAAATTGCATATTTGAAAAGGATAGCCTAATTCTAAATCAAGGAGGGAATTATGAGAATTATATTTTAAAGAATAGACATGATAAAATTGAAAATCATTTATTGTCTAATCATTCTAGTAATTTGATGCTCACCTATGGGAGTATTATTGGAACTAAATCAAATTGGTATGGTGAGCATGACAAGTGGAAATTTGTTGCATTGTTTGGTCTGGTCTTAGATTCCCACAACATTTGGCATGCATATTATGTCATATTTTTGTTGAAATGTTCTAATCATGTGTGGGATCCAGGAAAGTGATAAGCTAAGCTTTGCATCATCTTGTATTATAGTGTACATTTGTATATAAATTTTGGTTTTTGGTTTTTGGTTTGTGTTTTCAAATTTTCATTTTTGGGATTGCAGTTCGGTTTTGGATTGAATAAGTTTTAATTTAAAGATGTGTGTTTATTTGACATGTTTTGTTTGTCTATAAAAAAAAAAAAAATGATGATGAAAAAGTTGCCTTGAGATGCTAACTTATGTTCTAGATCGGGAGAATATGAAACATTGGAATTGTCTTGTAAAAGCTCCACAAGTAACACAAATAGTTTAATAATATTGTTTGATTTTGTGATGCATGAAAGAGTCAGTTTTGCATGACAAATCATTTTCATTTGCAATTCAAGAGATAATGCATTCATGTTCCATCTCACTTTACATACATTTCATCTTAGTTGCATATGCATCTTAGGTACATATCATTTAAGTATGTCAATCCCTCTTAGGGTTGTGTTATAACATAAATATAAGAAAATCCTAAGGTTGGAAACTGAGTCTTGAGATATCTAGAACCAAGCATGTCTCATACATTAAAAAGGATCTTGAGTAAAATGATCAAAACCTAACTTGGAGGAAATGGTTGGGTGAAAGAATTATTTCATGTCTATCCTATTTATGCAGCATGATCCTTAAACAGTGGTTTTGACCACTTCCATAGAGCTTAAAGCCTAAAATCAGAGTAGTAAGGATAGGGTTAAATCCTCATCAAACTTAGGTTGAGGATCCAATTCCCCAAAGCTTTGATTTGACCTACATGGAGTAGTAAGGATAGGGCATAAATTCTCATCTCGCTTAGGTTGAGAATCTGATTCCCCAAAGCTCCTATGTCTCATTTCATAATAAATCTTGGATTGGAAGGATCGTACTATTTGTCCTCTACAAAGGATGGGTAGTCATCCCCAAGGTCTAAGCAATAAAATTAATATTTTCCATTTACATCTAAATTTTGGATTGGAAGGATCGTACTACATGTCCCTAGCAAGGATGGGTAGTCATCCCTAAGGTCCAAGAAGTAAAAAAATAAATTTTTCCCATCTCATATTTATATTGGATTGGAAGGATCGTACTACATGTCCTCTGCAAAGGATGGGTAGTCATCCCCAAGGTCCAAAGAAATGAAGATAAGTTTTGGATTTTGGGGTTAAGTATGCCCATGCATGGCAACATGTCTTGTCTAAAAAACAAGACCACTGATTGTCCAAAAGGTTAGACTAGCATGACCATTTCTTCCATAATTGGTTTAATTATTTTGCTTAAAGTGAGGCAATGAACTCTAAATCAGAATAGTAAGGATAGGGTTAAACTCTCATCTCGGTTGGTTGGGAGTCTGATTCCCCAAAGTTCTGATTTCACATTCACTTACACATGGGTTCCAGATAGTAGGGACTCATAACCAACTTTGGGATACAATAAGGTAATGAATTAGTGGATCCTAAGAGGGTTTGGAAATCTTGAATGCTTGTACATAATAAAAGAATAATGACTATGCCTTTTACGAAAGAAAAATCTCTTAGCATATTCATTAGGGTACACAAATCATTCACCATCTCACATATGCATTCATGCAAAACTGACAATGGAGTGTGGATCAATTTCAAACGATAGGAAAAGAAATCCATTGCACACACTGAGCTAATACTTGATGATTCTAATGATTCATGTACTTTTGATCTTTGGGAATTTGTTTGTATTGCTTATGTGCTAACACATGTTTTCAAGTTTGTGATATGTTTCAGGTTGGGTTCTTACTAAAAATGCTCAAGAGCATTTTACAGCAGAGTCGCCATTTGTTGTGGCTAATCCACAACACACCCCAAAATTGGGGACCCACCTTTTTTGCAGGATTGCAGAGAAAATCTTAGTGACCTAGATACTAAAAATGAAGAAAAGAGGCAAAAAAATGCACAAGTGTTGAAAATGTCACGAAATCGCGACCTGTCGCACCATCGTTGCTGAAAACATAAAAATGTCGTGATATCACGACATGTTGCTCCGTCGCTGCCAGAATGAAAAAGTATCACGAAATCGCGACATGTTGCTCCGTCGTGGCCCGAAAGAGGAGAGAGAAAGGCAAATGGAAAGGCGTAGCGATATCGCGACGCGTCGCAAAATCATGGGTCAAACTGGTCAAACGACACAAATCGAAAAAACGTCGTGATATCGCGACAGATTGAAGCCAAAGAGGTGCCGAGTGGAAAATGTCACGAAATCGTGACAGATTGCAGGGGGAGGACATGAAGCATGAAATGGTCGCAAAATCGCGATAGCATGCAGCGAAGGTGTACGGAGAAGAGAAACATCACGATTTCGCGACAGAAGGCAGCATTACAGCTCGTAACGAAAAGGCGTCGCGATTTCGCGACAAGTAACAGCGAGAGGGTACGAAATGAAAAAGTGTCGCTATTTCGCAACAGGTGGTGAGGAGATGGCCCGAAGCAGAAAAATGTCACGATCTCATGACATGTCTCATTTTCGCTGTGCAGGAGGAGACACGATGCTGTTGGTCAAAAACGTTGCGATATCGCGACATGTCTCATTTTTGCGGCCAGAAAGGTGAACAGGCTGCATGTTGTTTTTGTCATGAATTTCATAGGAAGACATTACAGAAGGCACAGAAGGCGTGAGACACATGGTGTACAGGTGTCGAAGCTACAGAGGCGTTACATGCAGTGGCAGATTTTGAACGTTTCAAAATTGAACATGGAACAAAAGCATCGAAAAGGCAGGAATTTGAAAGGTCACATGCTGGAAGGTGAAACGAAGCGACACAGGGAGAACCGAAGAGACGTTTCAGTTAGTATAAAATCTAAATCACAGATTGGCAAGGGGGGAAAAGGGCCGGAGCAGAGTTGTAGTGCTAGAGGCCAGAGGGCCATTCTGGGCCTGCTTGGGGCTATTTTTTGCCTTTTGCTAGTTTTGAGAAAACCAGAGATGCTGCCATTGTAACTTGACATATTATTAATGCAGAGTATTCAGAAATTTGCATCTTGTTGGCAAGAAATAAGGAGATCTTCTGTGCATGCTAATGGATTTAATGTTTATTCTTTTGTTTTCAGATTTCGGATTTATAGATAATGTTAAATGCCACTTTTGTGGGTTGCATTAGGCGAATGTTTGAAATCTGAATTTTTATTTCAAACCCTAGGAATCAGCACTTAGCTTATCGGGATTGTGCATGTTTGCAGGTCTAGTAATTTAGGTTGCATGCATGGAAACCTCATAGCTTCGGTTTTGCCAGGACGGGATAGCATCAGACTGGATGCAATTTTTAATTTCTTTTCTTTGCATTTTATTTTCTTTTTAATGCACTTTATTTTCAAAAACCCCAATTTTAATTTTTCAAGCATTAAAATAGAATTTAAAAATTAAAAAACTTCAAAACCCAAAAATAATTCCAGTCATGTTATGGCATTTCATTAAATTTTATTTTGAAGTTACAGCATGGTCATTTAAGGATCAAATCACATTTACTTTATTAGGGTTCAAGGAACAATCATTAAATTTCATAGTAAAATAAACCACAGTGCCCCTTGTTTTTAGTTACTTGCAACCGCTAAGGTATTCCAGGCATTTTAATTAAATATCTTTATTTGAGATTATTAATACACATATGCAGAATGCTCACATAACAGGAACCTTGGAGAAGTTACATGTTTAATTTCTTTGCAAGCAGAGGATTTCGAACCCAAATCCTATCGGAGAGTGTGTTTTCACAACTGGGTGAAAATACCACTCAACAGTGACCATAGGATCCATCTATATTTTCCTTTTATTCTAGTTCAGGGTGCAGGGAATTTCCCCCCTTACAAAACCAAGGTTCCTCAGGAGCTTCCTCGTTGCATGTGAACTGGTGCCAGGGGTGTTTGTTTTCTTTGATGTAGCCTTCCTGGTGCATGTAGGGACTTGTTTTCTACCACAATTATCATTGGAACCTATTCTCCATCCCTAGATTATATTCTTTGTATCTCTTGAACTAAGAGTTATGGAGGGGTTTGCTTCATTAGGTGTCCCAAAGGATATAATTCTCATGTCCTCTATCATTTTATGGCCTACTAGAGAATTTATTTGGCTCTGTGGCCTCTTGCATGTTGCTCCCTATACCTCCACATCATTATCCTTTCCTTCTTAGGTGGAAAAAATTCGATTTGGAACAACAAGTTACTAAGTAAGAGAGGCCTAAGGTGAGATAGGTTGGATGAATGGAACAAGTTTCTCTTTCCCTTAAAACACATCCATGATTAGGATATCAAGTTGATCCCATTCATAGATGGAGTGTGGGGGGATTAATATGTGTGTTTAATGAGTCTTCTCTCTGAATTATGCCACGAGTAGCTTGAGAGGTATATTATGCTTCTAAAAATCATGTAATTGGAGGAAGTATATCATCACTCATAGATGCATTAGTGGGTCCTACATTCATTTGCTAGTGTAGAGTGGTACCATTTTGAGTGTTGATGTTGAAATCTAATCCCATGCATCTGGTGGCATTAGAGGTTGTAGGGGTTCTTTCTCCATGTAGAAAATCTTGAAAATTGTTAATTACCCATATTTAAGATTGAGGAAGTGTGAAGTGTGATCCTTATAATATTTTATTTGGAGCAGATCCATCAGGTGAATTATCTTCATGCTTAAGGAAGTAGATGGATCAAGACCTTCATCAAAACCCTGATCTTGAGTTCTCAATAGTTTCTTTGGATTATTCCTTCTTGTAGTGGAGTTGACAGGTGGGAAGATGTTGTTGGCCAAAAAAAGTTTCTCATCATAACCTTAGTCTAGGTATGGTAGCTTATTCTTCTTCTTCTTCTTCTTCTTCTTCTTCTTCTTCTAGGTTCTTTGTTAGTAGCGGAGTTGCCAGGTCAATCTCTAGAGTGCCTCAAAAAGTTGGTCACTGTGGCCTTCATCGAAACCATGACCTAAATTTTGGATTAGGTGATGGATATCTTCAAGTTTAAGTCTCATTAGGTGTGATAGTTTAAACTATTGGGGGACCGGTTGTACTTCACTTACACTCCTTGGGCACCATGACCCCCCAGTTGCAGCATCAATATCTACTATCACCTTGGCCAAGTGGTGCATCCAATGCCCTACGCCCTATGCAAGTGTGCTAGTCTTGGTAATGGTCTTCAAGGTATTTTATCCAAGGCTAGTTCCTTTCTTCTGAATTTCCTCTTTGGTGCTCGTTGTTCTATCATTACACTAATATAATCCTAGACTATGATACTTCAAGAAAAAGGGGAAAAGAAAGGAAAAGTAGTAAAACTTAGAGCATAACAAATTGCAAGAAAGTAGTAAAATACAAGAAAGTAAAGTAAAATGGTAAAAAGCAAGAAACAAAATCTATTTAGCCTAGCCTATGAGTGGTGATGCGTCAAATAAAAAGAATAAGACCCCCCGATGCCTTGATGTTTTTAATGAACACATGCATAATGGTTGATAGTGAATGAGGAACATAGGTACCTCTAATAACATACAACAAAAACAAAACACCCATGCTACAACTAGGATAGATATTTATAAAGAGTCGTAGAGTCTTATTAGCATGAATTATGAGTTACATACATGGAGAGAGAAAACTACATGACAGGATGTGAAAGGCTCAGGCTAGGCTAGGATGTGGAGAGGAATGAAATAAAGCACCTATCAGAAGAGTGGGAGAGATCTTGATGATTATAATGAGAGGAAGAATACATATTTATATATTATATTCAAAGCCTTTTCCATTTTGAGATTAAAAATTTCTATTCAAGGTACTCTGCATGAAGGTTTGCAATCCCAAGGTTGCTAAAATCTAGAGCAGTTGGAGGTGAGATTGTGTTGCCCATGCTAGATATTTGTTGTAGATATCCCATGCTATTAATGTTCTCAGATCTGTAACCTCTCCTTTAGAGTTCTAATGATGGTTTCTTGGATGTAGTACCTCCAAGAAAAAATTTGTGCATCCAAGGAACTGTACCTCTTTGCACCATTTGTGATGGTCTTGGGTAAGAGCCCTTGAAGCAAAATTTACCCTCCTAAAATTTAGGAGTATGGATGGAGATAGTATTATTGGAACACTTGGTCTCATTGGTGTTCCTAATGGTAGTCGTTGCCTCTTGATTTATCCCGTTGTTCTAGTTGTTACCGTTGGTTGGATGTGTTCGATCTCTTGATCTAGTTGGGTATCCTTGTGCTAAACCTTTATTTCTATTATAATGTATTATGGAGCTTGGCAATACAACTAGAATTTTGGTTGTGCATTTTTTCGAGGGAGGTCTAGCCATCAGAGCTTCTGCATATTTCTTAGTTTGTGTTCCTCTTAGAAGTTCTAGTTCATCCAAATTTACCCAAGCCTTCATCCAATCCTTGGGTGGTTCAGTCATCTACCAGGTATAGCCTCCAAAATTTTGGCTAGATGACCTTACTCCTCTCAAGTGTAGTGAGAATTCACTACAAGAATCCCTCATATCCCCTAATGTTGAGTTCATAAGGGTGCAATTTTTAAATAACTTCATAGTATATAACCATGATGAATCAAAATATAATGGAGATTCATTGAATTGAAATAACCAAAATGATATTATAAAAGATAAAATTAGAGATGGGGTGGTATATAAAAGTATGAATAATTCATAAATTGTTAAATATAAATAGAAAAATATGATGAAATTATTTATGAATATTGCTATTCATTACATGACACACTTTTTTTTTGGTAAGTTAAAGTATTTCATTAAAGAGGGTATTTTAAAGGTGACCTAACGCCTTATAACATTAGGAAATAAAATAATGCATAGTTCACAAAAATAGCATCCTAGAGGAACAAATTTAGCAAAGGAAAACAAAAACAATTAAGAACCAAAAAGGAAGAAACCCCACAGGGACAAAACAATAGAAAATAAGCCACTCAAGCAATAGTAGGCTCAAAAACATCTTCTTTCTTCATTTCCTTCACTTCCTTGGAATCATAATTAGGAGAATCCTTAAATATATCCTTAGAAATCTCCACAACATCATCCTCTTGTTTTCAGGATTAGCAACATCGATGGATTTTACGGGAGTATCTTCATCAAAGCTATCACAATAGAATAGAGGGCTAAGAGCATTCATGTACTCTTTTAGATGTGAAATGGCTCCTCCAATTGCATTATGGGCAGTTTCCAAGTGAGCAATTGTAGTTGAAGTAGTCTTGATTACGTACTTCTGTAGGAACTTCTCCACTAGGCCATTGGAACTGTCTTCATTAGTTGCCTCAGTTTCCTTTGACTTCCTAGGATGCTTAAGCTCTTTGTTTTTGAGACATTCGGAACTCCTTATAGGAGTAACCTCTAGATTGACCCTCTTCCTTTCTAGATCAGGATGTTGACACTTGTCCTCCAACCTCTTCCTCTTGGATCCTTAAAACCTAGAAGAAGGATTTGAGGAAATATCATCCTCAGTATTGTCCGCTTGCATGTCCTGATTCACAACATTTTCCTTAGGAAAATTTTCCAATAGAAAAGCATACAACACCTTGAAAATACCTTGGTGAGAAGGCCAAGCTTCTTATTTTTTGGCACGATTTGAGGTAATGGTGTAATCAATTAACAAAAAAAGGAACTTAGGGATATTTAGGGTCTTGGATTCCCTGAAGTGGTTGACAAATAAAATGTGGAAACTACAGAGCTAAGAATTGGGATCATCCACCGTAATGTATTTCATAATGGGTTTCATGACTTATTTCCATGGAGTGGGGAGATCATTATGAAATATTCCTTGTCTTATGGTTCTCAATGGTGAATTCGTTTGAACTGGCTCAACTCAACCTCCCAGTTATGTTTATCTCTTCTCATTGTGTATCCCATAGTCGACTACCCAATGAGTTCTTCCATGAGGCCAATATCCACCTAGAAGTCGACACTGTGGATGATGACCATCCCCTTCTCCCAGGAAGAGACGAAGGCCATATTAATTTCCCAATCCATGTCGGAGAACAACTTGAGAAATGGCAACAATCCCCTATTACATAGGATAGCTTCTATAACTAGTTCCAAGGAAAGGGTATCAGGCTCAATGAAACTCATCCTTTTGGTACTCAAGACTAAAGATCAGAAACTCTAAAAAAAATAGGGAATATGAAGAAGAGCAGGGGAAGTGCAAGGAGCATCTAGATAAAGCTTAAGAAAGGTGAAGGAAAACTTGGATGTTTTTGGAATCTCATCACCATTCCACTCATGATATGCTCAGATCTTGGGAAGACCACATACTGGGGAAGGTGGGCCAAAGTACGATATTCTTTGAACTAAATGAGTTTCCAACGGAATAAATTTCCAACAATAGCAGAAAGGCACGCCTAGAATTGAAAGGGTTGGCCAATCAAAAAGAAGGGGTTGCCAAAATTAGAGAGGGAACGGGCCCAAGTAGAAACCCAATGTATTGGAAAGCGGAACTGGGAAAAAATGGAAGCATACATAGGGACTAAGCAACTATGATAGGGATCAAAATATGGCCGTGGGCTAAAGAAAATGGAGCATACATGGATGAAAAACCTGCTATCATGGAAAGAGGTGGAAGAACAACCCCAGGTCATAGTTGAAAATAAAACCCAAATTTAAGCATAAGAGAATGAGGCAGTGACACAAATGTCTGGCACGAGGATTCAAAAAAATGCAAGGGGAATATGCAAATAAATCCATTCCATTTTATTACTTCGAAGAGAAAATTGCCTTGGGAAGGCAAAGGTTATCATGGAAAGGGTTAGTGTGAAAAAGGTGATCATGGAAAAATACAAATCACATGAGGCATTAAGGCTTATAGAACGTTGCCTTTTTGAATTCATGTGCATCCAATTATGGAAATTGTGCATTTTGCTGCATTTGAAATTTTTCCAACCTGGCAATTTCATTCACTTCAGTAGAAGAGTATCAGTCCAGGTCAGCATCCTAGGGCCAGACACACCAATGTTAGCTATTTTATCAGCAATACCATTAGCTTCCCTATAGATGTGTTGAATTATAACTTGATGTTGGACATGTATTAGACATCAAGCATCCTTAATTAGACTTCTGAATTTCCATGTCGGTGGTTTGGAATTTTTTAGGTAGTTTATAATGTTTAATGAATCCCCCTCAATGATAACTTTTCCTAGGAATTTTTTCATGAATTGTAAACCCCTCCATAGTGCTCTAGCTTCCACCATATGATTTGATTGGTCCCCCAAGGCTTCAGCAAAGGCAAAAATAGAATTTCCTAGGTGATCCCTGAGAATTCCTCCAGCTCCAGCTCTCCCTGGATTTCCTTTAGTAGCTCCATAAAAGTTAAACTTGACCCAATCCTAAGAAGGAGGATTCCACTTAATATTTTCTCTAGAAATTTGGGATTTTCTAGGATTAGGATTATCTAAGGAAATTTGAAAGGATTGGAGAAGAGAAGCTTCAAAATAGGTAATAGGAAAAGGGTCAAATGGTGCAACCAAGACATTCTCTTTGGTGTAAAATATTATTCTATTAGTTATGGATTCAAAATCCTTGGCATCCTTAGAAAAAATATGCCTATTACACTCAAAAAAAATCTACCACAAATAATGATGAAGGCAAAAATTCCAAAAAAAATTAAGACAAGGATTTCTAAAAGGGTTGGGCCATTGGGAAAAAAGATCAACTAAGGATGGGGGTGACACCCAGCTGATTTGGAACTTATGGAATAGCTTGTTTAGGATGGTTCTGGAGAAGTGATAAAAAAGGAAAATATGGCAAAGAGACTCTCAATACGAAAGGCACAGGAAACACATGTTAGAGAGGGGAATTCCATGTTTGATAAGGTTTTCAATAGTGATAATTTTATCCTGAATGGTCACCCAAGAAAAAATGAAACCTTTGGTGTCATATGTTTTAACCACAAGAGGTTGAAAGGGATGTGAGTTTCATTAGGGGTTAGATATAATTGATATGCATATTTAATAGTGAATTCCCCTGGTTCAGTAGGTTCACATATAGGACGATTAGAAGACATCCCTGAAGGGATAGGAGAGGCAAATAATAAGTCTTCAATGGATGTGATTTCAGCTAATACATTTGGATTTTGGATCTTTATCCATGACCTAATTCCATTTGAAATGATAAGGAAATCTGTAATCTTATATCACAAGAGAGGATCAGTGAATTATTTTATCAATATAAACCCTGGGATTTGAAAAAGAGGTTGATTGCCTAGCCACTTTTCCTCCCAAAATTTAATTGATGTCCCATATCCAAATTGCCATATTAAGCCTTTTCTTAGGAGCTATTTCGTGAAACTAATGTATTTCCAGAAGGAGGAGCCAATAGAGGGATCCCTATCACTTAAAAACTCAGATGCCTGCAAGTATTTTCTTTTAACAATTTTGACTCATTCTACTTGATCCCCTAAGATGAATCTCCAAGCTTGTTTAGCTAGGAGAGCTAAATTTAGAAGATTAATTATTCTGAGTCTAATTCCTCCTCGATATTTTGGCTTACACACTTTTTCCCAAGCAACTAGATGAAACCTATTTTTTTTTTCAGCTTCAGTCCACAAGAAGTGCTTTTGGATTTGTTCAATATTTTGGTATACCTTTATTGGCGCTTTGAAAATTGAAATAAAGTATACAGGTATGCTTTGTAAGAAGGACATTGTAAGGATAGATTTTCCAACTTGGGATAAGAGATTACCTTTCCATCCAGTTAGTTTCTTTTGAAATATTTCAATAACATTGTTCCACATGCTTTTAGAAGTGCTTTCAAGGGGTTTATTTCAATAACAAAGGCATTCCCAAATAAATAGCAGACAAGGAAGAGAGTGCACATCCTAATATGTTTGCTATTTTAAGTTGTCTTCTGATCGAAGTATTGAGGAAAAATAACTTGCTCTTATGAAAGTTTACCTTTTGGTCTGGTGCTTCTTCATAGAGAAGGAGAATGTGTTTGATGACCTTAGCTTCAAAAACTAATGCAAATTTATCATCCATAAATTGTTGGTGAGTAACAAGATTGTTTTGGAAAGTCACTTTAATTCCAAAAATGAAACCTGAACATCTGGAAACATGAATGGATCTCCCAAGTGCCTCAACCACAATAATGAAAAGGAGAGGGGATAAAGGGTCGTCTTGCCTTAAACCTCTGCTGTGAAGAAAGTATTCAGTAGGTGAATCGTTAATTATAATGGAAAACCAGGTAGAGGATACGCATCCTCTAACTAGATTGACCCAATCCTGGTGAAAACCAAATTTAGTTAACACAACAAGAAGGAAATCCCAATTCAGCCTATCATAAGCTTTGTTCATGTCTAGTTTTAATAGGAAAGCAACCTTTTTGGTGATACAGGTTGAGTGGAGAGCTTCATGAATAGAGATGATTCCATCCAATATGGATCTTCCTCGAACTAAAATTCCCTGAAAATGATCAATAATTAGAGGTATGACATCCCTCATTCGACTGGCTAGGGCCTTTGTTAAAATTTTATAGACAACATTACATAGACTTATGGGCTTGAAATAATTAAAGGATTTAGCATTGGGACTCTTGGAAATGAGGGTGATGAATGTGTAATTGAAATTCCATGACACACTTTTATCAGTGCTATTATATCACACATAATGAATAGACAAATCAATATACAAAGTGATGATGCCCACTAGATTTAGGGTAAGAGATATGAAGCAAATAATTTTACATGGCAATACATTGTTTAAATCCTATAGGTGAATATTAAAATTTAGTCCATTAGATTTGAAGCAAGTAGTGAGGAGCAAATAGTTTGGCACTATGAACCAAGGTTTCAGTTTCATGGTTGAAACTTAACATTTTTTTAAGGGGTTTGTAGAAACTAGTGTGGAGTAAGGAGTTTCACACCATCGACAAAGATTACAATCACATTTATAAACCTTAATATTTGGTCCAACATATTTGAAGAAAGTAATGCAAATAAATGAGTTTTATATCATAACCCATTGTTCCAATCCCATGGGTGGATATTTATATCTTAAACCTTATGATCTCAACTAGTAAAACCATACGACTTTTTCCATATTCCTAATATTTAGTCTCCATTACCACTAGTATTTATGTCCTTAGTGGGTTCAAAAAACTAGGTTCTTGTAATTTTCCACCTCTCATTTTTAAAAATAGTTGTTATATATGCACCCATAGGAGTTTTATAAAATATAATAACATGTCATAAATGTTATCCATTTCCAAAGAGAAGATTAAACATTACAAAATCCCCTTTAATATAGTTTTTAGTTGAATGACAAAACTTATTATTAAACTAAACTTAGTAATAATATAAACACATTGATTCATATAATAATATATATGATCATAAATTATCCCTTGGATGGAAGATCTAGAATGTAATGTATATGGTTCTCAATTTTTTTGGTGCATTGATGTTTCCACTAAATTATTGATTAACTAAGTATCACTCTCTTGATCTAATAAAACTAAGGATTACTTATAGTCCTAAATTATATTGCATCAAAGCCACTATAGATTGTAGACCTTGTCACTTACTAGAATCTTCACCAGATGGGTTAGTGCCAATATATATTGTTGCACCATGACTCCTTTGGAACTAACCGTTATAGCATAAACAATCATTAGGTATAAACTCCATGTATCATTATTTGATGATAAACCAATAAAAAAATTTACAATACTAGATGCCCAACACCTCTCTATGCAAGACTATTTCATCCATCTATCTATTTATACAATGACACTAGATGAAAAGGAAGCTAAAAACATTGATTAAACCTAACTTTGAAACTACTTATTGATGAATTAGAATTTAAAGTAGTTCATATTCCAAAAAATATATAAATTATTTACATATCTTGTATATGGTATGGTATGGTATCTCCTTTATATATTCTTGGTCTTGTAGGTTTTTTTTCTTTTTCTTCTTATTTTCTTCCATTCCTTCTCTAAATTTCTCCTCTTATAGGTTATTCATACCACCTAGCTAAATTGAGTTACTTACACCCTACAATGTCATACACTTGCATTAAACATTTGTATAGTTATATTATAGTTTATATAAGATCCTTATACTTTGTCATGCATTTGCATCATTATCTGTAATTATACTTATTATTTTGTATGAGGTACATTTATTCATCATTTTTGAAAGGAAAACATCATTACACCTTGCTTCCTACAACATAACTCTAAACATGACTTCTAGGCACCATAAGTTGGTTCTATAAGTTTTCATCTATGCCACGACATATTGGGATATATAGTGCAAATCAAGTGTTATTAAAAATAACTTTATTGTGCACCAAGTTTATTTGATACACTAATATTTTAGATATCCTTACCTAGAGTAGAACCTTCCAGTAATCATCATTGTTAAATTTTTATTCACACATGCTCATGGTACAAGAACCAACATGTCTCACTTTATTATATGTACAAGTATCATAAAGCACATCACACATTTAAAGGAACACTAGAATGGATAAATAAACCATGCAACTAGATACCAAGATGGTATACATAAATACGCTCATCTAAGCCACTCTAGAATAATAAAGGAACATTCTATTTAGGAAGTTTTAGTATTTTGGGATCAATAGGGGATTCACATCCATGAATGACAAACCTATTACTTTTTAAAATCATTGTTCTTTGAAGATACAAACCAACATTGACATTTTGATCTTCTTAGGCTATATCAATTTTGAAAATTTAGACACTTGGCTTCACAAATTTGAGGCTTTCTATGCTACTAATTTATTTATATATACTAATTATATTGCATTCATGGTCTTAAGGATGTCAAATTTGGTTACATATTGGTGGGATATCACTAGAAACAAGATCATGGATGATGATGATGATCTTGTAATATCTTGGAAAACCTTTTTTTTGACTTGGCTTGTAACTTCTTACACCACTCAAAGAAGAACACATTTGCTTTCAATATTTGAGTGAATGTAGAGATTAAATTGTGTAATAAAACACTATCAATATCAATAAATATCTTATTCAATTATGTATTGATAGTGATGAGAAGTATCAAGTGCTCAAGTATGTCAAGGGGTTACAATACCATATTTGCAAGGAGATGGAGTTCCTTCAAATATATCCCTTGGTGTAGTAATTATGATTTGTATTAATTCTAGAAGATATAATGTGAGCCAAATAGGAATCGACTTTAGAACCATACATAACATTGATGACAAAGTAGAAGGTATCACTTACTAGGCCATTTTCGAAACTAGCACTCAAATAGGGGGTCCTTAATTCCATATAGGACCAAAGATCCTTTAATATAGTATAAGTATAAACATTAAGGTAGATGATAAATGGTACAACTAGCATAACATCCACACACATAATAATACACAATGCTAGGTACATTAAAATACATTAGTGGTACATTTATAGGTGAATAACTATTCATCCTCATCTGATGGATAATAGGATGTATACACCACATGCTTGAGTACCAAAGGTTGATAGATACACAATTTATTAACATAAAATTCCTTTGAAGAATTGGAGCATCTATTTCACACTTGCTACTAGGTAAAGGGTAAGCCTTTTCACATTATCACAAATACTAGGATCCATTAAAATATCATCATGTAGGACATAGTCAAAAGCATAAAATTTTGAACCGTGATACATTGTCATCATTTCTCTCTAAGTTGGATGCATCTAGGGAACAGTACTGAGATCATATTCTAATGTACCCCTTGATCATTTCATCAAGCGAATGTGTCTCACAATCACGCATGATATGACACTATTAAATTTTAAAATTATCTTGTTAGGAAGACAATATCTCTTGTTCACCAAGTAACATACTAATTATATCCAACATAATGGTCAATGCACATTAAAGAGATAATATAAGAAGTTATAGAGTGGATTCCCTATAAATATATAACTTTTATTTTAATAAAACAATGTGTTGAACAAATTTTTGTTTCATCAAAGATGGATAAGCACGATCAATACTTGTATATCATCATCCTTCTTCTCAATTATCATCAATGATTCAATAGTTGGATACTTTAAAATTTATAGGGGACTACACCAGGGTGACACCCTTTTACCCTTCCTCTTTATCATTATGGTTGAAGCATTGGGTAGATCTATAAAAGTGGAACCAACCATAGTAGGTATAAAACTAGCTCTTTCAGTGGATCTGTTATCCCACCAACAATTTTTTTATGACACTCTTATGGCTACCTAAGATTCTATTCCACAAGCAATGATTATTTATTAGATTCTAACATCTTTTGAAAGGGTTGTAGGCTAGAATATCAACATTTTAAAAAGTTTAATCTTCTTCCTTAACACCCCCATAGAATATGAATAGTGATCTCCTATATTTTGGGTTGTGGGGTGGTTGAATTTCCCTCTACCTACCTTAGGATGCCCTTATTTAAGGGGAGATTGAAAGAGAGATCTTGAGACCTGGTCATTAAAATAATGTAAAGAAAATTGGTTGGTTGGAAGGGAGCTCTTCTTAGCTATATTGGCAAAGCCCAACTGGTTAAATCCATCATTCATATCATTCCTTTATTCTTTATCTCACTTTTAAAAATCCCAAATAAAGTTATTCAAATAATTGATCTCATCTAGAAGTTCTTTCTTTAACCTAGAAATGAGGATAAGGAAAACGTTTCACCAAGTTTCTTGTTTATAGGTATGCACTAAGAAATAAGTCGATGGACTTGGCCTTAGAAGAGTTAAGAGCATGGACATCGCCTTACTAGCCAAGCAAGGGTGGAAGTTATTCAAGAATGAGAATTTTATTGGATCTGCATTTTTTCAACCAAAAATATTTCTCAAAACAAAGACTTTCTATTTGATTTACCCCCCTCTCTAGGATCAAATTTTGGGCTTGGTATCACTAAGATTCGTCATGTCATTTCAAAGGGCCATAGATGGAAGCTAGGAAATAGCAAAAATATTGATTTTTTTGAAGACACTTGGGTGGGTGATGCTTCTCTAGCTCACATTACTGAGGTAATAATTATGAAACCCATAAATTGGGCCTGCTTTGGCGCTAAAGTTTCATACTTCATTAAGGTAAGTAATGGGATGAAATCTTGGCAAAATCTCAATTGTCCAAACTTGAACTAGGAGGAAAGAAAGGCTATGGACTATCTCAATCATGTTCTAAGCTTACAGGTCATTATATCTTTTGATGTTGAATATTATATTCTATGAAATGGGGAGAAGGGTGGCTCCTTTTTGGTGAAGTTTACTTATTTCCTCTCTGAAGTTGATCATGTGGAACCTCTTCCTTTCAAAAATATCTGGTATAAATTTCTTACTCCCAAAGTCAACTTTTTTTATGGCTTGCTATCCAAAACAAGATTCTCACTACAAAAAACCTCCAAAAAGAGTTATGACCATCCCTAATAGGTGCCACCTTTGTAGATGTGATGTTGAATCTACTAACCACCTTTTATTCCTTTGTTCCTTTTCGCTTGAGGTCCTATATCTCCTTCTGAATATCTTGGGGGTCTATTGGGTTATCCCAAACTAGTTTTTTGATGCCTTTGATCAATGGTCTCCCCCCTTTGCTAACCTGAGGTTGCGTGCCTTTTGGTGATTTAGTCTCCCTCACCTGATCTAGGGTATATGGAAGGAGAGAAATAATAGGGTTTTTAGAATAATTTTTAGAGATGCTACTTCCATCTAGACTAAATTCTTACCAACAATTGTTGATAATGTGTCCATCCTATCTCTGGATGATTCTAGTCGCCCAAAGGCTTAAACTCTCATTGAAGTCAATATTGGTTTCCAACAAGCTAGAAGAGAAATTTTTTAGAACTTGGGCAATACTAGAGCTTTAACCAAGTGGATCTAACCCCCATAAATGGATCAAATTTAACTTTGATGATACCTCTAAATGAAACCCTAGGAAATATGGTGTAGGAGGTGTGTTTCAAAATCACAGTGGAGATATCATTTTAGAATTTTCTAAAAATATTGGGTCCTATACCTACCACTTTGTGGAAGCTAGAGAATTATTTCAATAGGTGATGCTTATCTCTTTTATTGGTTGCAAGAAAACTATTTTTGAAGGTGACTCATTAAATATTGTCAATATGATCTTTGGATTGCAAGTCCCTAGTTAGAATATTGCTAATATGGTTGAGGAATCTAATTGAATTCATCATGGCATGGAAAGTATTTAGGTGAGACATATGTATAGGGAAGGTAACAAGGTGGATGACTTCATCACCAACCTAGGGTTTATCCAATATGGTCTATACATTTGGAGGTATAATCTCCCACAATGCCTAATCTAGATTGATGAATGATTTTTGACCTATCAGTGTCCCTGATGGCTTTGCATAGATTTCTTGACTTCATGCTGGATGGTCAGTTGTTTCATTACTCTCTTGGGTTCTACTTTTTGATTTTTTGTAAGAGTTATATGAGGAATATTTTTTCTTTGGTTTTTTTAGGAAACCATTCTACAAGTTGTTGTATGTCCCTTTTTTAATTGGTTGAGTGGGTTTAATATGGTATCCTTTTGCCACCCAGATAATGATTTGGATGATCCCTCTTATTGGACAAAAGTAGCAACGTTCCAAGTGGTTCTTAAACTAGGATTTTTGGTAGGTTTGTGTCACAAGTTGGTTGGCACTGATATGCTTTTAGATAATTTGGGAGATTGAGGAGTTGAAGATTGTCTTAGACTAGGACAAGGAAGAGGTCATAATATTTGATCTATGTAAGTTGTCTAAGGGGGTGAGAATCTATTCTGCCCCCCTACCTGATTGGTTCCTCCTTGTTCTTCTATAATCATAGGTTGTATTTGGTGTCTCCTAGTTGGGAAGTTGTTTTTTAGGTCTCTTTCATGTCCTATTATTTTTGTAGTTGTTTGGTTTAGTTTTAGTTAATGGTAGGGCCCTGTTTTGGGTAGTGGCATGTTGTCTTTTTTCCATCTCTTTACATTGTAGCTATTTTTCCTTTGTAAAATTGTAGAAGGCTCGGTGATCCTTTCAAAACCCCTTTTTCAATTAATCAAAAATAATAATAATATAAGAATCTTAGTTCACATTCCTAGAATATTATTTTGTTGATGGTTCATCTAGAAAAACATGGGTATGAGAAGTTCACCCTTGCCATAATAATTGTAAAGTACTATACACAATATTGAGCATATTCCATCTATACTTTAATGTTTTCTAAGATCCCAAGGAATTTTCACTATTCCATAGTGAAATATTAGATCAACTATAATTTAGGCTCAAATCTCTCCAAATATCCTCTATAATATCAATTAATATGGATTAAATTTAGTACTAGATATATAATCTAGTTGATTAGAAAAATATCAAGCCTAGTTTATTGCCATGTTATAGTCTAATTGTGCTAGTGCCAAATAAGGATGGGACTTGGCACCTATATTTAAGTAGCAAGGAACTAAAAAACATATTGTGAACAATATACATACATTTCCACACAATGATAACCTATTAGATCTCCTTTAGGGGACCCAATACTTCAACGACATTGACTTCCACTTAGGTTATCATTAGGTAATTATTAACCCATTTACATATAAAATATGACCTTTAGCACCACGGAAGGAATTGTTGATTATGATTTTGTCTTGAATAATACCCTGTAAATATTCATATATCTAATTAATAATATTTTATGTCTAATAAAGATATCCTTCATGTTTATCTACTTGATGACATTATTATGCTTAGAAGGAAATGGAAATAGCATTCATAGCATGTGCACCATGTTCTAGACACTCTATACCAAGATAATATTAAGGTGAATTTAGACAAGTGTATCGTCATCATCACATAGATATCATACCTAGGGTATATAGATAATCTATAGGGAATACATGTAAACTCAAAGAAGATCCACATCATCTAATAATGGATAACACCTAACAACCTAACTAAACTAAGAATTCATATATGGGAAGGTGAAGTTCCACTAGACTTTATAGTAGTAAAAATAATTTGAAAAACTGAAGCATCACATTTGTTCAATGGTAGTGTTAGGCATGCCAAACATCACTCATTCATTCAAGATAGATATTGATTCATCCAACTATACATTCAATGTAATATTGGTACAAAATGAGAATGTAGTGGCACACAATAATGAGACACTTTCTAACAAAACTCAATAATATTCTACATATAAAAAGGAGTTGGACACAATTGGTCAACTTGTATGATAATAATAATAGGTCTATCAAGATGACTTTATTGACATCTTGCAATCGAAGCATTGATGTTGTGGAGATAATCTAATTGTCCATTCAATATATGTGGGTCTACATTGGCCTACCTAATTCAATTGTATTAAATATTAACATCTTATTCCTTAATAATTTTGGTACAATATTTAGAACCTTTTGGACACTGAGCTCAAACATTCCATGCAAAGGCTAATGGGAAATAATATGTGGTAAATATAATGCTAATAAACCTACTTAAGATGCAAAAACATAATCACACTTACACAAGGATGTATGTTTTTCATAGATCCAACATTCCTACAACAAAGAAATACACACCTTCAATGGTCATAGTTTATTTTAGGTATGCTTATATTTCTATGCTAGTGGACCGTGGATGTCACGTTTCACATGATTTTTTTTGTGAATATAGTTCAACTCAAAGAGTGAGATAAGGATGAGAAGTTTCAATAATTAGTGCAAAACATCCAAACTCAAATTTGGTAGATCTTATCATTCCAATAATGAAGTACAATGCCTAGATTAACATAGGATATTTTATAGTTATTAGGTTGGGGATAATGTATGGATCCATTTGAAGAAGAAATGTATCCCCATCCTACAATGAAATTTTAAACCATTGTGCTATGGTCCTTAAAAAAATTAGCCCTTGAAAGGTTAGAACATTGTTGTTGAATTGTCATCTTTCTTGGAGATGCATCTAGTGTTCTATGTAGAACTCCTTCAACCATGCATGCCTCCCATATTAGATCCAATGTTGATATAAAAAATAATATATTTAGATCCAACTTAGTTAAAACATATTGAAGTAGATAAGCTAATTGATGTGATTAATAAAAATAAAAACCAAGGGACATACAACCTTTTCATCGTTCCAAATAGTGATATTTTTATCATAGGCAAATTGGTACATGCTGGAATAATATAATCACATCTTTCCATAGTTGGAGGATGATGCAATAGGTACCATTGCATTCTAAGTGGGGATAACTAATTTTATAAAATAAGAGGTTGCTTCTAGTACCAAGTATCATGATGCTAAAGCCATCATATCTCTATATAACTTAACATCTATATGGACTCCTCACCAAATAGGCCATCACTAAGTCATATTGTGGAACCAACCTTAAAAGCAAAAAAACTCAACAACTAACAATAGAGGAAGCTAAAGTTGTAGTTCACAACACTTTATACATATCAACACTAATACCAGACATAGAGGAAGCTAAAGAGGTAGTTTAAAAAATATTTCTAAAACTACTTCTTAATTAGTTGGAAAAAGGGTTCATCTTCCAACTCATTTATAAATTACATACAAAACTTGTATAAAGCATGCTATGTGAATTCCTTCCTATATTATTGGACTATGGAATTCTTTTTCCTTCTTTTTCTTCTTCTTCCCTTCCATTAATTCTCTATAGTTCGCTCCTTATAGATCATTCTTGTCACTAACTAGAAAAAGTGTCATGCACACTATGCAGCTTTGTATTAAACATTTTGTTAGTTACTTTATATTTATTCAAGAGCCTTATATTTCGTAATGCATTTGCATTATAATTTCTATTTATTTAACTTATTATTTTATATGAGGTGTATTTTTTCATCATTTTTTAATAGGAAATACCAATGTGTCCTACTTCTTGTAGTGCAAATCTAAACATAACTTGCAGGTGCCACAATTTGGTTTTGTAAGTTGTTCTTCATATGACCACATCTTAGGATCCATGGTGTGGATCATTCATTATCAAAATAGAAATATTTATATCCTTTTGAAAAATATCTAATGCACCAAGAAACATCCAATATACTTAATATGTTTTCCTATAAGTAAATTATTACAATGATTTTATTTTGATAAAATATAGATATATAATATGCTATTTATTAAGTTACCAAGAAACATGACTAGATCCCATAGAAAATAAGTAAATAACTTTTTATTTATAATTAACACATGATTACTTATTCAATTTGCATTTGAGTCCTTCTAGAGGAGAATAGAAGCACAAGTAGTATAGTAAATAACTAATGTGAAGAGTGACTCTAGTAAAAAATAAAATATATTTGTAACCATTTCAATGGCTTTTATTAGGCTTGTACATGTATTTCAATATAATTATAATATAAAAAAATATGCCCAATCAAATAAAAGTCAAGTAAAAAATTTTATTAGGCAAATATCCATAAAAAAAAAGTGTTATAACTTGATGGGGAGGAATAATTAATGCTAATACTCACTCTAATATCATATAGATTATAAGTTAGTTTATAACCATTCAAATTAGATAATTATAGTATGTACAAATCATACTAATATAAATAAAAAGAATCCTCAAATAGAAAAATAAGTACTTTAATGCTAATAAAATAGGAAAATTATCTGAATTTTACCATTGTAAAAGTCTTCTAGATATATGGCTAAATTTATTGAATCATATATTTCTAATAATAACCAACTTATAAGCATAACTTTCAATTATGGGAATCTCATCTTCATTCAGATTTTAATGTAAACATCATACTATCACTTAGCTAAAAAATGTGCAACCAAGAGAGGACTTGTAGATATTTCCATACCATGTTGATGGTGCTTGGTTATGTGTATACAAGGTTTATTGAGTTTGTAAACCAATAGTGTGGTGTATCATGAACACGACTAGGTAGTCATTGCATATAAAACCTTTTCTTATAAATCACCATAAAGAACAATATTATTTGCATCCATTTGATGAACTTGCCATTTGAAATATTAAAAAATAAAGAGTAACATGACTTGATCCTAATATGATCAAATATTTAATTGTAAGTATCCTTTTTAGAGAACACCTTAGAAACAAAAAAAAACTTTGCATTTTTCTAATTTATAATAAACTTTATGATTTCTAGTATAGAACTACTAGCTTTAAATAACATTCATACCCTATTATATTTTAATAAGATATCCCAAGTCTCATTATTCATAACTAATTATATTTATCTATCACAACTTGCTTCTATTTAGCATACCCATTAACTTGCTTATATATGGTGGGTTCACACGTTATGTTGTGGATGGTTGCATGTACACATGCATGTGCACACATACACATACAAACAAAAAGAGAGAGAGAGAGAAAGATAGAGAGAGAGAGAGAGAGAGAGATAAACCTATATATTGAGTAATGAGATGTTGTAAGTGCCAACAACCGAATGATTATAAAGATGGCATGAATTGATTAGAAAAGGATATGATGATTCATAACAAGCCCTTCCAACTAAAAATGCTTTATCATCAAGATATGGGAAGTTAAGAATGAGTGATAATAAAGAATTAAGACTCCCATAAAGTTTCTTCCTTTGGAAGACCTTTCTACTTAATAAATTATTTTGTAATTTAGTGAGCATAGATAGGCCTTGTACATGCTTCTAAAACACCTTTGGGTTCAAGTATAAGTCAATATTCCTAACCTATGATCGATAGCTTAGTTTGAACTACAGTGAAGATTTAGTTTGAACTAGATTGACCTTTGTTTGGAAGTTCAACATAGGCAATTGGATTGATTTTCCTTCTTATAATGTAAGGACCTTATTTAGGGGAGAAATTCAAGTGATGGTCAAGTCTAAGGGTGGAAATTCACTATCGAAGGCCTATGAGATAGAAATCCAAGATGAAAAGAATCTAATCCAAATAGGAAGGCTAGCCCCTAGACCACCTATGCCATTTTTCCATTCCACTCAGCCCTCATATCACCCCTCTCTGACTATACAATCTGCACCAAGATAACTATCCCAACCATGAGCCTAGGGTAACCTTAGATTCTTTCTCTTTTTGCTGCTAAAATTGATTATCTATATAATATGATAAGAACTTGCTCTAAACCCAAGTGTTGTAGGTGAGTTGGAGGAGAGAGGGCAATCCTCCAAGGGAGGTCCCAGGTTCAAATCTCCACCCTACCAAAAAGTTGAATTGGGTATCCAAAATCCAATTGATAATGTTGGTGTGGGCAGGGTCGAGTGCAATTCTCGGGTGACTTTAACGGTGTAGAACTCCCTGTTCGTGGTCTCTCAGACCAAGGCGGCTCCGTAAGGGGTTTTTTGCTAAAAAAAAAAAAAAAAAAAACTTGCTCTAATTATATCACAATCCTAAAGTGGTAGCATAACATTCAAATTTTTCCCTACCAAAGTTATCTAAAACCTTATTCCAATATGGGAACCCAAATTTCCAACTACCTCTAACTAGATATCATAAGCCTCCATTTTTACCAACATAAATCCCAATCAATCATAGACTCTAACACAATAAATAGTACCTACATTAGTACTAGTCTGACCAAATACCTACAAGCTTAGCTAGGGACTTGGTCACTACCCATAATAACTATGTCAAATATCCTAATGGTTGGTACTATCCTACTCCTGACTATGTCCCTTTTGACTATTATGTTAGAAATGAATCTCAAGCAATTGGGATGGCTCCTCTCGACCATGATATATCACATTCTTCTTTGTTGGAAGCTTCAATTCCAAGTCCAAAACCTATTGCTCAGTATCCAACCATGTCATCAACTACCAATTCACCAACTCTAAAGTAAACTTTTGTTACCTGGGATGAAGTGAAAGTGTATGCTATGTCAAATGAAGCAAACCCCTCAACCTCTGGGAGGGTGCAAGTTCAGTTGGAATACATCACTTAGAAAAATATAAGGGTCATTGAAGAGCAAGTGGTATCTAGTATGATAGACACTAGACCCCAAAGAAGCAAATCAAATAATTGTAGAAGTGTCCCAACACCAGTTACACCAGATAACCAAGCCCAACCAATTCTAACAACCACAGGAACATCCCTAAAGCCTCTAAGGAAAATTGTTCTAATTTTATCAAGGCCACCTCCAATGATAGAAAGGGATAGACTTTTGATAATTTCAAATACCATCCCAAGAGCCTCTTATATTGCACCCTTCAATATGGTGGAGAACTTGAGGAAATATACCATAACCATGCCTCTTTGGGACGTTCTCTCAATTCTTGAACAAATAAATTTGGAAAATGTACTAAAGAATTAAAATGAGCTAAGTGAACAAGGGATGCCTACCATGCTATAAATTTTAAACCTAGATCCTAGCAAGCCCAAGCCTACACCTTTCTACCTGATCTTTATCTGTGGAGATAAGTTGATACACAATTGCATGGGAGACTTGGGGTCAAGCACAATGGTCATGCTAAAAAGAGTAGCAGAGGCACTTGGTTTATCTCTTGAGCATACCAACAACATGATATTCAAGTTATATGACACTCCTATGCCACTCTTTGAGCTAATTTAGTACCTTCCTTTGGTAGCCTAAGCATACCTTGATCTAACAATTCATCAATATATGATGGTGATAGATCTTCTAGCCACATTTGGAATATGCATGTCAAGAGACTTCATCGCTAAGATCGAAGGATACCTATTACTAGAATAAATTCAAATATTATGTTGGACTAGGTATGGGTTCAAGTTCAAGATCCTATCATAACCCCTCAACATGTACCACATAGAGGAAATCCCCTTCAAGGAAAGTGGAGAGGATCAAGCATACATGGACCTTAGGATCTTCCAAAACCCCTTACCTGATCACAACTAGAGGATCACAAATAATGTTACATTCCAAAACATGGTTGGTACAATATTTGTACATGTCATCACCCAATAATAACAAAAGACTTAATCCTTCGATTTATCTTCTTGATCCCCTATAGTACTCCAAAAGAGAAGATAAAATTCTATACCAAATAGACCTATCATTATCCAATCATTATACATTGGTTCTTTTGACCTATGTCAACAACTTGAGAGTGTGCCCACTAAAATTTCCCTCCTTAAGCTATTAAGGATGTCCTCCACTCATAATGATATGCTTCTCTAACTTTTGAGTGAGTAAGTGGTTCCATAGTACTTATTTCCTAATGATATCATTAATATTATTGGGACCTTGGGAGGGCAACACCTTTTGAGAGATTGATGTTCCTACATCCACCCTCCCAATGGTCATCCTCTACACATCACTTGTCACATCAGAGAAAAATATCTTAAATAGGTCTTGGTCGATAATATATTTGACCTCAATATTTACAATCTAGAATTTCTCCATCGCCTAGGTCTAACACAACATGATTTTTAAAAATCTAAATTGATTATAAAAGCCTTTGATGGTAGTGAATGGGAAGCTTGTGGTACCATATCTTTACCTTTGAGAGTCAGGCCTTGGGTGCTCAACACCCTAATCTATGGCATCCCCTATGAAACCTCCTATAACATCATTTTAGGGTGACCATGGATCTATGCTATGTGAGCTATACCCTCCACCTATCATCAATACCTCAAGTATGAGTATCAAGGCAAAACCATTTCCATCACTGTCAAACCTAAATCCTTTGCTTAATTTTAGATAACCTTAGTCCTAGAAAAATTCATTCTATTCCTAGACCTCATATCTTCATCTATACCTCAAACCACCACCTCATTCTCATCCTTGTTGGACCAACCTATCATAGTTGATGTTCATCTACCTTCACACATGGCCAACAACCATTCATTGCATAATATCCCTTAGGAAGATAATGTTAATGTCTTTCATGATCCTATCTCAGATATTTTTGCCTTATTTACCTTACCTCATGAATACGTGAGGTCCCATGTAAAAAGGCACAACTATATAGATAGGAAGTTGCTTCTTTGTGTGTGTTGTCACCTCTAACGAAGAGCACATTCATGTTGAGAATATTTTTTCTTCTGAAAAATAGTATACCTCCTACTATTTATCCCCTACTTATTCATTACCTAAACATATCCTTGTCAATATGGGATACCTTGGGAAAGGTCTTGGTTGATATGAACAATGCATAAAAGAACCTTTACAAGTCATCATTTGGCATTCATTGTGGGATTGTATATATTCCCAATAATATCGAGCCTCTACCTTTCTACTGTCATACAATTCTATTGAGGGTAGAGATTCCTCTCCATAATCCCTTTGCATGAATAACCTCTCACTTCATTATTCACAATGGAGTTATGAGGACGAGAAATAACTTTGGTCACTTCTAAAGACTAGCTCTTACTGCTTTGTGTGCCTTTCTAATGTGATTGTATCACCCTAGTCTTGCTTGAGGCAACTAACCACCAACATATATTTGATGTGGAAACCTTCTTTCCAACTCATCTAGTATGACTATGTGTGTGGATAATTCCACTTCCATGATGTCCAAATTCCCTATCTCGAACATGCCTAAATTATCTCTCATCGGTCCAATGGGCATTTAAGATGTAGGGATCCTATCAACCCCTACCCATATCAAAGATGAATCTCATCTCCTTATCGAAGATATTATAGATATTAACCTAGGGCCTAATGTTGAACCTAAAAATCTTAAACATGGTGCCACCTTGAATCCAGTTGAACACCAAGACTACGCAACTCTTCTTCATGAGTTCCATGACATCTTTGCATGGACTTATGTAGATATCCCTAGTTTTAATCCATCCCTCATTGTTCACCATTTAGTCATCCATCCCAATGCTAAACCTGTTAAACAAGAGTTGCATAAAATGCATCCTAAGGTTTCTCTCCTTATTAAGGATGAGCTTCAAAAGCTTCTTGAAATCAATTTCATCAAGGCAATCAATTATTTCAACTAGATTTCAAATAGCATGCCCATCATTAAGAAGGCAGATGTTATATGTGTGTGCATCAACTTTTGAGACATTAATGTAGCTTGTCCAAAGGATGAATTTCCTTTACCTAACATCGATATGATAGTTGACTTTTCTACCAAATATGGAATGCTTTCCCTTATGGATAAATTCTCTAGCTATAACTAGAATTAGATCACTCCTAAGGACCAAGCTAAAACAATATTTATAACCCCTTAGCGTATATTCTATTGGTAGGTTATGCAATTTAGCCTTACGAATGTTGGTGCCACATATCAATGGACCATGACTTACATATTTTATGACATGATGCATGATATTATCGAATACTATTTCGATGACCTTCTTGGTTGATTGGTAAACCACAAAGATCATGTTTGTGATCTTCAATGCATCTTCAAATGCATGAGAGCATGTAAAGTCCCCCTGAATCCATAAATATGTGTCTTCAACATCCCCTTTGGTAAATTGTTGGGGTTTATTGTCTCTTGCACCAAGGCATTGAGATTGATCCAAACAAAATCAAAGCCATTGCTGACATGTCCCCACCTAAGAACCTGATTGAGTTACACAATTTTTGAATTCAAATATGGACAAAAGGGAAAAATACAAATACGTTTTTGATCATTTTAAAAACATAGCACCTTTTAAAAAAATATGATGATATCAAGCTTTAGGGAAATAATCCATTGATAAATAATAAATAGGAATAAGCAAACAAATTCAAGGAGGTAGATAACAAGAAGGTATTAATATATGATGGAAATAAAAAAAAAACCCATAAATGTTATACATAGAGGTGCAATGGAAAGAATAGGGGAAATAAATAAAAGCAAACAAGGAAGATAAGAAACAAGACTCGTGTGATGGTATGTATGACAAAGAGAAAGAAATATAAAAGAACTGAAAAAATAAGATTCTAAGCATATGGTAAAAATCACTTGAGAGAAACATGAGGAGAAAATTGCAACACAAAACCAAATTATAAAGGAACAAATAAGCACATAATAAAATTTAAAAAAAATATAAGATTCTATAGTAATATACATCACAAGAGAAGCAATTGCAAATGATACCTAAAATTAGATGAAATGATTTTATTAACATCCATGAGACTAGAAATTCTAGGTATCAATCCAATATAAGTATTTTCATATGATTACAAATTTTGTAAAATATAGAGATCTTGGTATGAGCATTTAACTATTGCATTAGTTTTTTCTATAAGGAGGATATTCTATTCTATTTTTTTTTCAAAAAGTGATACTATAGTTTCTTCTCATAATATTTAGTTTGTATAGTATAATATGTGTCATACTCTATGATAAAGTGTCATTATGTATTAAGTCCCTTTCCTTTGTGAAATTATAAAGATGTATAATTTTTCACTATATGTTATGACCAACATTGTATTGTGTTGTTTGATTATTTTCCCCTTTGACGGATGTTCACATTATGAGGTAACCATCGTATCACATCATGATAAAAAATATAATAATTTTGATTATTATTAGTACCTACATTGTATCATAGAAAAAATTTATACCCCTATTTACCTATTCATTTATACATTAGTTTAATGTTATTAATGTGCTACTAAGAGAGATCATTTGTGCCTATAGAGACCTCTTTTTTTCTTGTTCTTTTTAGGTCTCAGTGTTATCTTTATTTTTTATTCTTATGTTATTTTAATTTGATTTGTTCCTATTGAAAACATCTACATGGTATTAAAGCAAGCATGAACCTTCATTACTATATCCAAAAGTTTTATTCTTGGTATTTTGTAGTAACGATTAAAAATAAGTGGCTATGGAGCATGGATTTTTAGACCAAAATTATCTTTTAGCGTTTTTAAAAGACTTAGTTTTATTTTCAAAGGTTAATTTCATGACCATGTTATGGTGTCAATTCACAAGATTTATTTCCAAAGGAGTGGCTATGGATTAAACATTTAGATAGACATCGTTATTTTAATTTTTTTTAAAACCCTAGTTTATTTCTAGAGTTTTTGGTCCAATAATTAGGAGGGCAGTTGTGAGGTCACTTATGATACTAGGGCCAATGGGTCAAAAATTCATTTGTGCCATGAGGGATTATCAAAAAATCCCTTTCCTTCATCTCTTATGTGTTGAAGTATTTGTAATATGATCATATTAGGGTAAGATCAAAATTGTTAAAGAGTGTCTGTGGGAACTATTGATGTAGCCTATAGGCAAGTGTTTATGTAAGTCTATGGGCATAACTTATGTAAAGACTTCATGCACCCACACCTTATTTATTTTTCAACTCATGTTATTTCTTTTTCTCTTTTGTTTATTATGATATTTAATCACTCTTGTATCTTTTTTGGATATGACCGCAGTGATTGTATGTTTTAGAATATTTCTATAAATTATTATGAATTCCAATATGGTATTATAGAAAGTACTAGAGCTACACCACTCAATTACAAAAAATAATTTCCTTTATTTAGGCAATTGAAGAAATAATAATCAAAATGTAGTTTTTGGAGGGAACTTATTGACGTTATAATTTTAAATTCAAACTTTTCTTTGGAACCAGTTTCCCACCACCATTCAAGTGCATTTTATGCCATATTTATGCATTAATTGGTGCACTCTTCATGTGCTACTCTTTGAGATCCAAGTAATCATTCACCATTAAGACTTGCCCTAAGAGTTGGTTCACCAATCAAGACATTTTTTTCCAAGAGGTCATATTTTTAATATATTACGCTCTTTTGATTTTTCCTTTTAGCTTGTTTTCTCTTTTCCATACAAGAAAATCTAGCTATAGCTAACTTGGTTCACAATAAGATAAAGGAGCATGGAATTGACACTCTTGGATGAGAAGTGTAGGTCATGGGTTCAAGACTTTGGCTTTAATTTATGTGACTCATTTTTTTATGAAGATACTAACCTATGGGTAGCATAGAGAATGGCATATGCACCACCCTTAATCCCTTATGGCATAATAAGAGGAATTTGCACACCAACTCAAAATTATTGATATAACACACTAGTATGTTCCCTCTCTTACTTAGAAAAGGTTAGCAATTTGAGGCCCAAAGGCACACTTTTTACACACATCAAGGTATAGT
Organism: Wollemia nobilis; assembly: GCA_028583015.1. Classification (NCBI taxonomy): domain Eukaryota; kingdom Viridiplantae; phylum Streptophyta; class Pinopsida; order Araucariales; family Araucariaceae; genus Wollemia; species Wollemia nobilis. The sequence goes on from JAQPPZ010001082.1 coordinate 1,340,765, forward strand.
GCACTTTTTTGCTCTTTAAGTAAATGTATTCCTCTCTAACTCTAGCCAAGAAGTGTGGCACAATGGTTAGACTTGTTTGTAAAATTTAGGTTGACAATTTAAATCCCATAAGCATTTTATTTTTGAAGCTCATTATTGGTGAAGGGTGGCATACATATATTTAACTAGTGATTTATCTACTTCCAACTCCAACAGCCCATGTTGGTGCAATGGTTGATATCCTTACTTGTGATTGTCAAGTCCTATAATCAAAACCCTTTTTATCTTATGCTATACTCAATAGTTTTTAAAAAATATTGTCATGCTTATTTCCAAAGCGCATAGTGGCACAACAATTAGCCTTCTCCTCTATATGGAGGATATCATTACTTTGAGCCTTGTAAACTATGAACTTCTTAAATATATATAAATATATATGTGTGTGTGTGTGTGAGGACATTCAACCAATCATATTAGTCCACTTGTTAAATTCCAATTCTCTCATTAGAAGTATAATATTACTCAAAAGTACATGAATCAATATACATGAATTAATTAAATTATAATCAATGTATTTAATAAATCAATGCATATAACAAGAGGGTAGTATATATCAATATACATGTTTATTTTACTTAAATCCCCATTCATGTATTTAATAAGTATTTTACTTCAATCCCCATTCATGTATTTTACTTGTTTAATGAATCAAAGTATATAACAAGAGGGTAGTATAAATCAATATACATGCTTATTTTATTGGAATTAAATTCATGTATTTTACTCATTAGGACATTCAAAAAGGGGCTTATTTTACCACCCTTTTTATTTAGGCATCCCTTTTGTTATATACATGAATAAATTACATTCATTACAAGAGGCATTATATAGCCATCATGGGAGTACCTATTCCTCATGTACATTCATTTAACAACTCAGAATGTAAGATCTAACTTGGTTTACAACTCAAGTCCAATACCATCCATGAATATTTATGAAGTGCTCATAACCCAATTAATCCTTTAAGGAGTAGAATCCATTATTTTATAATTCTTGAGACTGTAGCACACATAATATTTTCATTCCATGACATTCTCATTTTTGCATCCACACAACCATTGTATACATTAAGATCTAGTTATCAAAAGGTAAAGCTAGTTAACTGCATCATACATAATTACTCAGCACATTCCAGGAAATAATTGATATAATCATATATAACTAAATCATTAAATTATTAAGCATACATTCCTTGCATCATAGTACACGTTATCTGAAGAACACAAGCTTATACTGAGAGGAGGGTGAACAGTATAAGATCACTTTTTACTTTTCTTTCCCAATTAGTATTATCCAATACTAATCAATGGCAATATCAATAGAAATAACCAAAGCAATGCACAAATCATCACACACAATGGAGACACCAATTTAACGTGGTTCACCCAATGTGGGCTACTCCATGGAGAAAATATTTCACTAATATTTTCTCAATAAATCTCTTGGGAATCCTTTCCCTATTACAATATTTTTAGATATTTGTCCAAAGGAGACACCAATCCCCTAATCAAATTCATGGATCTCTCTCCATAGGAGAAATCCTTTTTCCTTAGCTCTAACTGGTGATCTTCTAGAAGAATTGTTGCCCCCACTACTCTGGCTAGTGGATCTCTAATGAACTTGGGCCCTTTTCTGGAAGAGTAGAGATAAGCATGAATATATCCATTGAAGACACCTATCCTCACTGCCCTGGCTAATGGATATCTATCCACTGGATATTGTCGTACTCTATACTCTGTCATCTTCAAAGCTCTATCTTAAATCTGTACTAAACACAATCCTTCATTCTAGCACAAATCTACTCAATATCTATCTCTGGCCTGTCACAAACCTGTCCTCAAATCTATACTAAACACAGTCCTTCGGTCTAGCACAAATCTATCCTCAATATTTGTCCTTTGATTTGCACTAAAAATAGTCCTTCGATCTAGCACAAATCTGTCCTCAATCTCTGTCCTCAAGCCTTAACACAAAGCTTGACTTAATCTCAAATCAACTCTGCTAGATCTACCCCAAACATTAACCCAATATTTGAACAAATCAATCAATCAACTCTGCTCTCAAGTCTTCTCAAATACTTGTCTCAAATCTACCTTGTAAGCTTCCACAAAAGCTCACACTAATTTGTCCACAAGTCATCTCTAGAACTTGTCCAAATCTGTTCAACAAATCCTCACTAGAACTTGTCTCAATCTGCTCAATAAGTCCTCACTAGAACTTATCCAAATCTGCTCTCAATTGGTATTGTAAACTTCCACAAAAGATCACACAAATCTGGCCACAAGTCCTCTCTAAGACTCGTCTCAAATCTACTTAGCAAGTCCTCACTGGAACTTGTTCAATATAATGGAAACATAAAGAGAATTGTTAGAGACTCAATATGCTTCACATTCATCACAATTCTTAATCACTTTCAATCACTCTTTTCGAAACGTATAGAGAATTTTTAGAGACTCAATATGTTTCACACTCACAAATACTCAACCTCCTTATATAATAAATTTAGAATGTAGAACAATCTGTTTCACAAAACTTGAACTATCACATAAACACATCCACTTGACTAGGCTCAACCAATCACTCAAGGATTAGTCCTTGCTTACAAACCCTAGTCCAATCATATGAACACTCACTCAAATGTTTCCAACAATGCTTATCAATCAATCTCACATAACAATGATACTCATGATCTTTGAAAACCCTAGTTCAAGTTCTTCACTCAACTAATCACTTCAACAACAATGTTTATAAAACAAGGTTTTATCAACAACTCTTTATTCCAAAAAATCTTGAAGCATTAATTCAAAACACACTCAACAAGGAAAACTTAACAAATTACTTTTCACTCCAATATTGTTTTCCGAAAACCTCAATCAATCACTTCAATCAAAGAATAATATGCCCATACCTTGTGTTTTATGTAGAAGTGTCCTTAGAAAACTTGTCTTAAACACTATCAATTCTTTACAAATTTAAAATATTAGGTAGCAATGTTTTATCAAACATTCACTCAATTTGATCCCTCAAATATTCCACCATACATAGCAATAAATTTCTTTTACACCTTATAATCTCCACACTTTCTAATCAACTTTTCAATCCACTCAATATTAAAAACAATACATTGTGAACATAGAACCTTTACTAGCTTATCACTCCAAAGTCTAGAATATAATTTTCAACATGCAATATTTTCTACCCAACAACCTCTCAAACATTAAATTCAATAAAACCCTTATTACTCCTAAAATAATTTTTATAATACCCACACTTATTATTTTTCACAACTCAATGATAAATAAAAACCAAACCCTTATGTCTCCCAAGGTCAACGGTGCTCTCCTCACACTAATCCACCACTACTGCCTAAATAGCACTTTATGCATCCAATGAATATTATAAGCCTAGCACATAGCCTTAGACCTCAATAAAAAATAAAACCTAGCACATAACCTTAGACCTCAATAAAAAATAAAACCTTAATAACAACATTTGGGCATACCTTTTAAAAAACTTATCCAGCGCTTCACAATGTGAGTTGAACTTGCATCTTTGGGTGGCCTAGTGCTCTGGTCAAGCCTAGGTTACCACCTGGGCTACACGCCCATATGGATACCAGGCTAAAGCTCTGATAGATATTTCTATCACCTAAAAATTTTAAATAAACAAAAATACTCTCTCTCATACAAATCGAACACAGCAAGTTTTGAACCTTGACTCTTATCTTATGCTACAACCCGCACAGCGAGATTTCACCGTCTACGCTAAGCATCAGATGAGATAAAAAGGAAAAACGATTATATTTGTTTATTTTATTTTGTCCTTTTCAAAAAATAGATCTCTGCTCACCATCTCGTTGCCAAATAACTGCTCAAATCACCCGTTCAATACCTAAGGAGGACATCGCATGTTTACTCTTTGAAGTTCATGCATAAGGGGATGCTTTATGTTAGTTTACCATACTCAGGTTTTAGTATCTTTTTGCCGATCAATTTTGACTTTTCTAGAGCACAAGCGATGTTATATTTTATGACAATCTTCGACCTCCTTTTTATAATATGTGCGCTAAGTTTTTTAAACGACATCGACACGTTATAATTGTGTCTTTCTTCACGGGTGTCCTCGTCAGTTTCCTCAAAGATTCGTCGATGCATTATATTATTAATAATGGCCTTTTTTCCTTTTACCAACACCGTGGTCCATGTTCTATAACACGTCGACGCACATGGGCATTTATTTTGTGACGTCGGGGGTCAATCACATTAGTGGGTGGTCCATTACTTAATATTAAATATAAACCTTTAAAACTTTATAAGAGAGCTTAATTAAAATATTAAAATATTTAAATTTAAATTATTTAAATCTTTAATTTAAATATTAAATAATTTAAATCTTTTAAATTAACTCCTTTAAGTCTTTTGAACCATGGTCATCAAACCCTTTATCCATTATCTTAGGTTCCATGATCCTTTTCTTGCGATCATAGAATATCAGTCTTAATATATATATATATATATATATATATATATATGCTTGCACCTTTGACATCAATGACAACAAAACTTGTTCATATTTTCAACAATATCCTCCTTTGTCATTGATGGCAACCCAAATTTATTTTACCAAAACTTGATCTTTTTCTTGTTCTGCTCCCCCTGGGAAATTGCTCCCCTTGACTCAATGCTCTCTTCTTAAACCAAGTCTCTCCCCCTTACTCAATCTCTCCCCCTTTTAAATCAATTGAAAAGGGTCACCTTTGGGGTTCAGGGCTAAGAATGAGTCTCTTAGCCCCCCACCTCCTCTTAAGGTGGTTAATTATAGGGTGGGAGTATTTCTACTCCCAGCAAGCACTGGTCTTTACCTTTGTCCTCTTTCCTTCTCATCCGATCCTTCTAATTCCTTTGACTATTCTTGTTCATGTCCATATTCTTGTTCCTATTTATATCCATATTCTTATTCTCGTTCCTGTTCATGTCCATATTCCTATTCTTGTTCATGTCCATATTCTTGTTCCTGTTTTTGTTCATGCTTGATTCTGGAATGTCTACTCTACACCACTTTGTTGTATTCCATAATTATTGCACTTATAACACTTAATGTTATTATTCCTTGGAGGTGAAAATACCTTAGGATTTCTCCTGGTGAAGCCATATATGTTCTTGTCATGTACCCTGTAATTCATTGTCTTGTGATCGAAATGATTACAAGAGTAGCAATACCCATGGAAAATATGTTTGTTTCTAAAGTTCTCATTTTCTTGTCTTTCATGTGTCCTGCACTATGAAGCCTTGTGCCCAAATCTATGACATGAGAAGCATCGTCCATTGAATAAACCTTGCCTTGACCCCATTGGTCTCTTAGTCTCTTCTACCCTGTCATGTTTCCTGTTCCATTTGTTCCTTATTTGTGCATTGTTCCTATCCTTGTTGAACTTTCTATTGTCCAACTTATCCTTATAAGTCTCACTCTCTATTATACTCTCTTCTTTTGAAGCTTCTTCTTCTTTGGTTCATGAGCTTGACTCCCCTATTTTTTCTTCCTATTTTCCTTGTTCTTATTCAAAACTAAGTCTTGTTTTGGTGACTGATGATCTTTGTGCATTGATAATCTTGCCCAAAGTATTTGAATTTTTCTCAAACTTGTGTAGCTTGTCCTTGGAGCTTTTTACTTCCATAATTAGTGAAACTATCTCATGTTCTAATTTTTCACATTCTATATCTTTTTTCTTTAATTCTTCAGCCATACCTTATTCCATTTTCCTTGCTTCTTCAACCTTAATTTTGAATTTAGTAAGTTCTTGTAGAAATTTTGCTTTTGCTTTCTCATATTCTTGAGCTTTAACCCTTAATCCTGAGTTCTCCCTTTTTAATTCTTCAATATCAACAATAAGTCTTTCTAATTCTAGTTCTTTTACCTTTGACTGTTCAACCATATATTTTTCAACTTTCCATGCCTTTTCAACCTTATATTTCAAGTCAGAGAGATCTTGTAGAAGCTTTGTCGTACATTTCTTATCCTCTTGTATTTGAGCCTTTAATTCTAAGTTCTCCCTTTTCGACTCAACAAGATCCTTAATAGTGACTTCCTCATTTTCTCTTTCTAAATTTTTAGAGTTTCTTCTTCATACCTGTTCTAACTATCCCTGTTATCCTTTTCTGAACCATCCTCTAGAACCTCAATTCTAAAAGTATCATCTTCATCTTCATCGCTACTACACCCATTTCAATAACCTGCATCATGACCAAGTTGACCACAAACAAAACATTCTTCATATTCTTGTGAACAATAAGTTGCAAGGTGACCTGTCTTACTACATTTGGTACAAAAATTTAATAATCTGGCCTTTTCTTCACTGCTTGATTCATCTCTTGAATCTAATTCCATTCTTCCTCCTAAAACAAAAACATTGAATTCATCTTCCTTTTCTTTCATGACCATGTGTGTTCTTTTCTTCTTGTGTCTCATGATTCTGCTTTTGTCTTTCTTTGTCATTTTTGTTCTTGTAATATCTTCCTTCAAGTTGTTAAACCTTTTTTAAAGGAACTGACTCTGATACCAATTGAAGAACATAAGCTTATACTGAGAGGGGGGGAGGGGTGAACAGTATAAGACCACTTTTTACTTTTATTTCTCAATCAATATTTTCCAATATAATCAATGACAATATCAATAGCAATAACCAAAGCAATACAAAAATCATCACACACAATAGAGATACCAATTTAACATGGTTCACCCAATGTGGGCTACTCCACGAAGAAAATATTTCACTAATATTTTCTCAATAAATCTCTTGGGAATCCTTTCACTATTACAATGTTTATGGACCTTTTTACAAAGGAGACACCAATCCCCTAATCAAGTTCATGGATCTCTATCCATAGGAGAACTCCTTTCTTCTTAGCTCTGATTGGTGATCTTCTAGAATAATGGATGCCCCCACTGCTTTGGCTAATGGATCTATATCCATTGAAGACACCTGTCCTCACTGCCCTAGCTAATGGATATCTATCCACTGGAGACTATCGTCCTCTATAATCTATCACCTTCAAAGCTCTATCTCAAATTTATACTAAACACAGTCCTTCGGTATAGCACAAATCTACTCAATCTCTGTCTCTAGTTTGGCACAAACATGTCCTTAAATTTACACCAAACTATATCCTCAAATCTGTACTAAACACAGTCTTTCGGTCTAGAACAAATATATCCTCAATATCTATCCTCTTATTTTTACTAAACACAGTCCTTCGGTCTAGCACAAATCTGTCCTCAAGCCTTAACACAAATCTTGACTTAATCTCAAATCAACTCTACTAGATTTGCCCCAAACCTTAACCCAAGGTTTGAACAAATTAATCAATCAAATCTGCTCTCAATTATTCTCAAATACTTGTCTCAAATATTCCTTGTAAGCTTCCACAAAAGCTCACACTAATCTGTCCACAAGTCCTCTCTAGAACTTGTCCAAATCTGCTCAACAAATCCTCACTAGAACTTGTCCAAATCTGCTCAATAATTCCTCACTAGAACTTATCCAAATCTACTATCAATTTGTATTGTAATATTCCACAAAAGCTCACACAAATCTATCCATAAGTCCTCTTTAAGACTTGTCTTAAATATACTCAACAATTCCTCACTAGAACTTGTTCAATATCATGGAAACATAAAGAGAATTGTTAGAGACTCAATATGCTTCACATTCATCACAATTCTTAATCAATTTCAATCACTCTTTTAGAAACATATAGAGAATTTTTAGAGACTGAATATGTTTCACACTCACAAATACTCAACCTCCTAAAATAAATTTAGAATGTAGAACAATTTTTTTCACACAACTTAAACTATCACATCAACACATCCACTTGACTAGGCTCAACCAACTTTACTCAACCAATCACTCAAGAATTAGTCCTTACTTACAAACCCTAGTCCAAGCATATGAACACTCACTCAAATATTTCCAACAATGCTTATCAATCAATCTCACATAATAATGATACTCATGATCTTTGCAAACCCTAGTTCAAGTTCTTCACTCAACTAATCACTTCAACAACAATGCTTATAAAATAAGGTTTTATCAACAACTCTTTATTCCATAAAACCTTGAAGCATTAATTCAAAACACATTTAGTAAGGAAAACTTAACAAAGTCATTTTCACTCCAATATTATTTTTAGTAAACCTCAATCAATCACTTTAATCAAAGAAGAATATGCCCATACCTTTTATTTGATGTAGAAATGTCCTTAGAAAACCTGTCTTAAACACAATCAATTCTTTGCCAATTTCAAAGGTTAGGTAGCAATGTTTTATCAAACATTCACTCAATTTGATCCCTCAAATATTCCACCATACATAGCAATAAATTTCTTTTACACCTTATAATCTCCACATTTGTAATCAACTTTTCAATCCACTCAATATTAAAAATAATACATTGTGAATCATAAAACCTTTACTAGCTTATAACTCCAAAGTCTAAAATATAAATTTTCAACATGCAATATTTTCTACCCAAAACCTCTCAAACATTAAATTCAATAAAACCCTTATTACTCCTAAAATCACTTTTATAATACCCACACTTATTATTTTTCAAAACTCAATGATAAATAAAAACCAAACCCTTATGTCTCCCAAGGTCAACGGTGCTCTCCTCACACTAATCCACCACTACTGCCTAAACAACACTTTAGGCATCCAATGGATATTATAAGCCTAACGGTGCTCTCCTCACACTAATCCACCACTACTGCCTAAACAACACTTTAGGCATCCAATGGATATTATAAGCCTAGCACATAACCTTAGACCTCAATCAAAAATAAAACCTTAATAACAATCTTTGGGCATACCTTTTAAAAACTTTATCCAGCGCTTCACAATGTGAGTTGAACTTGCATCTTTGAGTAGCCTAGTGCTCTGGTCAAGCCTTGGTTACCACCTGGGCTACACACCCATATATATACCAAGCTAAAGCTCTGATAGATATCTCTGTCACCTAAAAATTTTAAACAAACAAAAAAGAATTCTCTCATACAAGTCAAACATAGCAAGTTTCGAACCTTGGCTCTTGTCTTATGCTACAACCCGCACAACAATATTTCATCGTCTATGCTAAGCGTTGGATGAGATCGAAAGGATAAACAATAATATTTGTTTCTTTTCTTTTGTCCTTTTGAAAAATAGATCTCTGCTCACCGCCCCGTCATCGAATAACTGCTCGAATCACCTGTTCAATACCTAAGGAGGGCATCGCATGTTTACTCTTCGAAATTCATGCATAAGGGGATGCTTTATGTTAGTTTACTATACTCAGGTTTTAGTACCTTTTTTCCGATCGATTTCGACTTTTCTAGAGCACAAGCGATGTTATATTTTATGACAATCTTCGACCTCCTTTTTATAATATGTGCGCTAAGTTTTTTAAACGGCATCGACACCTTATAATTGTGTCTTTCTTCGCGAGCATCCTCGTCGGTTTCCTCAAAGCTTCATCGGTGCATTATATTATTAATAATGGCCCTTTTTCCTTTTACCAACATCATGGCCCATGTTCTATAACAGGTCGACGCACATGGGCATTTATTTTGTGACGTCGGGGTTAGATCACATTAGTGGGTGGTCCATTACTTAATATTAAAGATAAACCTTTAAAACTTTATAAGAGATTTTAATTAAAATATTAAAATATTTAAATTTAAATTATTTAAATCTTCAATTTAAATAATTTAAATATTAAATAATTTAAATTAATTAACTCCTTTAAGTCTTTTGAACCATGGTCATAAAACCCTTTATCCATTATCTTAGGACCCATGGTCCTTTTCTTGTTGTCATAGAATATCAGTCTCAATATATATCTGTTGGCACCTTTGACATCGATGACAACAAAACCTAAGCATATTTCCAACATTGTCATAATCTAAGAATTGCATAACTATTTCAATAAGCATTTAACCATCTCATCTACTTAAATCATTTGCATTTGGAGTATAAGCAACATGCACAAGAATTAACACATCAAACCACAAATAGAGTGACACAATGTTTATCCTGAGAATCCTCATGGGGAATAAACCCAGCCTCCAAAATATGTACTTTCCTCATATTCATAAACTTAGGATGTCAAATATTACAAATATAGAAGGGCCACTATGGGTCACCTTTCAATCAATTATACATGGCAAGGAATACAACCGTTCCTCATCAAATCATGATGCAATTAGGGAATTTTCCCAATTCCCTTCTCTAAGTCATCATTATATTAATAAACTTAGGATGTCAAATATTACAAATATAGAAGGGCCACTATGGGTCACCTTTCAATACATTATACATGACAAGGAATGCAACCGTTCCTCATCAAATCATGATGCAATTAGGGAATTTTCCCAATTCCCTTCTCTAATTCATCATTATATTAAGGTATATACCATACGAAAAAGTAATCCATCTGTCCTTTTAAACTCATGATGCAATTAAGGAATCTTTCCTAATTCCTTTCTCTAAGTCATCATTGTATCATTAAGGTATTTTCCATGCCAATAAGGAGTCCAAATACCCCCTTTAAAATCATAATACAATTAAAGAATCTATTGATTCTAAGCCATCCTAAGAATTTTCATAGGTTTATGATAATCATCGGAATCTTATTTTGGAGAAGTTGTATCAATGTTAGAAAGAACCATATAAGTTCCCTCAAGAATGAATTCCAAATTTATTCTACATAATTGACACAAAGTCAATCCATGAATTAATGTCCCATACCATTAATTCATTAAATAACCATTCTACCTAAATTAATAATTTAGGCTAATAATTTAATCTATCATTTCATAATTGTATCCTGTTGTAACAACCCATGTCAACCATCCTTCTCCTTAATATTTGGTTAATAAAAGTAAATTATTAGAGGTTTAGCATGGGTAACATAAAACTCAATATACTAAAGCTGCTTCCTTTTATTATATAAAAATAAATAGGAGTCTAATTCTCCATTAAGTACAACATATTGATCTATTCAATCAATTGCTATCAAATTTGCTTCCTAAATTTGATCCAAAATTTGTTTCATTACTTTCCAAATCCTATCAATTTTCTTCCCACATGTGAGCTAAAAATGCATCAAATATCCTACACAATTTTTATATTTCAATCCAAGGTTAGCTCTCAAATCAAATCTATTTCCATCACTAGATCCCAATATGCATTCAATTATTTCATCCTCTAATGTAAAGTTTTCAAGAATGCATTTGTAAACGGTTGTCAATTTTTTTCTAAAATTTGATCCAACATAATCTCTAATTATCTTGCTAATTTGGTTATCAAAATCCAATCCAAAGATTATTTCTCTTATCTCCAAACGATACCAAATTAACCTCCCATATTTGCTTCAACACTATTCAATTAATCTCTCAAAAGAGGGAATTCCCATAAATTCCCATAAATCATCTAGCATCAAGGTCCATCTCTAAATAATTTACTTTTCTAATTCCAATCTTATGATTGTCAGGGACGTTTGGAAGAGTCCCATACTTCTTCTTGGATGGATACCAAGATAATTTCTTCTTCTAGGGAATTCTATTCATTAAAAATTTCATAACAAGTCATAGTATGTATTTTACATACAACATCTAAAATTCCACTAAAATCATTACTTTCATTTACTTCCCATATTTAACATGGAAAATCACCAAGCATGAATAAGCAATTCATCCATTAAACAAGGATTAATTCTTAATCATGTTCATCATTTATATGCAAACATGCATCACCTCTTTGTATATCACATACAAAGAAATCATCAATCATGAATAGAAGATTCATCCATCTTGAATCCTTTCATAAATAAGGATTGATTCATAATTTCAACCATCATTTGTTTGGATTATCACCAAACATCGAGAAGAGTCCCATACCTCTTCCTAAGGAATGGACACCAATCCAAACCTTGCAAAACTAGAAGATATTTTCCTAAGCTTCTAGATGATTGTATTCATAAATAAATGTCATTGTAGCACCCACAAAATAATATGAATACAATATACATATTTCACTTGATCATAAAGCTTATCAATCAAAATTGATATAAAGTCTCTAATCAAGGTAGATCTAATGTTTACATAGTGAAGGAGGAGCTTAAATCATTCATAATAAATATTAAGGAAAGAAATTGATTCATTTCCAATATATACAATTTTATATACGAAATAGATTCCAAGATCAATCCCTATTTAAAATATAATTGAGTTTTAAAGCTAACTCCTTATGACAAAGCATATAACATTCATTAATTCTATGCTTCTTACGAAAGTAGGTCTATTACATATTCCTATGACGAGTCATATAAAATCATATCATATCCAAATGACTATTAACCTTGAGAGCAATTTTCTATTACACCACCACCTAGTTCCATACAAATAAGGTCTTATCACATTACCATCTTATTTCATATGTTGGTGTGCATGTCATATGAATCTCAGTGTTAGGGTTCCAAAATAACCATCATTAGAATTGGATATCGAGATACACCCGATGGCTGGGCCGAAAGCGATGGATGAAGCTATTCAACAATCCATTTCATTGTCTGTCATCTCTTATTATGAACTCATTCCCATAATTTTAGAACATTCAAATATAAAATCTGTAAGTTCAACTATTGGTCTATTATGCAAGGTAATTTTCATATGGTTTTCTCACAAGATTACCATTTAATCCAATCCTTGAAAAGGTGGAAGGTGACGCTGAGCTTAAAAGCAATAGATATCCATGACAGTTCAGATTAAAATAACTGAAGGGTGTTTAGTTGGACAACTTGCTAGATTTTGGGAAGTAATATAATATGGCACTGTCATTCTCTACACAGGTGGAATGGACATACACTTTTATGAAGTGAGCTTCAATACTGCTTGGATAGGCTATTCCTATGATGCCTCTCTATGTTGGAATTTTGTTTCACTTTAATACTTGTTCAACCACAAGGGTTTAAACTACTGAACCACCTAAAATATCAACCTTCACCAAGGTTATGTACTCAGACATATTCAGCCAATAGTATACACAATTCGGGGTATGCACATCATTGATGGATGCATCTCAATTAATGTATCAGATGAACTACAACATCCCAGGTTTGGATGAATGAACAAATTGAGGTGGATAGCTTGGTATTGAGTTGTAAAATTTTAACATAATTGCACCAAAATATGGAATATTCAATGATATTTGTGAATAGAGGAATACAACAAATTAAATTCTTGAACTTATTATGGTATTCATAGGCGAATATATCCTAAATATAGCAAAGTAAGGCTTCCAAAAATTTAAGTAAAATAGCGAGAAGTCACAGTCAAAAATCTCGTTATAAACCAATGATATACTTTAAGTAGAAATATTAATTCATTATTTACAAAGTCCAGCATACTTCTCTACATCACATATTATAGTATAAATGATTGGTATAGCTCATAACAACAATTGATCGGGAACTGGGGTAAGTTTGCCTAGTCGATCATTACAGGTAGATTAGATATTTCTATAGCCTCAATTTGATATCAAGGTATGAAATTGGAAAGGGATTGTTGAGAGTAAAAAAATAAGATGTATGGTATATAAATGGCAGAGGTATAAACTGTTGAGCAAGGTGTAGAAACAGTATTGTCATTGTTGTCAACACAGACAGATAGATCAGTTGATGCAGTGGACAGGAGTTCAGAGGTCAGTCAAAACATGTACAGTGGTTTTCTAAAAGATAGAAGTGGCCCTTATACTAAAAATCAAAAGAAAAATCACAAGGAAGAAAACTGTCGCGATATCGCGACATGTTGAGGAGAGAGAAAAATTGTCGCGATATCGTGACATGTTTGAAGAGAAAGTGCAAGAAAGAAAAACTGTCGTGATATCGCGACATGTTGAGGAGAGAGAAAAATTGTCGTGATTTCGCGACATGTTTAAAGAGAAAGCGCAAGGAAAAATGTCACGATTTCGTGACATGTTCGAAGAGAGAGAAAGTGTAAGAAAAACTGTCGCAATTTCACAACAGGTTCGAAGAGAGAGAAAGCACAAAAAAACTATCGTGATTTCGTGACATGTTTGAAGAGAGAGAAAGCGCAAGGAAAACTGTCACGATTTCACGACATGTTGGAAGAGAGAGAAAGAGCAAAGAAAACTGTCACGATTTCGTGATAGTTCAGAGAGAAAGAGCTCGCAAAGAAAAGTGTCATGATTTTGTGACAATTTGCAAGAAGGATTGTACGGACGAAAAAGTGTCACGATTTCACGACAGGTTCGAGAGAAAGAGCTCACAAAGAAAAGTGTCGCGATTTCACGACAATTTGCAAGAAGGATTGTACGGACGAAAAAGTGTCACGATTTCACGACAGGTTCGAGAGAAAGAGCTCATAGAGAAAAAGTGTCACGATATCGTGACATGTCGGGTTTTCGCGACCCGATGAGAAGAAAAGAGCCAAGGAGAAAAAGTGTCACGATATCGCGACAAAAGAAAAGAAGGAGAGTACGAAAGCGAAAGTGTCGCGATTTCGTGACATGTTCTATTTTCACGAGGTCAAGGCAAGAAAAGGCACAAGGCAGCGAATGTGTCGCGATTTCGTGACATGTTGTGTTTTCACGGGCGAAAGACAGAGAAGAGCACAAGGCAGCAAAAGTGTCACGATTTCGTGACATGTCATGTTTTCGCAGGTGCAAGCCGAGAAAAGGACAAAGAGGCAAAAAGTGTCGCGATATCGTGACATGTCATGTTTTCACGGGTGCAAGCTGAGAAGAGGACAAGAAGGCAAAAATGTCACGATATCGTGACATGTCATGTTTTCATGGGTAAAAGGCGAGAAGAGTACAAAGAGACAGAAGTGTCACGATTTCATGATAGGTCGCAACAACACGATTACGGACAGTTAACTAAAGTAGAGCGACAGTTACAGGGGCAGTTACAGATAGAAATCATGCAAGCTAAAATAAGCACAGTGCATTAAAGATAGAACGACAGTTATACTGAAAGTCCCACACAAGAAACAGAGCCATTAATAGGTTGTGTATAAGAATAGTGTGTCAGAAAGGAGTTACTTACAAGAGTGGCTATTAATAGGTTGCATGTGGGATTATGGCAGTTACAAAAGACTTAGGGTTTCAAGATGAAAATATTATTATAAAAGGGCAGTTGCGTGCAGAAGTAAAGTGCTGTTTAGAATTGTAAAGGGGCTACCGAAAGAGGGTTAGAAGAGTGTTGTAAGAGAGCGACAAGCAGAGCCGTAAGTGTTTACTGTGTTTTGATAAATTGTAGACCAGTCAGGGTCTTGAAAAAGTGAAGGCATTTTTATGTCATTAATATAGTTTTCAAAATTGTAATCCAAGTTGGTGCTTGGATAGGGGTTGGTGCTCCTTTCTATTGGTGCAGATAAATTAGGGGTTGGTGCTCCTTCCAGTGGGTGCTGGTAAATGGATTGTAAAATTGGTGTTTTGCAAAGGCTGGATTTGGACCGTAGTCCAAGCAGTCATTCTTGAGGAGTAGCCAAATTGGTGAACCTCGTTACATTGTGTGTTGTGGTGTGCTCTCTTGTGATAATTGCTTTATCTGCTTTTAAGTTCTCTTTGCTTCAGCTTTAAGAGTTGTAGATTTGAATTTAAATAGCTACATTGATTCACCCCCCCTCTCAGTGTCATTGTGAGAATATCAATTGGTATCAGAGCAAGGTTCCTGAACAAGCTTAATCAGCTAAGGTGATCTGGGAAGGAACACAATGGCAGGTGGTGAAGGATTCTCATCAAATAAAGCTCCATTGTTTGACGAAACTAATTATTCATTTTGGAAAATTAGGATGCAGACATATCTTTGTGCTCTGGGATACGACATCTGGGAGTCAGTAGAAAGTGGATACACAATACCCGCCACACCTCCAACCGATGCTGCCGGTAAGAAACCATTTGAGAATAACTCTAAAGCAAAGAATGCTATAATGTGCGGTTTAGTGGACAGTGAACTAATAAGGATCATGAGCTGTAAAATGGCAAAAGACATGTGGGACAAACTGAAGAGCATTCATGAAGGAGACGGCAAGATCAAGGAAGCCAAGCTACAAACGCATCGAGCTCAGTTCGAAGCATTAAGAATGAATGACGATGAGAACATAGAGGCCTATATTTTGAGAGTCAATGGAATCATTAATGCGATTAGAGGACTCGACGAGGAAATGGAAGATGCGATCATCGTGAAAAAGGTACTAAGAACTCTTCACAAAAGATTTAATTCTAAAGTTTCTGCTATAGAAGAAGCTAAAGATCTCAATACTTTTAGCATGGATGAGATGCATGGTTCTTTGACTGCATACGAAATGAGAATAGGACAAGCTAAGCCCATAGACAGAGAAGCTACTTTTAAAGCACACAAAAATATAAAAACTAAACAAGAATCTGAGGATGAAGAGACATCGGATGAAATGGAAGCTAACTTTGTTCGAAAACTTATAAAGGGAAAAGGAAAATACAGAGGAAAGTTACCGTTTAAGTGCTTCAACTGTGGAGGCATCGGGCACTTTGCAACTAAATGTCCAATGAATGAGAAAACCAAAAATGATGAAGGGTCACACCAAGAAAAAGGTGACTGGAAGAAGAAACCAAATTTTAGAAAAAGCAACTTCAAGAAGAAAAGTTTCATATCCAAGAATGTCGGCTCTTCGAAGAAAGCTCGGGTGAGGATTTTGAAGAAGAAACAGGTGAAGCTCTGTTCATGGCATTTGAAGAAGAAAAAATAGAAGAAAAATAGGAAGGTGATAAAAACCTTAAGGATGAGGCTGAAGTATATCTAGAAGGTGAGTTGGTTGCTGCACTTAAAGAGTTGAGTACAAAAAGGAAAAAGAATAAAAAGGTTTCAAGAAAGCTAGAGGATGCCAATGACATAATAAATAGTTTGAAAGTACAGACAGACAAATTTAAGAAAATGTCTGAAGAACTCGAAGTACAATTAACCATGAAAATAGATGAATGCAGCAAACTGGAAGAAGAAATTGTTGGTTTAAGGATTCAGCTAGAAGAGATGAATCAAAAATTGAGTTGTTATCACAAACTTGAAGGAAGCTCTGTGAAGCTGGAAAAGATTATAAATAGCCAAAGGAGTACAGGCATCAAATTTGGCTTGGGCTTCGTCGAAGGAGAATCGTCAAATGGATCAAAGGCCTTAACTATAGAACCCATAAAGAAAGAAGATAAGATCAGGGTTGATCAAGGAAAAACAAATCATGCAAAAGAAAGCAATAATGCCAGGCACAAAAAGAGCACTGACAATGATGGATTCACAAACGTCTCACATCAAAGGAGAAGAAGATTTGTGGCTCCTACTACAAAATGGCAAAAACCAACTCCCAGGTTCAATCAATCCTTTTCTGGTTATTGTTTTAAATGCAATGCTTACGGTCATAAGATTTTAGACTGCATTTATAATATAGGACAAAGAAATTTCACCAGTAGAAATGTCTTTTCACCCTTGATGGATTATGCAGTAGAATGCTATAACTGTCATAACTTTGGACACATTGCAAGAAATTGTAGAAGTACATATGCAGCAAATAAATATCAGGGAAGAAAATCTCAACCAAATGGTTTAAGACAAAACAAAAAATTCCTAGAAAAACATGCACAGGCCATTGACAAAGAAAAGTCTAAACAAGTGACCAAAACTGTAGTCAAACCAGAGTGGAAAGAAAAGGAGCGACCCAAGGAAGAAAAGGAATCCTTGATTGTATAGACAACATTCAAAGCACAGAACAAATCTGCACCATGGATACTGGATAGTGGATGCTCCAGTCACATGACAGGCGATAAACAAAAGTTTGAAAAGTTACAGAAATATGAAGGTGGCTCAATTAAATTTGGAAATAATGATGGAGCCAAGATAGTTGGCAAAGGATCAGTCAAGATAAGTGACGGAAAAATCAATTCCAAAGAAGTCATGTTTGTGATTGGTTTGAAGCACAACCTACTGAGCGTAAGCCAAATCTATGACAGAGGTCATGAAGTCATTTTTAAGAAGCAGGGCTGTGAAGTCAGAAAAGCACATAGTGGGAAGTTGATAGCTACTGGATCGAGGACTTTTGGAAACCTGTATACTCTCTCAGAGACTTCAGAAGGAGCATGTTTGATTGGACAGGAAGATGAAAATTGGTTGTGGCACAAGAGGCTCGGTCATATTAGCTTTGACAATCTGGTAAAAATAAGTTCAAAAAGGGCAAGTAAGAGATATACCCACCATTGGCAAACCATTAAATAGCATCTGTGCTTCATGCCAAAAAGGGAAGCAAACTAGATCCACATTTAAATCAAAGGAATACTTCACCAAAAAACCTTTAGAGCTAATACATACTGATTTATGTGGACCCATGAGAACACAAAGCATAAATGGTGACAAATACTTTATGTTGTGCATAGATGACTATTCCAGGATGACATGGGTACTATTTTTAAAGCTTAAATCGGATGCCTTTGAAATGTTCAAGACTTTCAAAAACCAGGTTGAGAATCAAACAAGAAAAAGAATTAAATGCTTAAGATCAGATAGAGGAGGAGAGTTTATCTCGGAGGAGTTTGCGAGTACTGTCAAAAATATGGGATCAGAAGACAGTTTTCAGCAGCAAGGACACCTCGACGAGAATGGTGTTGTTGAAAGAAAGAACAAGACAGTGTAGGAAATGGCACAGACAATGTTGAAAGAGAACAAAATAGCAGACAAATTCTGGAAAGAGGCAGTTCATACTACGGTTTACATCCAAAACAGGTGTATGTTGAGGACACATGAAAGCAAAACTCCTTATGAGCTATGGTTCGGAAAAAAGGCAACAACAAGATACTTCAAAGTCTTTGGCAACAAGTGCTACATCAAAAGAACTGAAGATAATCTTGGTAAGTTTGAAGATAGAGCTGATGAAGGAATTTTTCTTGGCTATTCGACAAAAAGCAAAGCCTACACATGCTATAACAAAAGGCTAAAGAAAATTGTGGAGAGTGCCGATGTTAAGGTTGATGAAGGTAGGGAACGAGAAATTAGCTATGAAGAAAACTACCCTATTTATGAAGAAGTTATTGAAGGAGATGAAGAAAAGGAAACATAAGAGAATAAGGAAATTGACCCAGATGATTTAAGTATTGACTCAGAAGTAGAAGAAAACAAGAAATTCAAAATAGGCAGTTGGTAGAAAAATCATCCCAGAGAGCAAATTATTGGGGACCCCACAGTTGGTATTCAGACAAGGAGAACAGTAGTAAGGAACTACTCTCTATTATCCAGCATTGAGCCCAAAAATGTTGTTGAAGCAAGCACAGATGAAAGTTGGATGAAGGCAATAAACGAAGAACTAGATCAGATTGAGAAAAACAAAACCTGGGAGTTAGTACCAAGGCCTGCAAATAAAAACATAATCGGTACTAAATGGATTTTTCGAAACAAATTGAACGAAGACGGACAGGTTGTTAGAAATAAGGCAAGATTGGTCTGTAAAGGCTATGCTCAAGTTGAAGGTATTGATTTTGAGGAAACCTTTGCACCAGTGGCTAGACTCGAGGCAATCAGAATGTTTCTGGCTTTAGCTGTACACAAGAATTTCAAAGTTTATCAGATGGACATGAAATCAGCATTTCTGAATGGCAAACTTGAAGAAGAAGTTTATATTGAGCAGCCAGATGGTTTCCAACTCGGTGACAATCCCAATTTTGTTTGCAAGTTAAAGAAAGCTTTGTATGGTCTGAAACAGGCACCCGGAGCATGGTATGCAAGGCTGGATAACTATCTTATTCAACAGGGGTTCAAGAAAGGTATGGTGGACAACAATTTGTATGTCAAAACAGAGAATGGCCATCTTATTGTACTTGTTGTTTATGTAGATGATATCATATTTGGCAGCAGCATGGATGAGTCTTGTAGAGACATAGCAAATAAAATGAAGAAAGAATTTGAGATGTCTATGATTGGTGAACTTTCGTATTTCCTCGGACTGCAAGTTAATCAAAATGAAAAGGGCATTTTTATCTCTCAAGTTAAATATGTGAAAGAAATGCTAAAAAAATTCACAATGGAGGATTGTAAACCTGTTAGCACTCCCATGACAACAGGTTGCAAGTTGAGCAAGGATGACAAATCTCCGGATGTTGATCAAACCATGTACAGATCTATGATTGGGAGCTCACTGTATTTAACAACTACAAGACCAGATATCTTACAAGCAGTATGCATGGTAGCACGATTTCAAGCTAGTCCCAAAGAGACTCATGTGACAGCTATGAAGAGGATTCTTCGGTACCTCAAGGGTACTATGGAGTATGGGTTATGGTATCCAAAAGGTAAGGACTTCACTCTTATTGCATATTCAGATGCAGATTGGGTAGGATGTATAGATGACAGAAAGAGTACCAGTGGAGGAGCATTTTATCTTGGAGACAGGATGGTAGCATGGCACAGCAAGAAACAAGAATCAGTCTCTCTATCCACAATAGAGGCAGAATAAATTGTAGCGACAACGTGTTGTACGCAGATATTATGGATGAGACAAACCCTGAAAGATCTTGGTATTCACTTCAAAGAGCCAATTTCAGTTAAATGTGATAACACTAGTGCTATTAACATCTCAAAGAATCCGGTTATGCATTCTCGAACCAAACATATTGCAATCCGGTATCACTTTTTGAAGGATAAAGTTGCGGAAGGTGAGGTTAAATTGGATTTTGTTCCAACTACAGAGCAAGTAGCGGATATCTTCACAAAACCGTTGCCCAAAGAAGTTTTTGAGTACCTACGGAGTAAGTTGGGAGTGGTCACGTTTCCCAAGAATTGACTAGCAATCGGGACCACATTCTCAGGGGGAGCATTTATGCCTATGTTTATAGTTTTGCTCATATTCATGATTTTTGCTAACTATAACAATGTTTGTCTGAGAATGTTGTGCATAGACTCAGGGGGAGTCTGCAGCAGCCCTTTGGTATTATTGTCAAAGGGGGAGAAGAATTACAGGAAATTGCACATGTGTTGCCAACAATTCCAAAGGGGGAGATTGTTGAGCAAGGTGCAGAAACAGTATTGTCATTGTTGTCAACACAGACAGATAGATCAGTTGATGCAGTGGACAGGAGTTCAGAGGTCAGTCAAAGCATGTACAGTGGTTTTCCAAAAGATAGAAGTGGCCCTTATACTAAAAATCAAAAGAAAAATCACAAGGAAGAAAATTGTCGCGATATCGCGACATGTTGAGGAGAGAGAAAAAATGTCGCGATATCGTGACATGTTTGAAGAGAGCGCAAGAAAGAAAAACTGTCATGATATCGCGACATGTTGAAGAGAGAGAAAATTGTCATGATATCGCGACATGTTTAAAGGGAAAGCACAAGGAAAATTGTCATGATTTCGTGACATGTTCAAAGAGAGAGAAAGTACAAGAAAAACTGTCATGATTTCATGACATGTTCGAAGAGAGAGAAAGTGCAAGGAAAACTATCATGATTTCGTGACATGTTCGAAGAGAGAAAGTGCAAGGAAAACTGTCATGATTTCATGACATGTTGGAAGAGAGAGAAAGCGCAAAGAAAACTATCGTGATTTCGTGACATGTTCGAGAGAAAGAGCTCGCAAAGAAAAGTGTCATGATTTCGAGACAATTTGCAAGAAAGATTGTACGAACAAAAAAGTGTCACGATTTCGTAAGTTCGAGAGAAAGAGCTCGCAAAGAAAAGTGTCACGATTTCATGACAATTTGCAAGAAGGATTGTACGGATGAAAAGTGTCACGATTTCGTGACAGGTTCGAGAGAAAGAGCTCACAGAGAAAAAGTGTCACGATATCACGACATGTCGGGTTTTCATGACCCGATGAGAAGAAAAGCGCCAAGGAGAAAAAGTGTCGCGATATCGCGAAAAAAGGAAAGAAGGAGAGTACGGAAGCGAAAGTGTCACGATTTCGTGACATGTTCTATTTTTGAGGTCAAGGCAAGAAAAGGCACAAGGAAACGAATGTGTCGCGATTTCATGACATGTGTTTTCACGGGCGAAAGACAGAGAAGAGCACAAGGCAGCGAAAGTGTCACGATTTCGTGACATGTCATGTTTCTCGGGTGCAAGCCGAGAAAAGGACAAAGAGGCGAAAAGTGTCACGATATCATGACATGTCATGTTTTCGCGGGTGCAAGCCGAGAAGAGGACAAGAAGGCAAAAATGTCACGATATCACGACATGTCATGTTTTCACGGGTAAAAGGCGAGAAGAGTACAAAGAGACAGAAGTGTCACGATTTCATGACAGGTTTCATGCAACAACACGATTACGGATAGTTAACTGAAGTAGAGTGATAAGTTACAGGGGTCTAGATAGAAATCATGCAAGCTAAATTAAGCACAGTGCATTAAAGACAGAACGATAGTTATACTGAAATTCCCACACAAGAAACAGAGCCATTAATAGGTTGCGTATAAGAATAGTGTGTCAGAAAGGAGTTACTTACAGGAGTGGCTATTAATAGGCTGCATGCGAGATTATGGAAGTTACAGAAGACTTAGGGTTTCAAGATGAAAATATTGTTATAAAAGGGCAGTTGCGTGCAGAAGTAAAGTGCTTGTTCAGAATTGTAAAGGGGCTGCCGAAAGTGGGTTAGAAGAGTGTTGTAAGAGAGCGACAAGCAGAGCCGTAAGTGTTTACTATGTTTTGATAAATTGTAGACCAGTCAGGGTCTTGAAAAAGAGAAGGCATTTTTATGTCATTAATATAGTTTTCAAAACTGTAATCCAAGTTGGTGCTTGGATAGGGGTTGGTGCTCCTTTTTGTTGGTGCAGATAAATCAGGGGTTGGTGCTCCTTCCAGTGGGTGCTAGTAAACGGATTATAAAATTGGTGTTTTGCAAAGGCTGGATTTGGACCGTAGTCCAAGCAGTCATTCTTGAGGAGTAGCCAAATTGGTGAACCTCGTTACATTGTGTGTTGTGGTGTGCTCTCTTGTGATAATTGCTTTATCTGCTTTTAAGTTCTCTTTGCTTCAGCTTTAAGAGTTGTAGATCTGAATTTAAATAGCTACACTGATTCACCCCCCCCTCTTAGTGTCATTGTGAGAATATCATAAACACCAATGTTGATGTCTTTTATTTCATAGACGACATTCATTTAAATATACCATTATTACGAAACAACTCCATTGGTGAAGTGAGATCCAACTAATCTCAGTTACCAAGTGGTCATCCTAGCATAGATGTCCATCCCCATAGACCAATACTAAAGTGACATATACTTAGGGAAGAAGGGGGTTTTTCCAACTCTAACAACATACAATCAATATTAAAGAAGAGGCTTTCATGAAAATAAAAAACCATATCCCTCTATGATGCTTCATCAAAATATTAAAGGAAGGACAAACAAATTTTATCCTATAAAATACGCTATTAAGCATGATTTGTTTCATTCCATATTAAGAAAGCATCAAAATAAATTGAAGTGGAAAGCTCCAACCTGGAACTCCAATAGTTGAACACTGCCCTAGTGCTTCCTTAAGTTCTTCTTCCTTCCATCCTTCTCCTTCCAGCATAAAATAGCATAACAACCTTTTTTTCTCCTTCACAATGGATATTTATATCTCTCTTTCTTCTTAGACAAGAAAGAGGTTTCTAAATATATGTATTTTATTTATTTTATTGTTTTTGCTTTCTTTCTTTCATAAAAGTTGCTTTTAAATATATATATATATATATTAATGGAAAGGGAATTCATAGAGATAAGAGTAGTTTTCTATAAGGTAGTTGCCATATGAAGGAAAATATTTATTATTTAAATCTACAAGGTAGTTTTTTTTTAATCCCATTTAAAATTGAACAAGCTCATAAAAAGAAAACTACATGATTTCATTCTAAAATGAATATAATTAAATCAATTAAGCATATTTAAGAGAAATAAATCTCTATTCTAAAAATTGCCCATTTTAATATTTTTCTCAAAGGCATTAATTGACTTCACCAAGTGATACCAACCTAGGAAGTAAGTCATATTCCCATACGTAGAAGGGCTTGCCAAAACAGGTTGTGATAGGTTAGAAAACAATTGAGAAATTAGGTGGTTGGATAGAGCTAACAACATTGACAAATAGCAAGAATCCATTGATCAATCACATTTCTAGTATGCCACACTTGAGACTAACAACAATCAAAACTCAACATCTTCACCATTAGAATAAGGAAATGCTCAGAAAACTATTTCAAACACCTAAATGCTAATAATCCAAATAGCAGAATTAGATCAACACTTAGGCTAACAGAAATAGAAGTCTTCTGCAACATTTATTCAGGCATGAACCATTCCAAGGTGCTCTAAATTAGCAATCCAATATCAGCATAATTGACTAACCATAAAGCAGTAACATAAATGCATTCACAGAATGAATCTACAGTTGGTAAAGATGAAAAATTAGAGGTAAACATCCAAGTAATGCTCCTTCTATTGATCTTTCAACAATTATAGTAATATATCAGGAAAACACTCCAGAGCCGACCCTTAATCATGGGGGTTCGATCTCCTTATATAGATTTTACAATGATTAACATGATGGAACATTACAAGGACTTTCTCTATTAAAATAGCAAAGTGCTGAGGTGGTGGCCTCTCATGAATCTTCAAGAAGGGAACTGAGTTGTACTCCATTAATGTTGTATCTGCACTCTGCAAATGCTTGGCTCCTCAACTAACTTCCATGGCTGGAGAGGTTACAGATCAATCTGGACCACTCTTCATTCTTGCAAGAATCTTCCACCATTAATTTACAACTAAAAATGTAGTTGGATCTTGATTCTGGTGATGTTTGGTCTTCCCAAATATTTTTCACTACCTTTGTTAGGTTCTGCTACCTTTGTCAGGTTTAGAATCCGTTGGTTTATTTTTCGCTAGTCCTGGCTTGACCATATTGACTGTGGAGTATGGGTTCTTAAATATCTTGCAACCTTTCAAAGAATCCGCAACTCCAAATTCCATCGAGTAAGGTTTGACTACGCTGACTGTAAAATTGGCTTTTGTGGTTGCCAACGGCTTCTTGCAAACTTCGCTACTTTGATTTTTGCTAGGTTAGGTTTGACCGGTTTGACTACAGAACTGGCTTCTACTTTGGCTTTTGGAAGATGTTATCACTGCTTTCTAGAATCTGCAACTCTATATTCCGCCTTGCATCATTTGACCATGCTGACTATGGAATCTATCTTTTAGCAGATTTTAAACTCTCACTTCTTTTGACGTGAAAACTTTCCATACCTTGATGTCGCTTCTTCTATTTTCTGCCATTTTGGATTTCGCTTGTCCGACTTTGACCTCGTTGACTATAGAATTTGTCTCCAGTGGAACTTCACATAGCCTTTTGCCATTTTTTTTATTACTTAGCAGATTTATAATTTGGCTAAGTATGTAGCCTTTTGGGGTCTACATTTTGGTGCCTCTTAGGGAGCATTGCTAGCAAGGCTACGAACTCAGATCCTTATCCATTGGGCACTGGAGTCAAAAATAAAATGAGTTAGCTCTACCCTCATGAGTCTTCTACAATCCATTGCTATCCACTGGTTGCAGACTTATGTTTCCAAAGAAAACTTCCCTATAAACCCTACTCTCTAAAGTCACTGAAAGAAAACTCAGAGAGTAACGGTTCACATGGAGGTCATATTTAGGAACAACTGTTGCCATACTCAAAATTCATGGGAGTATGCTCTTTATCATATATACATGGTCGGGATAAGCCTCACACCTTCCACATGTCTGGATAAACTCATGCTTCTTTTGCTCTCTGATAGTGTCAGGTTCAAAATTACTTCTCCCAAAAATGATCTTTATATTTTATTACTCTAACTCTATGCAAAACCTTGAATTGAAAGCATAACAAAATTATTGGCATAATGATGCCTTTATTGTTGATCTTGTTCTTGGGCAGCATCTTCCACTACCTCCTCTTCTTGCTCTTCTTGTTCATCCTCTTGATTTTCTTTGATTTTCTTCCTCCTCTTCCTCTCTTGAATGTTGTTGCTCCTCTTTGTCCTTGGCCCTTTCTGATTCTGGTTCTCCTTTCAGAATGTGTTTTGCTAGATTCAAAATATCCATAGCATTATTCTAGGAGTTTAATGTAGGATTTTGGATTTTTGAAAGTTAACGATGAACATATCACAATTCTACCATTGTATCATAAGAGGAGGAAGCTCCCCCTTCTACTAGGTTAATCATCAGATCCTTCAATTTGGCTGCATTTTTCATCAGCTGAGTAACTTTCTCTTGATCGATTGGCTCCTGCCATGCATCTATCTCTGATTCTTCTTGAATCAATGCTTGTATACTCCTCTAGAAATCTTCATTTGATATCATCAAGTCATATTCCCTCCAAAATCTATTGAAACCGCATTGCACCATCTCCTGATTGATATCAACAATCCTTTGCAATTCTTCATCCAATTTCTCAATTAATGGCCACCCTTTCTGGAGCAAATTATTCTTCTTAAGAATGATTCTAGCTACAATTCTTGAAGTGCTCCAATCCTTTTTGGGAATAGGCTTACCCAACTAGCTGCACGTAGCTTTGGGCACATTGAGGAGCTCATTGGCCTTAGGAGCAATTGGTCATATGAGTTTGGTGGTGGCTTCTATAACTTCTCTTGCTGCTAGCAATACCTCACTAGCCTCATTCAGGAAGTCAAAAATGTGTTGTATTCTGGAGCACCTCTCCAAGATCTCGGATAGGATTTCTCTCCTGACTTGTTTCACCTTATCCTTAGAAAATCTGGCAGACTTCATTTTCTCCTCCTATAGTTGTTGCTCTAAAACCTGTATTTGCTCTACATACTGCTTATTCTTCTCCTACAACTATTGTACTTGTTCCTTGAAATCTACCATATTTTCAAACCTACTCTACCATTTCTTAGCATCATTTTCCAAGGCTTGCATCTCCTTCTTCTAGTCCTTAATGGTAGCTTGGAGTCTGGAAACCTTTTCCTCTAATTTAGTAGCCTTCTCCCGGTAGATATCAGTTTTGACAAACATGGTTTCTAGTTATGACCTTGGCCATCTACTCTATATCTTCTATTTTCTCAACTATCTGATAATATTCAACTATCATATCTTCAGCTGGTTTATCGACCAGAGGAAGCATTTTGAATTTCATCCTCTATCGAGACACCGGATCAACCACTATTGTCTTTCTCACCCTAACCACTCCTTTGGAAGATTGGGCCAGCTTCATGCTCCAAAAATTTTGTGCTTTTAGTGAAGAGCTCATGATCCTCTAAAGAGATGCCACTATGGGATGATCCATAGGGGTAGTAGGAGTGACATTGGTAGGGAAAGAAGGGACCATTGTAGCAGAAAGGGGAGTTGAGGTAATAAGAGTTGAATCGATATTTACAATAGAAATGGCAACTAGAATAAAGCTAGTTGCTATTGTTGATGGAGGGGTAAATGGTAATGATATTACCACTATTACTAGGGGTAATGATGATACAAAAGTTGGATTTATAGAAGTTGGAGGTGGAGATGAAACTTTGGGGCTTTTAATGATATTGAGTGGAGAACTAACTAAATAGAAAGGGGAATGGTGATGAAGGGGAGATGATTGAGGGGAATCTGGTTCAGATGAAGATAAGTTCACAATATTCTTAACTTGATAAGGGGAATGAGATTTCTCTAGGGAATAAGTAGGAGAAGAAGGGGGAATGAGATCAAAAATCATACCTAAACCTATTGTTGTAGCCTGATGGAGAACTTCTTCAACACTTTTCTCCCTATCTTCTTGAATCTTTGGTCTATCAGATGTCATGGGAGATTGTGTTAATCCTTCCACTTTATCCAATATCTACTTCTTTAGGGCTTTGACATCAATCTCCAATTATTATATTTCCCTATCCCTATTGTAGAGAAGTGGTAGATGGTGGAGTAGATTCTTGTTGCTTCTTAGCTATTCTAGACCTTTTATATTTTGTTTTACCCCTTTTGGGCTCGCTTGTCTTCGCTTTCCCTAGAACCACTACTAAGATTTTCTTTGGTTGAGCCTTCCAAGTCACAGCATGTTCATCATATATTTTCTCAAATTCATCATCAATTTTGGGAGTGGGGTATTTGTTCTTCATTGCATTTCTTTCCACTCTCATTTTCCACCATTCAAGGGTTTTGGCTGGAGGCCACTTGTGAGTTTCCTCCATTTCCTTTTCTTTTACTTGGTTGAGCTGGTGAGAGACCTTGGTTGGATCATAATCATTTGCATGCACGTAAAAATATCTCCATGGTGGAAGTGGTTCCATCTTACTCACATTCCATTTAATAGGAGACTGCTCTCTATTATTTCTATTTTTCTCCATATGCGTGCATTTAGATTTCACCAGTTTGGCCATTTTTTCTCCATGCAGCTCCTTGATTCTTGCTATGAACAAATCATCTGGGTCATACCCCCATCTATGTGGAAGTTGTATGAGGCCTAATATTTCCATGGTTGTCATGATTTTCTCACACTACCATTTCCACCACACGGTGATGTCACCCTCATTGAAACCATATTCAATGGTTGCCCTCCTTTTATTTTTGAAACCGAATCTACAATTTATATAATCAACTTACCTACAATATTCTAGCATGAATAAGCGGTGAGTGACATAATGTGGCAATAAGAAGGGCTTCTCTATAAAATCGTATAATATGATGATTGTGCCTTCTATTAGAATGTACCAGTATCCTTATTCTACCCCATTTACCTTGATTCTCTTTTCAATTTTTGGGGCTAGTCTAGGACAATCACCATACATAACCTTGAGAGCAGGTCCAAGAAATTCAAAATTGAAAGGGTAATATGACTGAGTTCTACTCAGAACCCTAGTCCAATGATATACTAGCAATATATGTCCATCTGAATCCCTATCATTTACTGATATCCATGGGTATTCCTCTCTAGTAGCACCAAAGAACATCCAGATCAGATTAGAATAGTGTCTGAATACCAGATTTTCTTCTTCCTACTACATTTCCACCAGTTACTCATGCATTCTTCTAGCAAGGAATGAGGGCCAATTGAAGTAAATTGGGGTGCTACTATTATCACCTGGTTATGGGGTGTACATCCTACTATTGGAAATACAATATGCAGTAGCTAATTACCAATCATTCACCTCTACATCTGACTCAAGGCCAGCTATAACTACTAACATAGAATAAAGCTCTACTTCTATAAATTCACTTGTGGGAATGGGAGTCATAGGTAGGGCTTGACTAGGCTTGGCATTCTTGAGCTGGTTGTATACCCAATCTCTAAAATGATTTCCATTTTGCTTTTGATTCCTCAGGGTATAATACCTAGATTGTTGCTCTAAGCTGAAGTCTCTAGTGGGTGTTCGAGGTTTTCGTCCTATTGCAAACATCTCTCGATAGGTTTGTTCAATGATATGGAACAAAACCCTGTTGTGCGACATCCTTACAGACCTTGACTCAGGGTCATAAAACTTAGCTATACTAGAGACTAATTCAGGGTATGGATGTACTACATCACAAATGTAATAGGTGAGGAAAGAATACATGGCTCCCATACCTTGGTCTAAAAGTGGCTCACCCTTGAAAAATTTCTCTTCGTACTTCCATATTAGGTTGTCTCTGGTCATATATGTCATCTTTGTATCCATGACCCCTACTTTCTTGTCTATGTAGCATGGTTTATCTATCTGCTTTGTCGAAGATGATGCCATTTTAGCTTCCACTCAATTTTTCTTTCACAAACTCCTTGGTGATAAGTTGCAGACCATTCTCAACAATATTTCTACTCCTAATCAGTTGCTTGTAAATGATTGAGTATTTGAATTTTCCTATTTAAATAGCCCTTTTTGCATCTGCTCACCATTAATGAAAGTGAGTGGGTAGTTGCCCTCCCATGATTTCAAATGGATGAATAAAATGATATGAAGCGTGGCTTGTATTCGAGGTAGATGGTAAACTAACCATTGGTACACTTCCCAAAGCGTATTTAATTTCCATATCTTACGGTAAAATATCAGACAAAGTAGATTTTTAGTGTTAGCTTTCCTCTCTTGAAATTCTACCAGTTTGTAATTTCGCTATGCCACTTTGACTACTTTGACTATGGATTTTCCCCATTGAGTTACCCTCTTGCAGAATGTATCACAATATTTTTTGGGGTAGAAATTTACTTTCCCTTTTTTTACTTTTTTGCTTTTTTCTTTTGAATGTGGTACAAAAATAAAATAATACATAATGCATACATAAAGAAAATATAATACATCATATGTACATATATTACAATAAGAGGATTTTCTCTAACTAAAGTAGAGTTTGAGATGGTACCCATTTATAGGAATGGGTTGTATGTTTCCTCTTTGATCCTGGAGCTGAAATGCATTGCTCTCTTTTACTTCAATGATCTTGAATGGTCCTTCCCAAAAAGAGTCAAATTTTTGATGATTGCCTGGCTTAGCCTTTTTAGCATTCCATCTTAGCACCAGGTCACCTTCCTTGAACTTTCTGAACCTTGCCTTCTTGTCAAACCACTCTTTGGTGTTTATGGAGTACTTCTGAAAGTTTTCATACGCCTGAGTTCTCTATTCCTCTAGATGTAGTAGATGCATCAATCTGGCCTCCAGTGGACTTTGATCGAGTTTTGGATCATGACTGGCCCATATTAAAGCTAGTATTTCTAGGTGAGTGGGTAGGAGAGCCTCCTTACCATAAACCAATGCATAAGGAGATGTCTTGATAGATCTCTTGATAGTGATTCTGTCAGCCCATAGAACTTGATCAAGCAATAGATGCCAACTCCTTTTGTTCTCCTCTAGTGCCCTTTTCATGATTCTAAGCAAGTTCTTATTGGTAGATTCTACTAACCCATTTCCCTGAGGGTAATAGTTAGAAGAGTTCTTGATATTTATACCATACTTGCTCATGAACCCAATGTATTTTGCACCTATAAAATTTAGGCCATTGTCACTCACTAGTGCTTCTGGGATTCCAAATATTGTAATTAGATTCTCTAGAAAATCAATCACTACCTCCTGATCAGATTTCTTAGTTGGAATAGCTTCAACCCATCTAGTGAAATAATCCATGGTGGTAAGGATGAACTTATACCCTGCTGATGAATTTGGACTGATAACTCCAACAAAGTCAAGTCCCCACTACTGGAAGGGTTCTTCTACCTGAATCAGTTTGAGCGGAAATGTTGCATTCTTGGTTCTTCCCACATATCTTTGACATTTGTCACAGGACTTAGCTACTTTGAAAACATCTACAAATATGGTAGGCCAATAATATCCTACCCTTATTATCTTCATGGCAGTTATTCTTCCAAAAAAGTGACCACCTGATAGGCCTTTATGAAACTCCTCGATGACCTTCTATTTCTCATTATCCTTCAGACATCTTAAGAGCACTCCATCTAAGTTCTTTCTATACAATCCTTCTAGAAGTAGTATATATTTAAGAGCTTGCAACCTAAACCTTCTCCTTTATGAGGGGTTGAGTCCTTGAGGGCACACTCCTGACCGAAAATAAATTATCAATTGATCTACCCAATCAAAACCTTCTGAGAGACTATCATCTTGATCATCCTCAACCTCCTGACAGGCCACTGTTTGCTCTAAATCCACCTTAGCTACTAGCTCTTGGCATAGTGCTCTTCCTCTGACTAGCTTGGTAGGATGGATCTCTACATCATACTCTTGTATCTTAGTAATCCAGCCAACCCTTTTATCACCCAATTCTCCTTGAAGGATGAAGTTTCTCACATCTAGGTGAACCACGTAGACCAGAGTTTTGCTCTGAACCAAGTATTACCTAAACTTCTTTAGAGACTTCATAACAATAAATACTTGTCTTTCAATGAAGTTGTACTTAGTCTGATACTCATGCAATATCTGGCTCCAGAAGAATATGGGGTGTTCCTCTCCACTCTCATATTTTTGAGTAAGTATAGATGCATAGCTTTCCTCAGCTCCATAGGCATATACAATAAAATATTTGGTGAAATCTAGATTTATCAACACTGGTGCAGTGGCAACTGCCTATTTAATAGCCTCAAAGGCTTATTTCTACTTTTTAGTCCACTTGAACTCCATATTTTTCTTGAGTAATTCAGATATAGGCCTGACTACCTGAGCGAAGTCTGAAATAAACTTTCGCACAAAGTTAATCTACCCAAAGAAGGACTGTAAACTCTTTTTGTTTGTGGGCAAGGGAAGGGCTAGGATTGACTTTACTCTATCTAGATCTATTGCCATCCCTTATTTGGAAACTATATGTCCCAGTAGTTTACCCTCATGAACTACGAAGAAATATTTCTTGGGATTAAGAGATATACCAAACTCTCTACATTTCTAGAAAACTTTCTCCAAATGTTCAAGATGTGACTCTTTTCTATGAGAGAATATTGTCATGTCATCCAGGTAAATCAAAATGATTTTATTGATGAGTTCATCGAAGGCATAGTCCATTGCCCTCTAGAAAGTGGCTCCTGCATTGGATAGACTGAATGACATCCTCTGATAAGCGAATGTGCCCCATTTGGTAGTGAAAGTTATTTTGAACTGATCTTCATCCTTAACCCAAATATGGTTGTACCCAAAAAATCCATCCAATAAAGAGTACCTTTTCACTCCTGACACCATCTGAAGGATCTGATCCATCTGAGGAAGAGGATAGTGATATTTTAATGAGGCTCTATTTAAATTCTTGAAATCCATGCATAGGTGAATGTCTCCATTTTTCTTTCTCATCGGGACCAAGTTGGTGACCCATGTGGAATGCTTGATGGGATATATGATTTTACCTTTCAGAAGTTTAATCAGTTCCTATCTCATTATGGATTCAATTTTTGGATTGACAGGCCTTTGTCTTTGCCGAAAAGGTTTTGCATTAGGTTCTAGCTCAATGGTATGTTGAATGATCTTCTTATCATAGACTTTAAGATCATCATAGGACCAGGCAATGATATCAGGATATCTGGAACATAATGCCTTAACTCCTTCCACCTCTTCTAGAGAGCATCTTACTCCTACATTGATTTTCTTATCTGCTCCTATTTCAACCTCGTTATAGATTTTATCATCTATTCTCATAGTATTTGCCTTTTTTCCATCTTCATTATCGAATAGGCTCTCCAATGTGATCAGACCCTTAGGAATATGATTATTCTTGAGATGGATCATATCCTGTTGCTCTATTTCTTGAACAAGATCTTCTTGAACCTCTGATAGACAAGCTTCTCTGACTAGAAAATCAATTATCTAGTCATCACTTTTGAAGACTTGCCAAAATATTTACCTATCTAGGACTACGGCCTGAAGACTAGCTTGACCTTCTTACTTGTAGTTGTGCCCAAATCTGAGGAAGGGTTGAAATTAGCTCCTTTAATAGCCAAAGCATCAACTAGTGTATTCTACTCCCTAGGAATGGAGTGGAGATTCAATGCATCAAATGACTCCATTAAATCCCACACTCTATTTTTGTAAGTCTTCAAATAGTGATGTTTACTATTGCACTTTTTCATGACCTAGTTGACCACTAGCTCTGAATCACCAAATATGTCTAATATTTTGATTCCCATATTTTTTACTTGCATCAACCCTAAACACAAAGCTTCATATTCTACAGCATTATTTGTACAAGCCCAAGTGAATCTGAAGGAAAAAATTTTACTCCTTCTGAAGGAGATTTTAGCACTATACCAGCTTCGACTCCATTTTTGCACCTTGCTCCATCGAAATGCATAGTCCAGACCTCTATCTATCTTAACGATTGATTGGATATAGTAGGGATATTCTTTTTAGCCTCAATGGATATATTGTATGTGCCCAACCCAGTCTCTGATAGACTGTAGTCATATCTAAAGGGTAATTCATCTTCTATCTCTAGATCTTCTAAGATTTCTACCATTTTTGGTTCTTCCATCACTGAATTATTGTATAAATCTTCTTCAATTTTTCCAATGTGGAAGGACATCAACTTTTCTAGAGTTATTCTTATCCTTTTGCCTTTGTAAGGAACTATCATTGTGGAGTAATCAAGATACATGATTCCACCCATTTTGGTCATGAACTCTCTTGAAAGGCAAATGCCAAAATATGGCTCGAGGTCTACTACCACAATTTCTTGGACAATTGTAATTTTTGGGGCCTTGTGTAACCTCATCAATACATATTTTATAACTCCCATGGTCTTTACAGGGGTGCCATCAAGTTGTAAAACACCTTGGCAAGATCTTGTGTACTCCATCCCCATTTCATCACAAACTACTTTTGGCATAACAATTGTTGAGGTGCCTGAATCTATCATACAATTGTGGACTACCCATCCTTCCATTCTGAGAGAGATGTAGAATGGTGGTGGTTTATTCTTCAGGGTGGTAGGAGACATATTTTCTCTATCCTATGCTATATTGAAAACTATGGTAGTTTCTTTTCCTTGAGATCTTTTATGCAGGGAAGCTTTCAACAAGTCAATTTGATCAGGGAGGAAAAGAGTGTCATACAGGCTTGCTCTAGCTGGAACTCTTTTTAATTCATCAATGATATTATATTCCATCTGAACTGGTGGAGGTCTCTCATACCTTTTTTCTAGATCTCCATAGTTCTTTATGTACTATTGTGTAGCTTTGATCCTTTGGTGCTTCGTAATCGAAGGGAAACTTAGCTTTTCTTGGGCCTCTTTTCTTGCACTTTCTTGTTCCCTATTCCTTTCTTTCTCACCTCCCCCTAGAAAGCTTACCTCCCTCTCCTATCTTCTAGGGACTATGTTACTTTTGTCTAGTGCTTGTGAAATGGGAAATTGGTCCTCACTTTGTAGTGGTGTTTCTCTCCTCTTTTGTGAAGGAACCTAGAAACTACCCATATTCTATGGGTCCACTTGCATGGGCTTCTTTTTAGACCTTGTCATTACCGAAACTTGCTCCTCCTCGAAAGAACCTTGTCTAGTCATGACTTGATCATACTACCACAACATGTTGACTCTTCCCTTCTAGTTTCTTTCTACCTTCTCCATGGCTTGCTGCACATGGTGTTGGTACATGGCACAAGATTTTGAGTCATGTGGATCATTGCATACTAGACACCATACATTGACAAGACTAGTCTTGAAAATGTGATCATGATCATCCTGATTTGCATTGACTCTGATTCTTGTACTATTACTGGGACCAGGATTTTGATCTCTGCTTATATAAGGGAATATTCTTGGTTGAAATATTTTTATCTCTCTCTTCTCCATAGCATTCATTTTATTACTAAGCATCTTGAGTGTACTTTGAATGTCAAGAAGCATAGTGGACTCTTGAGGAGCTTGAGGTGGGAGTGGTGGAAAGGAGTTTGTAGGTATTGGTATTTTTGATGGTGGAATGGGAGTCATATGAGGGAGGGGTGATGAAAAAGGAGGGGGATCCATGTATGAAGATGTGGAATACTAACTCAAGGCATGAGATGTCTCAGAACCATAAGGTATGATAATTTTTGGAGGTAACCTTCCTACATTGATTAGGATGTTCTCAGCTTGCACAACTGCATTGTAGACCTGAGGGAAGGTGTTAAATCTGGACTATTATGTTTGTAACCCAATATCTAACCCCAAAGCTCTTATATAGTACATAAAAGTGAGAGGGGAGGTGGGTCTAGATTTTGATGGAATTCTTTTCCAAGTTCTACTAAATCTCAAGTTAAAGTCTGAAATAGATTCTTGTTGATGTTTTTGCATAGATGTAAACTAGTTAAGGAGGGAAAAGGGATCAACTGACTCATTGAAATCTTCTACAAAGGGTTCTACTAATGTGGCCCATGAAGTAATGGTGTTATCTTCTAAAGTTTTGAACCAGTGCAAAATTTTCCCTCTAAAGGATAGGGCCAGGATTCTGATAATGACATCCTCATTTTTTATATTATGAATAGCTACTAAATTCAAGATATCTTGGTAGTGCTCATAGGTGGTTTTACCTAACCCATCATATGTAGGTATAGATTTTGATACAGCCTATGGAATATCATGCATATGGGCAAGTCTCAGGGGACCAATTGTATTCCAACTAGGGTATTTTTGTAGGGGCTGATTTGGAGGTACATTTTGAGCCATGTTTACTGGTGGTATTCTAGCTGGAGGTGGTTGTAAAGGTGCTACAGGGGTTAGTTCAGGAGGAGTCTAGTCTGAATGGAATTCCTGGTTTAAATCTCTTATGATGGTGGATCCTTTCAGAGGGAGCTCATAATAAATGAATGAACCTGGATTGTTCTTTGCAACTGACCTAGTATTCATGAAAAAACTGCAAGCTACTGGAATGGATTTCTGGATCTTTGCATTCAAGGGAGTCACCAAGTGAATTTATAGATCACCGCTTAACGAGGTCAAGACAACTCACTAAATCTTGATTCCTCTAGGAGGGGTAAAGAAAATAAACTTTTGTGGGTTATTTATGCTTCTTGTAAAAAAAACCCCCCCCGGGGACAAAAACTATTGGGGTCTGAATTGACATCAAGGGAACCTTGAACTGTAACTATGAATCTATGACTTCTAGTAGGTGCATACCCGCTAATCATAGCTCAAACCCTAACATTGGATGGATCAGAGATATACTTCAATCCAACCTCCAGAGTAGGTTGGTACCTTGTCAACTATTTTAGATGTTGACTCAATTAAGCTCAATTAAAAAGTGTAAGTTTAGGGATAGAAATAGGGTAAGGGTTAGAAAATAATTGAGAAATTAGGTGGTCGGATAGAGCTAACAACATTGAAAAATAGCAAGAATCCATTGATCAATCACATTTCCAGTATGCCACACTTGAGACTAACAACAATCAAAACTCAACATCTTCACCATTAAAATAAGGAAATGCTCAGAAAACTATTTCAAACACCTAAATGCTAATAATCCAAATAGAAAAATTAGATCAACACTTAGGCTAACAGAAATAGAAGTCTTCTACAACATTTATTCAAGCATGAACCATTCCAAGGTGCTCTAAATTAGCAATCCAATATCAGAAGAATTGACTAACCATAAAGCAGTAACAGAAATGCATTCATAGAATGAATCTATAATTGGTAAAGATGAAGAATTAGAGGTAAACATCCAAGTAATGCTCCTTCTATTGATATTTCAGCAATTACAGTAATATATCAGGAAAACACTCTAGAGCTGACCCTTAATCATGGGGGTTCGATCTCCTTATATAGATTTTTACAATGATTAACATAATGGAACATTACAAGGACTTTCTCTATTAAAACAACAAAGTGTTGAGGTGGCGGCCTCTCATGAATCTTCAAGAAGGGAACTGAGTTGTACTCCATTAATGTTGTATCTACACTCTGCAAATGCTCAGCTCCTCAACTGACTTCCATGGCTGGAGAGGTTACAGATCAATCTGGACCACTCTTCATTCTTGCAAGAATCCTTCCATCATTAATTTACAACTAAAAATGTAGTTGGATCTTGATTTCGATGATGTTTGGTCTTCCCAAATATTTTTCGCTACCTTTGTCAGGTTTCACTGCCTTTGTCAGCTTCAAAATCCATTGGTTCATTTTTTGCTAGTCCTAGCTTGACCATATTGACTACGGAGTATGGGTTCTTAAATATCTCACAACCTTTCAAAGAATCTACAACTCTAAATTCCACCAAGTAAGGTTTGACTACGTTGACTACGGAATTGGCTTCTATGGTTGCCAATGGCTTCTTGCAAACTCCACTACTTTGATTTTTGCTAGGTCGGGTTTGATCGGTTTGACTACGAAATTGGCTTCTACTTTGGCTTTTGGAAGATGTTATCACTGCTTTCCAGAATCCACAACTTCGTATTCTACCTTGCATCATTTGACCATGTTGACTATGGAATTTATATTTTAGCAAATTTTAAACTCTCACTTCTTCTAACATGAAAAATTTCCATACCCTGATGTCGCTTCTTCTATTTTCCACCATTTTGGATTTCGCTTGTCCGAATTTGACCTCGCTGACTGCGGAATTTGTCTCCAGTCGAAACTTCACATAGCCTTTTGCCAATTTTTTTGATTACTTAGCAGATTTATAATTTGGCTAAGTATGTAGCCTTTTGGGGTCTACATTTATGTTAGTAGAACAAAATGTATTTTTCCACATAAGAGAGAAGATTGCCCCTATTTGGGTATGGATAACATTGAAGGATCTCTATGGAAAAGTAAGCGCTTGTGAATTTAACAAAATTAAAATAAATCTCTATGATCTCAATATTTTAGATTTTGGTAATGTTGAAGACTACATATCTTGTTTCAAATCCCTAAAGGATGACCTACGTAAGGGTAATGTAGGGTATGTAAAATCTATTATTTCTAATCATATTCCAACTTTTCATATAGTTGGATTGGTTATCTATGTGAAAGCTATGACTATTAAGGATCCAAAACACATATCTCTTGAAGGAATTTCAAATTTCCTGTGCATTACGAAGTTGCTATGAAGAATTATAGAAATATTTCTCATATATAGGCCCATCCAAAGAACTTCAAATCAATATAATCTAAGGCTTAGTTTTCCAAGGTAAATTCAAATATTCAAAAGAAGTCAAACTCATGTGAATATTATAGAACGGAAAGTAATTTCATTAAAAACTACATAACAAGATTGAAATAAAATTCTCGAGGTTAGAACACAAGCTTTCTAAGATGAATATGAAGTTGAAGATGAAGATGAATATGACAAAGCAATGATCCAGTAGAGAATCTATTATAGGGGGATGATACTATTTCTAATGTCTCATGTCCTTGGCCCTTCAATGCATATTATGGGGGGAGTTGAAGTATTTGTAATATGATCTTACTAGGCCAAGGCCAAAATTGTTAGAGAGTGCCTATGGAAACTATTGGTATCGCCTATGGGCAAGTTTTTATGTAAGCCTATGGATATTATTTATATAATCCTATGGTAATCACTTATGTAAGCCTTTGGTAATCATTTATGTAAGATTATGAGCACGTTTGATGTATTTATACAAGCGTACAAGCATCCTTAGTGATATTGGTTTAACCACCTATGTGATTAACCTTAATTAAAGGGTTTAATACATTAATTACATTGTAAATTAATCTTCAAGTCAAATTATGTTGGCTTGAGGTTCATATGTAATTGGGGATTTGATATCACTATAAATGCCTCTTAATAATTAACCCATTGTAATTAGTTTGTGATATGTGAGATATTGTGGGGTGCCTATGGGCACTCACCCCTTATTCCTTCTTTCAATTCATATCGCTTGTCTCTTTCATTTACCATGCTATCATTAATTTTCTTTTGTATATTTTCTAGATATTATTGTGGTGAATGTATATTTTGGAATGTTTCTAGAAAAATATTGTGAATTCCAACATTACATTGATATGTTTCACATGGGTTATGTCTTTTAAAAGCAAAAATTGTAAATTAAATATATTGATTGTATAAATATTTTTATAGGAACAACTATAAAGTAAGGATTTGTATTGTATTTGACTGTTTGTGTTTTTTTTAAATCCTAACTTTCTTTTATGAATTTTTCTAAAAAATTCTTTTTCATCCCTCAAAATTGTTTGATACTAGAACACCATGGTTAGAAGGGCAATTTTTTTTAAATTTTAAGGGTTGAATATAGTGCAGGAGATTGAATAGACCATCCTCAAATGTTGATGAAGTATAGTAAAAAGCTAGTGGACAATGGAGTACTTCAAGTGTTGGTTCTAGAGAAACATCATTTGTAGGTTTACTTAACTTTGGCAGAGACTAGAAAAATAATATTTAACTAGAGTTTTATATTTCAAAGAATAATTGTATAGGACCAAATTATGAAAAAGGCAATAATATTGGAAATTATACATAACATAGGTTTTTTAGTTGAACATGTTTGCATATGCATCAAAGGCATCAATTTTTATGTTGAATGTGAGTGCACTTACATTGCTAAATATTAAAATTCCAAAATTTGAATATGGACTATATATGGGAGAGTACAGTATATTGAAATGGAATACTCCTTTGGTGCATTCTTCCCATTTATTATATATTATAGGGATAAACATTGTGCCACAATTGTTAGTGTCCAAGGGGTATTTGTTTTATTTGGAGGTTTACCTTGTCTACTTGATGGGTATTATGCATGGCCTAACCATTTAAACCTCGACAACTCTCCTTTAGAATGTAAACCATAAACCCTTAGAAAAAAACTAATGCTTTTTATAAATTCTAAATGACTAAACTCACACAAATGGCTAAGTAGATGCCACACCAAGAAATGCTTTGTACAATAGGGTAAATGCCTGAAATTTTATAAATATAGAGACAAAATATTTATAATGGTAGAACGGTACTCAACACAAGGATAATATCTCATATTTATTACATACTGGTAGACTTTTATTGAGCTCTTTACTCCTAAAGTTTTTCTCAGTTAGCTCTTCAATGTTATTGTAGAGTAGCAAAAAACCATACACATAAACATGTAATATGAAATAAAATTGACAAGTGCAAATTATGTAACTATCAAATGACAAATAAATATACAAAATGATGTCCTTCTCATTGATATTTGAAAATTGTCTTTATAAAGTGGTTACAACATATCCCTCTCAGGGATTACACCAATTTGATACAAATTACAAAATGATGCCTAAAGGGTAGGTGTAATTCACAGAGTCTTTGCTCTCCCAAAATTGATTATGAAGGGTTTCTTTGTGACCTCCACTTGATGATGTAAATATTGAAGGATATTTATGATGATTAGCTCCTAATAAGGCCTAAAACCTGCACAAAAAAACACTTACAAGAAATTAGTAGTAAAATTAGAACCTCTCAAGATGAGGCCCATTTCCATAGTAAGCCAATGAAAGAAATCTATTGTAAATAGTAAAGAAATGCATGCAGAACTGAATGAAAATATGCTAAATTGTGTTAGAGACCAAATTGAATGTTACGAAAGCTAATCTAACTAATAAAATAAAGCAAATCAAATTTCACTGTGAGACCATCATGGGGTATGATGGTCAGCTCTGTTAGCCATAAAAAGGTCCAATGGCTACACCTACAAGCCATTACGAGGTGAAGTGACCCATGAATAAAGAGCATATTATTTGTGTTCTATGTGGGGTAGCATCTGATTTGCCTATAAAATTGATATTCAAGGATATTGCTCTTTGAAGCACAGCTGAATCATGAGAATTGGCTCAAATTCAGGATGATTGATGATGCACAATGGGTGAATTTGATCCTACAAGGAACTCCATTTATGCGAATGCAAGATTCATGGTGGGATTTGGATAGCACTTTATGGCTTATAAGAGAATGTGTTGCCTATTACTCAAACTGGTAACACTTCGTTGCATTCCTATTTGATTGCATCTCTCTTTTTCATGAATTTTTTGAGATCCTTTTATAAGATTTCCCAATTGTAATATTGGCTTGCAAGGGAAGCCAAGATCAAGATTCGATTAGGATCTAGGCAAACCATGCATCACTTCTAGAAACTTCTCATGGTTAGTTGTTATGCTCAAGTTGTAATGTAACTAATTTTGCCCAGCTCAGGGAGCTCGATTTTATCATTGGCATGGCCATCCTAGGGTGGAGCAGATAGACTTGGGGGCCATCACAGAGTCTAGCGACTGCTAGAGGCTGCTCCTGGGTATGACGAACCAAGTTGTAAAGGGATAAATTGTCCTGTTTGAGTGGTCAAAACCACTGTTATATCTTGGAAATATCCAAGGTGAGTCATATGGCCTACAATAGTATCCATATGGATAGCCTCCTTAACATGACATTTTTTAGGTG
Source organism: Wollemia nobilis (assembly GCA_028583015.1). NCBI lineage: Eukaryota > Viridiplantae > Streptophyta > Pinopsida > Araucariales > Araucariaceae > Wollemia > Wollemia nobilis. Next base: position 1,382,594 of record JAQPPZ010001082.1, read on the forward strand.
TCTATAGATGCTCCTTTTTTAGATGCGTTGTGTGAAAGTACAACACTGAGCAAAAATAGACAACCTGACATCACATTGTAGGTTGATTGATGTTCATTGTTATGGTCAACTTTAGATACCCTAATCATGAAAGGGCATACATCTTTGAATTATTACCTCCAACACTTTTATGGACATTTTTTTTGTAAAAAATTGACAAATCTAAAAGAAATCAGGTAGTGTTGTAAAACTACATGTTTTGCTAGTTCAAATTGACAAAATTTTTGTTTAGAATTTTTGCTTTTTGCCCTAGAAAATAAGGAAGCTTATGATAGTTGTTAGCAATGATTTGTGGATGAACGTAATTTGCATGATTAAGTGTTTTATTATTGATTTTTATTATGAATTATTTGATTATGACTACCCCCTCAAGTGATGAGTCGATGAGGAAATGGCAAGTGATGAAAGCAACAAGTCGCTTGACAAAGATGTGATGCATGAGCATCCAGTGGTGTAAGAGTGATCTTGCATCACTCAAAAAAAAATGTAATTACTTAATTTTGTAAAACTAGTAAAACTAGTTTAAATTGCAGGAGATTTTTGAAGGTCTTAGAGGTCGAATTTGAGGATTTTTGACTACACCCACCCTGCTTAGCTCATTTCATGCCATTTCTAAAAATATGCTGTAATAGTCAATCAGGTCAACGAGCGTGAAGTTACAACCTCGACAAGTTGCCCCAAAATTTCAAATTTGAAATAGATGGTTTTAGGCGAGAAAAGGGGAAAACAGGGTATTTGAGGGAATTTTTGAAATTGTAAAAGGGATTTTCTTTTGTATCCTCATTTCTGGCATGAAAGTAAGGAAAGGTTTGATTCTCTTAGTTGTTCAAAGGAGAAACACTTGTGTATCATTTGTTCGGTGTTGCTTGTGTAGCGTGATCTCTACCAAGATGACTTTCTTGAGCGTTGCAAGATGATAACAAATGTAAAAGAAAAGTCATGTTATAGTTGTGATTTTAACCATTATTAGTAATTTTACATATTTATCCTGTGGAGCAGTCCAACCACATGGCTTTCTTAGGGAATCAAAATGATAGTAATTTAATTAAATTTTGACATGAATCACTATGTTCGATGATTTGATGAAATTTCATATAAGAATAAAATGTACGCCTCATTCTCATGGAGTAGTTTGGTCACATGGCCTTCTTGGGGATTGAAGTGAAGATATTTCAATTCATCAATGAATGATTTTGGTTCAAATAGCCTTATGATAATTTACTCATCTTATCGAATTGCATGGATAGCAAGTCGTTGCAACCACCAAGTGTATAGGGTAAATTACTAGGTATGAGGCATACTTGAGATTTTTTTTATTTAATGTTTTTGTAAATTTTAAAATTATTGATGAAATTGGACCATTAGATGTTGTTATATGTCCAAATTAAATCTCATGATGCTGATAAAATGTATGCATGTATTTCCATTTGGAGGTCATCCTAGAGTGCAGTAGCCATGATTTAAAATTTTTGGGGTTAACATGGGGTAAGAGGATCATGTCGAAATATGATCACTCCACCCCAAGGTGATCAGGAAATTTATAAAATATAAGAGCAAATTTTTTAGTTTTTAATGTCATTGTGACAGTTGGTAGTGAGAGAAAGGTGAGCTGTGAGGTAGAAGGGAGAGATTCTGATAAGGAATAATGTTGAAATTTCAATAGAGGACCATGGCAGACCAACCAGAGGCATCGACGAGTGGAGAAGTTAGAGATCCTAATGTAGAACTCTCAATCCTTCTCTCGTAAAATTTAAAAATTAAAATAAACCTCATTAAGTAATGAGCTAAATGAACCTCATTAAATTATTGGCAAAGAACCTCGCCCTAGCTTAGGAATTTATATTAGGCTATATTAGGAGGTTAGGTTAGAAATTTTAAGCATTTTTAGGATGAGGTCGTACCTCAATTAAGTGCCACTACAGGGTCGTCCTGGGTAGGAGCGACTTCCCTTTAGTGGGAAGGGGACCGTCATGGGGTATGACAACCACTTTTAAATTCCAACAATCAAAACTTTGACCATTGGGGTGGTCATCCTAGGGTCCAAAGTTCACGCCTGGTGACCGTAGAGACCTAGAGCAGCATCTCAACTTTAGGAAAAAAAATTAATTTTGTCATTTTTAATTTTGATTGCATTTTTTATTTGTGAGTGCTTATTGGGCATAATATTATTATAGCTCATGGTAGGGATCCCACTTTGCTGGGAGAGTTGTGGGGATAGTTGACTGATGCATACTGGGATTAGTTTGGGGCCATCGAACTCAAAATATAATGCACCTACCAACTGTGATGTCAGATTAGACGCATTTGATGGCCCTGGCTTATCTTTGATATAGCAGGACCAACATCTTTCATATTCCTATTTTTAATATGACTGTCACACTAGAGAAAGTGTACAAGATTTTTAGATCCTGATTTATGGACATGCCATCACTTCTACTCCCTTGTAGTATTGTTTGAGGGTTCTACAATGGATTTTTAGAGAGGAGGTGGATTTGGCCTTGATGTAGATGGCCCACAGTAGGATCCTGGTTAGTGCATAGTATGAGATTGATGTGTTCCCTCAGTGGTAGATAGTGGTGATGTATATCATATCCAACATATGTTCCCTTGGAACCTCCTAAATATGGTGTAGGACCTATTGGAGTGTGACCTTTAGTAGCCTATCATCATGGCATGGGAGAGTACACTACTAGCACATCTGTACGATGAGTTGTATGAGAGACAACATAGGAGGCACACTAGATTACGCTACAGTCTGCTCCTCCGTGTATGTTTATGAGAGAACATCTAAGTGGATCGTCCCATAGGACTACTAATGCTCTAATATGATCTTGGGGATACAGATATTATGTATACAGCTTGGTAGCCATAGGATTAGAAGGTTGGCCAAAGTTGGCCACATGCAGACATGTTGGCACATTATATTGAGTCCTTGGAGAGACTACAGTAGGAGCAGGTGATATGGAGGTCTTACTTGGATTATTTTAATTGGCTAGAGGTAATAGGATATCTAGTGAGGGTGAGGCATGGGATATGGTTCATTGGGAACCATGGGATGAAGTGAGAGTATTTCCCCTACTCTCGATTTAGGTGATAGTTTGAGAGTTATGAGGATGTCCCAGAGGAGTCAATCCTCTATCATCACTTCCATTACGAGACACATCTAGAGCTACCTCAAGTAGAGACACTATTGAGGAGGAGGAACCTATGATGGCTAAGATTGGTTGGGCTGACCCAAGAACTAGTATAAAGTATGACACCTAGAGGATGACCCAACTATGGTAGGGAGGTGGTCTGATGGGTAGGACTATGGATGTGGTAGTGGAGGAGGTTGGAGATGGATGTGAGTGAATAGTGCATCATAGGACTGAGGCAGAGTGGGGATAGGATATAGAGCAGGCATAGGAGACCTAGGATGAGGATGAGGGTGAGGAGGATGTCTTGACTAATGAGGTGTCTCAGTTACAAGCACAACTATAGAGTTCATAGGTGCAACTAAATACTGTACAAGGGCAGTTGGCCGAGTAGGAGATGATTCTTGCTATTATCCAAAGCTAGTTGAGTAGTGGAAAGCAGTTATGGAAGGGTTATTATAAGGATAGAGATCTCCTCAAGGTCTAGCTATCCACAATATAGATAAAGGTCAATAGGGTTAGGTAGAGAGGGATACTCTGTAGACAAAGTTGGATGCTAAGACCATAGAGAGGGATGCCAATACAACTAAATGAGATATAGTATGGTTTTAGTTGGTAGCTGCTACTATAGGTCAGACTACACCTTCTACTATAGCTATACAGGGACTGGTAAGATCAGGTGATAATGCTAATATTAGTAGACTATGAAGTCTCCTAGAGGAGATTGTGGCACAACATAGAGCCAATGCAGTATACATTATCGATATGGAGACTCAGGTTAGGCTTCATGGGGGCAATATTCTAAAGTGGTCTACAATAGGGGGCTCTCAATGGAGCCAATGTAGTGATTCTAGGTATTCATCAGTGAGACCTAGTCATAGATCATTAGCTCACTCAAAGAGATCAAGAGCTAGTGGTTCCAGATAGCCTCACAGGGATGAGGCTAAGTGTGGAGGTGACTTTGGGGGTGTAGGCATCGCTTGATATATATCTATGTATTCAAAATTTTGAGTGTAAGGTCTGAGGACCTACATAATTGTAGCATACGAGAAAATTTTATATAATGATGTACCTTATATTCTCATCTATATATATGAGATCTTCTCTTTGATTCATCATGTGTTATGATTTACTTTTATTTTATGTTATGAGTTATGTATGCATTGATGGATGAAATGCTTATATGATGATGTATTATTCTATATATGTGATGTACTAATGACATGCAATAGTTAGATGATGGATGTATGATTAGATTATGTGATCTAGATGTATGGATGTACTACTATGTATGTGTATATGGATGCAATATTTAATGTTAAATGCATGTTTTTAGATTTGTTTAATTGATTATGCATTTAATTTTTGTTATATGATATGGCGGATGTAATGTGTATGTAATGCATTAATTTTATGTGGATGATCTAATGCAAATGTACATGTATGCTTTAATCATTTAAAACATAATAAATGAATCTAATTTGTGTTTAACAGACTAATGGTAGACACCATAGAATGTATAAAAATCATGAATAAAAATGTTAACCCTTATCATAAGAGTTATACATTTATACATGCATATGTGAGATGAATTATGTGAAATGTAGGGGCTTTCCCTATAATATTTTGCAAACTAAATTCATAAAATAGTTAGTGGCCATCTAAATATCATTGTTGATATCCATCTGGTATCTATCCTATTTTATGAAGACCCCTTAATAAAAAAAATTTCATAAGGAAAACTGTGATTGTTGATGAGATGATTTGTTGCTATGAGGGAATTTTTGAGGTTTTCCATGAGACTCAAACACCCTAGTTGATTGATCAAAAGTTGTATACTGACTACACAAGACTCTTGAAAGATACAATCCTGTTAAGAAGACCCATATATTCTTTATCCTTGTGTGTGCAAAGTGAATATATTAGATGAGGCATTAAGACTACCTCATTGCTAGGTAGGTTTCATTCAACCCATTGCTATAATGAGGATCACCCTATGGTCATCCTAATCCTAATTTTGGACACAGTTAGACTAGACTACTAGGCAATACAAGCCACCAAAAGCTAGCTCATCCATAAGCTAACATTGGTCTATACAAAAGAATGTCGCTAATGTGACAGACATATCACCATGCATAAGGCTACTCCATTGCCAGGCGGGTTTCATTCAACCTATTTCTATAATGGAGATCACCCCATGGCTTTTGAATACTAAAGATTCCAAGGATTCAAGCTCGTTACCCCTTTCTTTTCTTTTAATTGCTTGGGATACTTGCTCATGCTTAGTGGTGAAAACCACTATTGTTTTTTGTTTTTTTTTAGCAAGGGATTTTCTTAGTGATGAAAATCACTGTTTATTTTGCATTGTTTTGGGAATTTGCTCATTTTGTGGGAGAGCAAGGGGATTGTTTTGGGTAGGGGGGAGCTTGTCCTTTTGTCAATTCTCAGCATTCTAGACCATGCACATAATAAGATGAGCAAGTAAAACCTTTCACTTAAGGTGACAAGGACCACTTTGTAGTGTCATCTTTCCTTGTTCAAACTAGGATTGTTAATGTATAAAATTGTGTTGGGATTTTGATATATGCAAGGTACTATCAAAACTAGACCTTACCTTCTAAAATCCAAGATAGCTTTCTACAAAATCTAAAAATATAACTAGGGATGGTTGAATGACCAAAAACCCTAGTATACACCCTATAGCAACTCATTAGTTGTGTTGAAAAATACAGTTACTCACAAGGAAAATGTGAATGATAATGATATGTGGATTCATGATTGACATACAAACATGGTGTCATTCGTAAGAATGTAAACACAACCTATCCTAATGTAAATGCAATGGATGAAGATGCCTAATGCAATGCAATTAATGAGTGCATATAATGAAATGCATGATAACATAATGCAAATGTTTTTGTATTTTAATGTTTTGTATTGTTTTTGTGTTTTTATGTTTTCTAATTTGTTTGGAATTTTTATGATTTTTGTTGTTTTTGTGATTTTTGATTGTTTTATGAATTAAGTATAAAATACCCGTAGATGAAGAATATTGAGAGGCTCGGGATCCTCAACACCTTCTAGCGAAGTTAGGTGATAAGTTCCTGGTCCTATTTTCTTTGTTACGATGAAGGGACCTAACCAATTGGCCGTAAATTTATCCCTTAGATGAGGTGGTAGGTTTGAGTTTTGTTGGTTCTCTTTAAGCACAAGATCCCCAAATTTAAAGTCTCTTGGATGGAATTTAGTATTATAAGCTCATTTAAGATGATCTTGATAAACACGTAGATGCTCAAGAGCATTCACTCATCATTCATCAAGAAGGGTCAATTGATCGAGGTGAGCTTGTCATGAAGTGTCATCATCGATGAACTCTTTCAATGAGAATCACAATGATGGAATTTCTAATTCCAAGGGCATAATGGCCTCAGCGCCATATACTAGCAAAAATAGGGTTGCCCCAGTGGGTGTTCGAATGCTAGTTTGATAAGCCCATAAAGCTAGAGGTAATTGAAGGTGCCAATCCTTATGATTCTCCTTGATGGTTTTCTTCAATATGGAAACTACAGTTTTATTAGAGGCCTCTACCTACCCATTTTCTTATAGATAATAGGGTGTTGCAAAGTTGTGTTGAATGTTATATTTAGATGTTAAATCTTGCACATCTTTGTTCTTGAATGATGTTCCATTATCCGATATTATTTTGGATGGAATACCAAAATGACATATAATGTTATGGAGTATGAACTCCATAATACGAGCTCTAGTCATAGTGGTTAAAGGGATTGCTTCCACCCATTTAGTAAATTACTTAATAGCCATTATAATGAATGTGTGATAGCCCGAATATGGAGGAGAGATCTTCCCAATTAGATCGAATCCCCACTGAGAAAAAGGCCAAGATGATTGAATCGGTTGCAAGACCTAAGATGGTAGGTGTGAGAGATTAGCATGATGCTAACACTTTATGCACTTCCTGACATATGAGCAATAATCCTTCTCCATCGTGGGTCAATAATAGCCCATTCTGAGGATGTGCTTGATGATAGCCATGCCACTAAAATGGCCACTATAGGTACCATCATGAGCTTGCAAGATTGCCCAAGCAGATTCTTGGAGCTTGAGACAATGAAGGAGGAGTCCATCATAGCTTCGATGATAGAGAATATCTCCTAGCAAGACATACCTAGTCACTTTCTATTTAAATGCTCATTTTGTGGCATGCAATAATCCTTGAGGGATACTACCAAGCTTCAGGTAATCTTTTAATTGGATGAGCCAATCTTGATAAGCTTGAGCTTCAACTGTCTGAACAACTTGTTCCCATTGTGATTCATCATGCACAAATACGGATTGGGAAACAACCTTATGATGAATGGTCATGCCATTATCTGAAGGACCCTATGAGATCAAGGACCCCTAAGATGCTTGTTTTAGAAAGTCTCATGCCTTGTAGAACCACTCATGATTTGGTTCTATCTGAATCATGTGGACTGATTCTTTATTGTGTGAAGCCTCATGCAACATCATTGATTGTGAGAGCATTTTAACATGGATGGTTGTAAAATCGATGGAAGTATTTTGAGGGATTAAGGATCCCAAAGATACCATTGTATCCACAAAGTGATTAGATGTACAAGGGACTACCTCGATGTCATACCATTCTAGTTGGGCTAATAATGTATCCACAAGCTCTTTGTAAGCTTTCAAGATGGGACATCTACATTGATAAATGCCTTTGACTTGGTTTACGATGAGCAAGGAGTCACCAAAGATATTAAGCTTTTTAATCTTCATGGTGATAGCTATTTTGAGACCCAATATTAGAGCCTCGTATTCAATATTATTGTTGGTGCAAGGGAAATCAAGTTTAAAATACAAGGGCATAGGAGCTCCTTACAGTGTGAAAAACATAATTCTTGCACCACCCCCTTGCTCACATTTGGAACCATTGAAGAACAAAGTCATGTCTACTTTATTTTCTAGTTCTTCAGGTTCAAGTGACTCTAACAATGTGAACACTACATCATCGGGTAATTCTATCATGAGAGGCTTGTCATCTTGAAGAGGTGCCTCTACTAACTGATCAACTATGACTTGACCTTTGATGGATTTTTGACTAATGAATTCAAGATCAAATTCTATCAATAGCATGATCCACTTTACAATTTGTGTATTATGATACGTGTGACTCATCATATACCGCAAAGGATTTTCTTTTGATATGACATATATGGTATGACTTAACATGTAGTGGTAAATATTTTTGGTAGAAAACACCATTGCTAAGTAGAGCTTTTCAATGTATGCATACTTTAGCTCATAACTGACCAAGGTGCGACTAATGTAATAGATAGCCTGCTCTTTATTTTCTTTGTTCTTCTAGGCCAACATGGTTCCTAGAGCAAAATCTATGGCTGAAATATATAGCAAGAAAGGCACACCTGGTTGAGGTGGAGCTAATAATGGCGATGATTTCTAGGTACTATTTGATCTCATCAAATACCTTTTGACATTATTCATCCCAATTGAATGGGACCCCCTTGTGTAGCAATTGATTCATGGGTCGACATTTATCCGATAATTGTGCTATGAAGCATTTTATGGATGCTACTTTGCCTTGTAAGCTACAAAGCTCTTTGATGTTCATGGGGGGAAGCATTTCTAGAATTTCTTTGAACTTTGTAGGATCTACTTCAATCCCTCTTTTAGAGACTATGAATCCTAAGAGTTTTCTTGATGTGACACCGAAAACACATTTCTTAGGATTCAGCCTGACATTATGCTCTATCAGGCGATCGAAGACTTTTTGTAGAACTTCTGCATGCTCTTCATGCAATAGAGATTTGGTGAGAAAATCATCTATGTAATATTCTAGTATCTTATGCATGTAATCATGAAAAATATATGTCATGGCCCATTGATAGGTTGCACCAACATTTTTAAGACCGAATGGCATAACTTTATAGCAAAATATTCCCCATGGTGTGGTAAAGGTTGTCTTATGTTGATCTTTGGGTTTGACCCAAATCTGATTATAGCCTAAAAATCCATCCATAAGGGATAACATCTCATGACCAGTAGTTGCATCTACTAGAGCATCGATGTTAGGTAACGGGAATGCATCCTTGGGCATTGCTTTGTTTAGGTCTCTAAAATCTATACAAATACGGATCTTCCCATCAGGTTTACCTATAAGTACCATGTTTGATACCCATTCTAGATAGTCGATGGGTTGGATAAATTCTACATCCAACAATTTTTGTAACTCGTCCTTCACCATTAAGGTGATTGTTGGGTGCATATTTCTGATATTTTTCTTGACCGACTTCATAGTGGGATCTAAAGTAAGGTTATGTGTAACCAACTTTGGATCAAGACCCGACATGTCTTTATATGACCAAGCAAATATGTTAGAATTTTCTATCAAAAGAGGTATGAGGATGGCATGCTCTTTGAGAGATAGAATCTCTCCAAATTTGACTTTCTTAGGATGGTTAGGATCAGTTCTAATATCCACATCAAAATTCTCCTCAATTGACATGTGGGATCCCTCCTAAAGCTGATGAGGTGTAGGGATCAAGTGGATGTCATCCATTGGGTTTGGATGATCTATCATATCAGATTTGACCTCAAAATTATAAACATCCTGAGTATGGACTGGGGTGAAATGAAATGGTTGCAGCATTTCTTCACATGGGAAGAACTCCTTAGGTGATGGTGGTGATGCGACATGATCAAATTCAATGGCCTCAAGTTTGAGGTACAATGACTTTGAGGGGTCACTAGGATTGCAGAGAGGTATGATTAAGTCAATGGAAATCATGTTGATGGATGGTTGGTGATTTCCATGATCGTAGGGGTAGGACCTATTGATTATTGATTGCTCTAGATGCTCTAGATGTGGCTTAGGAGGCATTGGGATCTCTGGGTCTACTCTAGGAGTAGATAGGATAATTGGGTCCTCAAGTAGGAGCAACTATCTCTAGTTAGGTGGAGGAAGAAATAGCTTATGATAGATGTCATCTATGTTAATAGGGACCTAATAGGCTTAATATCTCCTATATAGTTATTGATATGATGAAGGTAGGTAGGACCTAAGTATGCAATTTTTGTTTCATCCTCATATTCATCATCTTCATCCACCCAATCATTTTTAGGAATATCATCGAGTTCAAATTCCTCTTATTGATTGGTCTCATGATATGATTCAGGAGGTTCTATGGCAACCATTATGATTGGGAAATGATCCCTCAATAAATGAGAAGGTCTAGGGTCGGTATATTCATTCTTATCAATATCATCCCCAAATCCTAGGCTTAGGCATTCTAGGAAACTAGCCAACAGCTCATTTGACATACAGATGGAATATCCTAAACCAAATTTATCCATAGGAAATTGATATTATGGTAGATAAGGTGTTCTTTGACCCTACTCGTATAGACCTAAGCCATTACCATGCCAATGGCAATGGTAGAAGTATCTTAGAGAAAATTTAAGGTTCAACATATAGTAGATGTTTCTTATAAATGGTTCATTATCGTGATTGATAACAGGAGATTGATATGTGGCTTGGTTGAAACCCCCATATATGAAATTTATCTAGTTGGGTGGTATGCCTAGGGGTACCACCATTCCAATGGGCAAGGGAGGAGCATGAGGTCTCCCCATGTCTTGCGTGGACTCAATAATTGGTGTAAAAGTGATATTTTGTACCAAATATTTGATGAGCCCAGGGTTGACTAAGTGAATAGTCACTTGAGGTGTGGATGATACTATAGATGAAGTGGGTGATGTAGGTTGAGGTACATCCTCCATTATGTTAGGTGATTCTTCCTCTTCCATGGGAATCAAAATCTCTATCATAGAGACGTTAGGGATGACTTCTAGGGCATCTACCATGGGTGCCTTCAACTTTTGTTTGATCCGAGGATCATATGATGATGAAGGTTTATCAAAAGTAGCCAATGGTTTAGGTGGAGGTGGTGGTGCTAAGGTGGATGGATCAGCACATGCTAATTTAGGTTGGCACTCTGGATGCTTAATGGGAGAACTAGGTCTAATATCTAGATGCATTGATGGTAAGATGAACTCCCTTAGATTGCTAACCTGATTGACATACTTAAAGGGTTCATCATCCGATAGGATGACATGAACCTATCCTTCATGAACGTATTTAATACACTGATGTAAAATAGAAGGAACACATTTCATGTCTTGGATCCAGGGATGATCGAGCAATATGTTGTATTGCATCGCTCCTTCCAACACATGGCATAATACGGAAATGGTTTTTAGTCCCACCTGAATAGGCAAGACTATAGTGCCAACCGTTGAGCATAATGCATCATTGAATGCTCACAATGTGAAAGTAGATGCCACTATGTGCAATGTTGGAAGACTTAGATGTTCCAAAGTGATGATCATTATTATGTTGATCGATGAGCCTATATCAATCAACACTCGCTTGTATGGTATCTGGTTGATACAAGTGATTATGTGTAATGGAGGATCCACTATGTTGGTTGGTACTTATTTAATTTCATGGTCATAGAAGGTGACCACAGGATCTTTGCACTTTTGGACATGCCCCACAAAATTAGTAAATGCATTAGGATCTCGAGGCTGAAGCTCGATAGATTTTAGAATCTCCATGAGCACTTCCCTATGTCTAGGGGATTCTAAATAAGCTCATAAATGGAGAGCTTAGATGATGCTATATGTAGGCTCTGGGTAAGCCTATTTCTAATGGTAATCACCAGTTGTGATGGTGGACCTGGTAGTGGGTTTTGAATTGGCCCTTGCTAGGGCATAGAAGGGATTCAAATGGGAGCTATAGGTGGCTCGACTTGATTGTACCTTCTATTTTGCATTATGATATTTATCATACCTACGAACCCATATGTGGGTGGATCCATATGTATCTCATTGACCTACCCCATTTGATTACCCTTGACCTCATGGGTGGGCAAGGGATATTTAAAAATTCCCATCTATTGATTATCTAGGGTGAGAGGGTTATCAATCTGTAATTGATTCTTATCCAGCATATTTTGTACTAGGTTTTTGAAACCATAGCATGTTTGTATATCATGTCCATTTTACCGATGATAAGAATAATATAAATCCTCTTTGTACCCTTTAGGTTTTGGGTGGGTAGGATCTATCAAGCGGATTTTAGGTAAGGTAATCACCTTAGCCTCACATAATATGTTAAAAAGAGATGCCAAAGACTCAGTCAGTGGCGTGTATGTGCGAGGGAAAAAATGTTGCTTATCCTACCCTTGATTTCTTTAGTACTAGTTATTGTACTATGTTGGAGGGGGTTGAGCCTGATAATTAGGCTGTTGTGGCACTTTTTCCACTTTAGGAACATTTAAAACAATCTGATTAACTAGATCCAGTTTTTTTTATGGTGATTATTATGGGGATTTTTGTTCCACTCCTTTTTGTAGAGTTTTATGTCTCCCTCCTAGACCTTAATGTCCTCAATAACTTTGGCTTGCACCAAAGCCTCTTCGAATGTTTGATACTGCTACAACTATAAAAGAAGTGATATGTGCTTTGAGTAGCTTTTTGTAAACATCTAGATTAGTTCTAAAATAGGTATAGTGAAAGGTAGTTTTGACATTATCTTTCACCATATATTTCCATAGTCCATAACTGGCTCATCATCGAATTGACGTAAGTTTGATAAGTTAGTTAAGTTTACCTTCTTCTTGACTCCAAAGGAGAAGCGTTCTAGAAAGGTATTTGCTAGTTATTCAAATCTAGAGATGCTATGTCATGGTAATTGGTTGTACCACTCTAAAGTTGTGCTAGAGAGTGTTATCATGAATGTTCTTAACAACAAAGCATCATTATCTTGTAATTGGAAGCACAAGTTCATAAAAATTGTGATATGCTCTTGAGCATCATCATCCCCTCTAAATTTATCTAGCTTAGGCATTTCAAAATGCTCTGGATAAGTAGGACAAGGAACTGATGGGTTGAGGGGTTGATTGTATAATTTGTGCAATGTGGGCTTTTGGTAACCCGCTCCTTGCTTCTCTAGCGATTGAATTCACTCTGTGAGGACCTTATATGCCTGAGATGAAATAATCTCATTCTCTTGAAGTGGTCTCCTAGGAGGAGGAGGTGGAAGGTTCCTATTTTATTGAGGTGGTGTATTATAATCATCTACCACATCCTCACAAAATGACTTAGGATACGCTTGATCCTGGTCCTCTACTTCTATCTCTTTGTATGCCTCATATTCAAGTGGATTTGGTTCTTGGAACTATCTTGGTCGAGACTGATGAATAGAGGTGAGAAGAGGATGGTTGTTGGTTGGCCTAGAGGGCAAATACCATTGTTGCATAGTATGCCTCATTTTGAGTTATTATTTGTAAGTGCTAGGCATGGCAATTTTGTCATGGGATACCCTACATGATTCATCTTTGTAAAATCTATGTTCTAGGATTATATCCTCACACAGTCTATGCTCATACAACCACTAGAAGTATAGCCTCTATTGTTCTGCATGTTCATGATCTCAATAGTATCACTCATGGAAAAAATCATCCAATTAATATTGGATCAATTAATCTCTCTAACTGGTATTGGGCCTAGGTAGCCGATATTTTCAATATGTTGTATGTGGCCTACGACTTCTCATCTCAATATGAGGGGTTTTGGTTATTTTATTTTGCATAGTAGGTATGGATACCCTCTTACCTTGATCAATCGAAGCTGCATTTAATATATGTTTGACCATAGGGGTATTGTCCTCATGAAAGGATGGTGTAGGATCATGGCGTGTTCAAGTTGAACACTCTCTGCATGTATGGATAGGATGTAATAAATATTCATTATGCCCACCCTTAGAATGAGTATGGATGGAGGAAGATGCTCTACGAGTTGCATTAGGTACATAGCTATCTAGATGATTTAGCTTATGACTCAACCAAGGGTGATCAGGAGAAGTGGCTCCCCCATATATACTAGGTAAGGACATGTATCCCTCCCCATGCTCATATGGGAGTGTGGATCAATTGGATACATGAATATGTATAACCCCTCTGCTTGGCCCCTCAATGGGTGGATCTTGTCTAGAAGTAGCATGAGATGGATGAGGTCTGAGAAGATCCTCTTCTCGATCATGGGGAGGTCCCATAGGTGTCCTCCTAGTAGGGGTATCTCGATGATCGGATCCCCCATGAGTGGAATTATCTCCACGATGGCTTTTAGGATGCCATTCAGGTAAGAGTAAATCTGTTGGGCTATAATGAAGGCATTCTGGGCCTTCTTGTGCATTCCTTGTAGCCTCAGTCTATGACTGGGCATGGCTACATGTTGTGACCATTTTATTTTGATTATGCATACAGTAAGGAAATAAACAAAGTATACAAGATGATTATCTCTTTTAAATATTCTTTGTGTTTCCTAAGTTGGCTTGTGTATTTTGATTTATTGTTTTATTTCTTTTCTCTTTTTTGATTTTTTTATTTTGTTGATGTAAATACTCAAGTTGAATGGATTTCACCTGTATCCTCTCACACATAGGCCTGGTGATGAATTCTAGGTCATGAAACCCACCGATATTTGGTGATGAAGTCCAAATCCAGTGAGGGAGTCTAGGTCCTACCAGTTCCTCACCCAGTTCACCTCGGTCAGTGATATACCTCTTCAAAAAGAGATACGTGCTATATTCCTTGGCTATGATGGTTCTTGGAACTAGCCTTGGCCAAAATGGGGTGCAAAGAACCACAAGAAAGCTAACAAGGTGGTGATGAAGGCCACCGTTGTTAGTCTTGATCAACGGTTGGGTGTGAATTCTAACTTGTTGATGTTTAATGTGATACGTGGTGTGTGTGGGTTCTTTTTATTTTATGCAAAAAGAAAGATGCAACATAGAGAAATCAATGATTTTTCTAATGCATAAAATATGTTTCAAATTTCTAAATTTCTAAATAAGAACATTTTAGTTTTAGAAAATTTGAAAGTGCAAACCCTAAATGAAGTTAGCCTTTAGACAGGCAGCAAGCATGCAAACCCAAACAAGTAGCAAAATAAGGGCCATCTCTGTGTAAGACAATCTACAACAGAGGTCATCTGATAGAAGAGTAGTCAAAAATAGGGGTCGTTATACCCTGTAGTGACCAAAAGTAGAGGTCACTAGACCCAAGAGCGATCACAAGCAAAATAATTGAAATTAAAAAATTTCTCTAAATTTCTCAGTTAAAACTTGAAATATATTTTTTTTTTGTGAAAAGTAGTAAAATCAAGTGTAGATATAATCACATGTAAATCTAACATTCGATGAAGTTGTTGCCTCTTTTATTTTGTGACACTATTCTGAGGCCATCATAGGGCAAAGTGATAGGCTCTATTCACCATCACAGGGTATGACGATGACTTCTATGAGTCATTCCAACCCATAATAGTGGTACTTGTACATTCAAGAAAACAAGAAACACGTGATTAACACCAAATTTGTGAAATATGGAAAATTCCCACCGTGATTGCCATTGTAGAGTAGCAAAAACCATACACCTAAACATGTAATATGAAATTAAATTGACAAATGCAAATCATGTAACCATCAAATGAAAAAGAAATATACAAAATGGTGTCCTTCTCATTGATATTTGAAAATTGTCTTTACAAAGTAGTTACAAACATATCCCTCTTAGGGATTACACCAATTTGATACAAATTACAAAATGAGGCCTAAAGGGTAGGTGAAATTCGCAAAGTATTTGCTCTCCCAAAAATGATTATGGAGGGTTTCTTTGTGACCTTTGCTTGATGATATAAATATTGAAGGATATTTATGATGATTAGCTCCTGATAAGGCCTAAAACCTACACACAAAAACACTAACAAGAAATTAGTAGAAAATTTAGAACCTCTCAAGATGAGGCCCATTTCCATAGTAAGCCAATGAAATAAGTCTATTGTAAATAGTAAAGAAATGCATACAAAATTGAACGAAAAATGCTAAACTGTGTTAGGAAACAAATTGAATGTTGTTAAAGATAATCTAACTAAGAAAATACAAAAAATCAAATGTCACCATGAGGTCATCATGGGGTATGATGATCAACTCTATTACCCATCATAGGGTCTAGAGGATGCACCTGCAGGACACTTCTGGGTGAAGTGGTTGCTAAATAGAGAGTATGTTCTTCATGTTCTATGTGGGGTGAGGTTTGATTTACCTATCAAATTGATCTTCAAGGATATTGATCTTTGAAGAACAAATGAATTACAGGAATTGGCTCAAATTTGGGGTGATTTATGATGCAAAATGGGTGAATTTGATCCTCAAGCTCCAAGTAACTCCATTAATGTGAACGTAAGCTTCATGGTGGGATTTGGGCAGCACTTCATGGCTTATGAGAGAATTTTATCTCTATTACTCAAACTAGTATCACTTCATTGCATCTCTATTTGATTGCATCTCTTTTTCATGAATTTTTTGGGCTTCTTTTATAAGATTTTCCAACTGTAATCTTGTCTTGCAAGGGAAGCCAAGATCAAGATTCGGTTAGGATCTAGGCAACCTAAGCATCACTTCTAGAAACTTCTCGTGGTTAGTCATTATGCTCAAGTTGCACTATAACTGATTTGGCTCAGCTTGAGGGACCCAAGTTTGTTATAGGTATGGTCATCCCAAGGTGGAGCGGCTAGACTTGGGGGTCATCACAGGGTCTAGCAACCATTGGAGGTTGCTCTTGGGTATGACGGTCTAGGATATAAATGGATAGATTGTCCTATTTGAGTGGTCAAAACCACTTTTAGTTATTGGGAAGGCCCAAGGTGATTCATATGGCCTGAAAAGGTGTCCATATGGATAGCCTCCTCAACATGACATGTTTTATATGTCTACAATTATGTTGCACTACTTTGTTTATATAGGAGTGAGGGCGCTTTACCTACTTATCTAGTTTTGTCTTCCTTTTCTTAGGATAAGCATCACACATCATATTTATCTATATTGTGTGATAAGTATCTTATTTTATTAAAGTTCACAAGCCCACCTTGCAGCTTTATGTCATTGTTATACTTTAATTTTTCTAAGTGGAGTTACCTTTTACATGATAGTGACATTAGTAGATGCCAAATATCATTTACTTTTTTACATGATGGTGAAATTATTGAATATCACTTATCCCTTCTCATGACATGAGAAATAGAATCATGAGGCCTTTACATAGCCTAAAACATTTGGAAATACTACTTCCAATTATTGAGGCCTATGAGAAGATCCATTCATCTGGTACTACACTTACTAGCTGGTGAGGTCTATCCACAAGACCCTCATGGTTGTCAACAATCCTGATATCTAGCTTTAGCATGTTTTAGATTTATCCACGATTTCTCAATTATCCTAGTATGATTCAGCTTCATAAAATTATTAATTGAGCTAGCTGATTCAAACCATATTTTGTGTTCCAATAAAAAAACATCTTGGATTAATTTTGTACTTATCATGAATTTTGTATTGCTTGAATTCCTCATCCCAAATATACCATATGAATAAAGCAATCAATTTTATTAAAAAATATGTCATATAGTAAGCTTAATTTGTTTTGGGGACTATCACACTCTTTCCAAACATATCCTTCATCAATAATTTCATGGCGATAAAACTTATCCACCCAAACCTTTAACCAAGGATCCTAATCCTACCATTTTTTAAATAAAACCTAGCTACTCATGTATCATAATTGATTTCTAGCTGTCTATGGATTCTAACATAGATTACTATATATTTGTACATGTAGATAGACAATTTTGAAGAATAAAATATACTACTTACAATGTTTGGATCTATCTAACCAAGTTGAATTTTGACTACATATGTAAACAAGGGATGCAACATATTGGTTGGATTTTTGTATAAAATATTACCTATAATTGATATTTGGATATCTTTAGATAAACTAATACTTAAAATAATATCTACATACTATTAGACAATTGAACAAGAACAATTATGTGTGTTCATGTACATGTAGACCTCTTCTTCTTATCTTTGAATTTTAAATCATATATGTAATATTTTGGAGAGATTTATTCTAGAACATTTGAAATAATTATGTGTTCATGTACATGTAAGCCTCTTCTTCTTCATTTTTGAATTTGAAATCATATAAGTAATATTTTGGAGATATTTCTTCTAGAACATTTGTAATGTGAATGCACCAAAGAACTACATCTTCATCTAGGAACATAGTTATTACCATGGAATTCTTCTCTGGATATTAATTAGTCCAATGTCCTTTTCTCCAACATGCAAAGCATCTATTTGATTAAGTTTTTTTGGTGGATCTCTTTTTAAAGTATTGTTTATCTAGTTTTTTTGATAGGCCTTCTTTAAGGATAATCTTTTGTTGCTTCTCTTAGGCATGTTATTGTTACACTTGTATCTTACAATAGAATATTCATAATATATTTTAGTCATTTTGGCTTTTAATCTTAATTTTTCTTTAGCTTTACATTCTATGCACCAATACATTATAGCTTGCTTACAATCATCCATAACTTGAGATAGTCTTCTATTATTTAGCCTAATTCCTCTATTTGTGTATATGCTAAATACCCTTTCACTGATAGGTAGTGGAATATATGTTACAAAGTATCTCTTGATATAATCATATGCAAACACTTTACCAATATATGCCATATTTTTATAGTCTAGCCTATAACTCTCAAATTGTGTTGCTTTTTTTAATTCCATGGCCATTAGCTCTTTGAGGATCTTATCTTGAATTCTATTATTTGTAGGATAAAATTTTGCTTCCAATTTTTCCCTCAACTCCATTATATCTACAAAATGTTATTATCTTGGTGGTAAAGCACTATACCAATCAAGGTCTATTCCTCTTAGTGTTCTAGAGCCATAACTTACAATAATGATATCATCCATTTTATTTTTATATTGAACCAATTTTATCGCATTATATTATTCCTCAATATATTTATTTTTATATATAGCTTAAACTAGACCTAATTTCAACCAACTTCATTTATTGGTGCAGGATTATGTTCAATCATATCTATTGGTTCATCTATTATATATGGCTATTCAAAATTTATTACTTGTGGTTTATCCATCAATAGCCATATTTCCTTGACCTCTACATGTTTATGGATTTGTGATATTATTTAGTGTTGTTCAATCTTTCTAGGCTCTATATCTTGTTTTTTTGGCTCCTCCTATGATTTGGATTCTTTTGTTCTAGGTTTAGGGATCCAATCAGAGTTTGTAACATATATCCATCCTATACCTATTTTCTATTTATTAATTGTATGGGATAGGGATTCTTCATATCAATTTTAGGGTAAGTTATGGCTAATGGATATAGCTACCTTGGTGTTGACCTTTATGGGGGGCTTAATGTTCCTTTTTATAATCTTCTTGATTTGGCTTCTATACTTTGTATTATATCTCTAATTGCAATAATATATTGGTAAGCATATTCCATTCACCTAGACTACTAGTTTATTTTCACCTATCATGTGATTATGAAGTATCTAGATTTGTAGTTCTTATGATAGGTGTTAACTCAACATTTTCTATTTTATCTTGGTTCATGAAATTGAAATAATTAAGTGGAGGCCAAGTATCTATTAGAGTATATTACATTATTTGGTACATGCCAATGTACCACTTTGGATACACTTCTATATTAGGATATTATCTTAGATTAAGGTTTGAGTAGATACTTCAAGCAAGTAATAAATGCACAAGTGTGCAAAGATGTAAATGTGCATGTAGTCCATATGTACATTAGTCGTAGGATAGGTTGATGAAGATTCATAGGTAGAGTAAATGCCAAGGAACATATCTTCCTATATATATGCTTTGAGAGGAGGGAGAGTGAAAGAGAGTGAATAGAGTGATAGGAATGATGTCGTGGTAGTGAATAGGTACAATGTAGTTCTTCGTTGAAAATTTTGGAGTGTTCATGTCCTCTATTATATTGTATTGTATGATTTTCATGAGCATTTATTAATGGTATATTATTGAGTTATTCCAATATTTTATTATCTTATTTTCCTACATATTACACTGCCATTATCATATAGTTATCATAGCTTGCTTATTTTACATCTCGTGGTTTCATTTTCTTTAATATACATCCTCAAAAGCTAACAGTGGTATCAAAGCACATGATAGATCAATAGAAAATAGGGAGATCCACAAGAGAGATTGAGAGGAGATAGAAATTTCTTTTTTGCAATTTTTGAAAATAAATTTGGCCAGAGTATTTTCACAGATTTGCAAAAAACTTGTGAAGACTAGAACTCAACATTGATTCCACTAGATTGACAAATCAACTAGTGAAGATTCATTATCTCTAGATTTAAAGTTTTCTCCATTGCAGATTCTAATATTTGTTGTAAGATTAGGAGATTAAAATAAATTTGGAAAGCTTCCTACAAAGAGCTAGGAAGAATATATTCTTTGGAATCAATCCAATACTTAAAACAACAAGTTGGAGACTGAAGATTTGGAGGCCTAAGAAAAGATCCCATTACTAGAGATTACAGACCTACAAATTGCAAAAGAGAGGAAAAGGCCAGAGGAGCCTTATTGCATATTAAAGAGACTCCAAAAAATATTCAAAGAGATGATTAGAGGTTGGTTATCTCCATTGAATATTGAAGACTACAAATCAAGGAGGGCCTAGAAAGAAGACCCCATTGAAGGAGGAAGATACTTAAGGAAAAGAGTCCTAAGAAGATTGGATATTGGATATCTCCATTGAAATTTGAAGTGAAGACCCATATAATGTATTATTTAAGAACTTCCAGATATAAAATCTTGAATATAGATAAGGACTAGCAAAGGTCCCATTCCATAAGCAATAAATTTCAAAGATCCAAGAAGGAGATATCATTACAAAACTACCATCAAAGGAAAAGTCTCGTTGAGAAGACTAGAGAAGCTACAAAAATTTGAATGCTCTAGGAGAAGTTATCAAGCTACTTGAAAGGAGAAACAAGGAGAAGGTTAGGAAAGCCTAATTGAAGGAGAGTTGAAGAATTTCATTGGATAAGATTTGAGGCGAACTCAAGGAGAATTTTTTGATAAAGAAAATTTTGGATAATTATTGTCATCCAACAACAAGCCCAAGGAGAAGAATTTAGCAAGGATTTTGTAAAATTTTAGAGGAGAATAGTGGAGACCTCAAAATAGTCAGAATCTTGATAAGAAGGCCATTAGATAGGCTAATATTGAATTTATAATTTGACAAGGAGGTTGAAACAGGCTGAAGAATTTGAAGAAGACATCAAAACCAAGATATTTAAAGATTAACATTGAAGGCTATTTTGGAGAAAGGAGGTTATTGATTTTTATAGCAAAAAAATGAAGGGTTCTTGAAGGAAAATATTAGCTGGAATTTGGAGGATTTCCCTACCAAATTTTTGAGATTCAAATACAACACTTCAAAGGAGAAATTGATTGTTGCAATATGAAAATTTCAGATTTGAGAACAACAAGAAAGTAGTAATTTGGGCAGCATTAATAGCTACTAAGTTTCATACTTTCAGGGTCCATCCTGAAGGATAGTTAAAGCCACCAAACTACATTTTCAAGCAGCAAGTTAGAGGATTTTTAAAGCGGAAAATTGGTAACTTAAAGAGCTATTTTGGACAGCCAAGCAAATCTGCAATTTCATCTAGTACAAGGCAGCATTCAGGTGAATCTAATCACCAAGTTTTCCATCATCTACAGAGGTCCTTGAGGTAAGCAACTTTGGTGCATAAATTTCATTACTTGAACATTAGTTACTTGGTTCATTATTAAGTTTCATTAAGCACCATATTAGCATTTAAATTTTGCAAGGAGAAGGTTGCATATTAAGTCTTCAAGAAAGTGCAGAAGATAGTTTCTACAAGGGTTATAACTTGCACACAAAAAATAGGATTTAGATATATTTCAAGAGAACGAAGCATATAAACTTTCTATTTATTACAAGAAAAGAAGACATTATCCTTAAAGTGAAAGTTGCATAGATGCAAGTGCATACTTCAAGGTACTTTTAAGAGTTTTTTTAATGGAGCAATAAGGAGTTATTAAAATTACATTATACTAGTTTTCCTTAAAGGTTTTAAAGTGCATTAAGAGTTTATCTAAAGAGGAAGTTTAAGTGCACAAAAGAGGGTAAGAGTGAAGTTTCAAAAGACACTATTAAGAATAGATATACTACAACATTTTGTGGCAAGGAGAAGCCACCAAAAGGAAGTAGTATCACCTCCAAATATTGGAGAAGGAAACAGGTTTTAATAGAGACTATAAAGTCTCAAGTTTTCTGTGCAATCTAAGGAAAGATTTATTTACATTATTGCACCAAATTCTACGTAGCAAAACAAAGTGTAGACATGGAATTTTGACTCACATCAAAATTTCCTAACTCCCTAAAATTAGGTTTTCACCGTCTTCACCCCTCCTCTTGCACACATGTTAATTTTAATTATTAATTTCTTGTATTTTTGTAGTATTACTTTGTTTTGATATATTTCGCACCCTTTGTGAATTCACTCAAGTTTGAGCGAATATGCGCAAATGAGAGCGAAATTGCCAAATCTAGTAATTTACCTAAATTTGGCAACCTACCAGGATTTCGCTCCAATAGAATCCATTTCCTGTTACTTGTGCTACGTTGGATCCTAGGATTAAGTTGCAAATCTACCCAGATTTGAAATTTTCCCAACCTAGGTTAACAGACAAATGATAACATTTTTTTACCCAATTGATCCCCCCTACACTGATAAAAAAATTATGTAAGGAGCTCTCTAGCTTTTTAGAGGCCTGATGGTGGAATTTAGTACAAGGATTAGCATTCATATTCTCTATTTTTGTTTTAATATTTTTGTTGCAGTTGAAGTTAAGGCCTTCGAAGGACATATTCTAGAGCCATTGCTTCACCAGTGACTTACATCCCTTAGCCACCATCACTTTGTGGCATTGAGCTAAGCACTATAAGCATGATAGAATTTCAAAAAAATTTGCAGTCGATTTTATGTAAAACCTTAGGTGTCAATTTAAATTAAGCATATTCGTAGGTTATACAGTGAATTCGCTCATAACAAAGAAAATTCAATCATTTGGAAGTGATTTCAATTTACAGTCAATGAAATTGCACAAACATTATCTTCGGGATATTTTGATCTTTAGATCCATTGCTTTAAAGTTGTATTTTGGATTTACATTGTTTTATATTGCATATTGCATCATAGATTACTTTGTTCAATCATTGCATCATAGTTTTACCATTTGCAAATAAAACCTTATTATTTCTTGCTTTTGTGTACGTTTGGTTAAAATACTTAAGGGATCTAACTGATACATCCACAAGATCAAAAAATTACAGTAGCTTATGCAGATCCTCAAATCCTAACCCCCATTCTTAGTGTTTTATTTGATAGGTTATAGGTTCATTGCAAATTCACTTTGGAATTAGAATTTTCACTCTCAAAATTAGAAGTCCACGAAATCATGCAAAAAAGAACAAAATCATGTAGAAAGGAGCAAAATCACTTAATAGGTAGCGAATCTACTTTACAGGTAGTGAATCTGTCTTCTTCAGCCATCCAGATTAGGTAAGTAGTTAATTCCTTTAATTTTGAATTTATTTTTTCAATTCTCTACCAATTTTTATGCATCTCATTCATAGATCAGTCTCATAATATTACAAAATACAAAAACATATATGCATGTGATAGCATAAAATTATCATTTCACATTCATAGATCTATTGCATCATGTTTTGATTCTAAAAAATCTTAGTTATTGTGTGTTGTTTTCATAAAAGCTGAAATGCATGTAGTCCAGACATAGTTGCATTTTGCCTAAATTTTAGGTGTACGCAAATAAAATAACTCATCAAACTTTCATACTACATAGGTGTGGAAACCACCACAAAGTGTTTCCTAGTGAACCCACCAATAATTTTTTGATAAACACCAAAGAGAGAACGACACAAGTGCTTCTCGTATGAGGTGTAGATCCCCAATTTTACCATCCCCTTCTAGGCATGGATCCATTAGCCTGAAGTAAAAGGGTACAAATATTTTGATTCTACACAAAGGCAAAATCTAAAGTATATAAAGACACTACAACAATGAGTACACTACAGTCTACAAGGGGCTAAATCATCGAGCATTAGGGAGATAAAACACAACCCATATCAAAGTCTTCAAGTAGGCATTATTCATACTCCAAAGAGGAAGCATAGAAAAGTAAAATATAGAGTCATCCAAAGGCTCAATATATAATGATTTGAGGTGTCTAAAGACACCCAACTCAGTGGCTACATAGTGCACATAAAACAAATCTGCAACATTTAGCAAATCTACATAAGATAGCACTAGTGCAAGTGAGAAGGAAAGAACACAAGATTTACGTAACATAAGCGACCAAAATTGAAGCGCAAAGTAAATATTACCATCGAATATATCCTAAGCATATGTAAGGAAAATATTGGATGAACCATCTATGCTAAAGAAATATCTAAACTATCACAGCAAGAGTTGTCACCATCAAGGAAGAGCCACCATCGTAGATGAAGCACCACCTATGTTGAAAGCACGCTAGAAAGAGCTTGATACAACTTGCAATAGGAGTTAAAGGCACCAAGAAGATGAGGTTTTTAGGAGCTTGAGTGCATGTAAAGGAGCACCTCAATTTGCCCTAAAAAAATAAGGCATCTTGTGCCACTTGGCGCAATGTTGAAAGAAATATCTTCATACATTAACACTTGCAAAGAAATTCAAAGGGTTATCAAAAGGAGTAACATCCTCATCATTGCTTCAATGCTCATGAAAGAGCATCTTAAAAACTCAATAGCCATAGTTAATGTCCAAGAAATACTCTCAGACCAGCATCCCGTGGAGTAACATTTTTTCAAGGCTTATATTAGTGCTACCAAGGTCTTGGAAAACACCTAGTGCCACTTGGAACCCGTTTCAAGAAAGGAGAGACATATTAATATCCATCACCAAAAAGAGAACATAGAAGAAGGTAAAAGTGGTCAATGCATAGTAGGATACTATCATAGGGAAGCACTATTCAAAGGAGATCATTCAATGCTCATTATCATAAGGTGAAGATAGAGAAATCCTAGCACTCCAAGTTTGCATAGTGAAGCCAATATCGAAGCCAATCAGTGCATAAAATTTATAAGGTATATTTAAGTTGAAATTTGCTTTCATTTAAAATACAAAAGGAGATATAAGGTATTTTATATATCTAAGGTTAAAATTATATTGCATTGGATATTTTATAACCTTAGAATAGAAATCAATTAAACCAAAGGAGCAAAAACTATTTCAAAGTGCTTAATACAAGGTTGAAGTTTATTTATTGTTGCATTGAAGAACAAAGAAAATAGCAACCTTAGAAAATTAGAAGGCAATTAAAATAAAAGGAGTGTATTTCAAAAAATATTACAAATTACATGAGATTCTAACATTAAATATTTTCAAATAATCAAGTAGGATATATAAGGTTTTCAACATTGAAAATTAAAATACTAGTTTGTAGATATTATTATTTTCTAAATTTCCAAATTAGGGAGATATAAGGAATACTACATCAAAATTTAGTTTCTTGAAATTTAGAAAAATAAATCATTGAAAATTTAAAGTTAAAGAAGCCAAATCATTAATTGCTTGAAAGTTGGAAATTACTTTTTACATTAGTATCTTATACTAATTTATGAGACATTAATCCAACTAAAAGGTATTGAAGGAAAAGAACTTTATTAAAACTTGAAGGTGCGTCATAATTTATCTTTACCTTTATACTTACTCATTATGAGGGAGAAATAAGGTGAAAGTAAAGTTGAATATTAGGGAGACAAAAGGAATTCAACTCAAACTAGGAAAGCTAAGCATACTATCAAGTTCATAGTACATTCAAGAACTTGCAAGATAGAAAGCATTTTACAAAACTTGTAAAATTTGAAATATCTTAGCAAAATTGTGCATATATCTATAGAGAGAAATAAGGTGATATAGGAGTTGATCATTATCATAAAAATATTAAGGAATCAATTTAAAAGGAAATCTAATATATGCTAATCAAAACCAAAGCACACTATAATCAATTGAAGATATAAAAAGTACTATAAAATCCAACATTTGATAAGGGTTTATCAAGTTATTTCACTTATCCTAAACACTAGGGAGACATAAGGTAGCTAACCTCAAAGGTTCAAGAATTAAAAAGCTTACTACACAAAGCAAGATGGATTAAATATGCTTTTAATGAAAATAGTGAAGAACTATTTCATAAACTTGGGTTTTATTCACAAAACCTAATAGAAACCTTTGATGGATTTAAACACTTGCCTACATATTTGAAAGAACTATCTTCTTCATTTTTGAAGGAAGCAAAGGAAGAAGAGTTTACAACAGTAATTAGTTGTATTCATGAAGTACTTTTTAGAGCTTGGTGGAATACTCAAAATATAGTTGTATTCACATAAGAAGAATGCTTGATGATATATCTAACATTAATTGTTTTTTAACTCTTTCAAAATATGAAAAAAAATAGCAATCCTAGTCAATATTATTATGATTATATGCTAACTCATCATAAATAAGATATTCCTATAGCAAAGTTGTAGAAACAAAGAAGAATAAGAAGAAGAAACAAGAAGTGAAAGCATGCCAAAAAGAAAATGGAAGAACATATTGATCAAGCTGGAGAACATTCAAAATATGAAGATCCATATTGAAGACTAAATTCTTCAATACCCAAATAATGTAATTCAAGGAGACGTTAAAGTATATTACATTATTTGGTACATGCCAATGTACCACTTTGGGTACATTTCTAGATTAGGATATTATCTTAGATTAAGGTCTGAGTAGATACTTCAAGCAAGTAACATATGCACAAGTGTGGAAAGATGTAAATGTGCATGTAATCCACATGTACATGATTCATAGGATAGGTAGATGAAGAGTCATAGGTAGAGTAAATGCCAAGGAACATATCTTCCTATATATATGCCTTGAGAGGAGGGAGAGTGAGAGAGAGTGAATAGAGTGAGAGGAATGATATCATGGTAGTGAGTAGGTACAATGTAGTTCTTCATTGAAAATTTTGGAGTGTTCATGTCCTGCATTATATTGGATTATACTAATTTCGTGAGCTTTTATTAATGGTATATTACTGATTTATTACAGAAGTTTATTATCTTATTTTATTGTATATTTTAGTGCCATTATCATATAGTTATCATAGATTACTTATTTTACATCTTTTGGTTGCATTTCCTTTAATATACATCCTCACAAGCTAACAATATCTTCAGAGAATATTAATGGTTTTTCTAATATAGAAGCTATCAGACATACAAATCCATGTTTTTTTAATTATTTGTCATTTGTGTTTTTTATCTCTATATTCTAATTCTCAGGCACTATTAAGATGGTTGGGTCTTGACTTATGGAATGCCTTGGGGGGATAAGTCTCCTCTAGGAAGAATCCTTATCTCATTTATAGATATCTTGTGGATATGTTGGATAGTTTTCTTTCAAGGCTGGTATGCTTAGTATAATTTATCTTCCATGAGTCACATATATTTTAAGCACTAATGTGTCCCTAATTTAATTTGATATTCCCATGGATTAGCTTAGTCTCAAATAGATTTTTCAAATCTCTGGATGTCTAGTATTAGTGAGCCTATATATATATAATTTATTGGTAATTTTTTTTATTAAAAGTGGGTTTTGAAAGGGGCCCCAAAACCTTTTTACATCAGGTCAATAGACCACACATAAGGCCAAAGGATAGGCCAATTGAAAAACACATTAAAAATCCTACCCAAAGCAGGAACTTTAAAAATCCCGCCCAAGCAAGAAAATTAAACTAGGAAATTTAAAAAATCTTGCCCAAAGCAGGAAATTTAAAAAATCTTGCCCAAAGCAAGAAATTTGAAAAATCCCACCCAAAGTAGGAAATTTGAAAAATCCCATTCAGGAAGGAAAAAAACAAGTTGAAAATCCCGCCCAAGGGTAAAACTAGAAGCTAGAATCTCGCCAAGGAAAAATTGAAAGACAAAGCCACCTGGAAAGAAAATACACCCTGAAAAGATAGATGGACCAGAGAAACCCACCAGTCAAACTAGGATGGGCCATCCTACCCAAGCAGGGCTGGGACTAACACGAGCACATAAGAAAACTAGAATCCTACCTAGGAAAACCAGGAGCTTCTCTAGGAGAATGAGAAAAGCTGAAATTTTAAGAACAAAGCTAGGATCCCACCTAGGGATAGCCTGGGAAGGCAATCTAGGAAGTAGCATCCCATACAAAGCCTGGAAAATAGATTAGAAAATCTGAGGATCTCCACAAGCCATGAGATCCTCTTGCACGTGAGGTTGAACTACAAGGAAGCTAGAAGAAACCAAATGATGCAACAAAAATGGACCCAACAACCATAGGAAAATGGGCGAGAAGGTCCCAAGGAACCTGATCTAAAGTAAATACAGGGTGATTAACATTGTAGATAGAAAGTGCAGGTCCTCCTCCAAGACCAAAATATGCAGTAGATGATCCCAAGCACCAAAAAAATAAGGACCATGAAAACCCTCCAACCCCACACATGAATGACTTCAGGGAACTATATCAGGACAACCAACGAGATCATCTCAACAACAAGCAAAAAGTATAGGGCCCTCCACCAAGACCAAGAAATATGCACTAAAGATCCACCAAGTAGAACTTATCAAGAACCTAGGGATAAATTTCATTGGAGATGAAGCATGTGGTCCTCCCAGACCAGAAGGATGCAATGAAACCTTTTGAGAAGCACAAGGGAAAATTCGAACCCCCAACCCAAAGCCAAAACACTCTACAACCAAGGAAAATAGGAATCCGACACCAAGTAGATAACCTACAAAAAAATTGGTAAAAACTTGAGAGAAACCAAGAAAGGATCTCAAAAGTTCAGTAGGAAACCTAGGGGAGAACCCAGGGATGCACCAGATAAAAGGCACAGGTAGGAAACTCTCAAATAGGCAGAGATAAGAGTAGACAAATAGATTAGGGACCTCCCACCCCAAGGAGATCATCTGCATCAACATCAAGCCTAGAGAGAAGGGCCTAGGAAGTGCCATGAAATTGGGGCAAGGCCAGGGGAGGGGAAGCAGGGAAGTATAATGTGACATCTTGCACAGAGCGAGAAGTCTCATGGTGAGCCTATATTTTGCTTAAATATTTATTGTGTAATATTTAGCTTTTGTTGTCCAATTTAATCTATGCATTAGCAAAAATAATGCAAAATAATCTATACTACCATGCTTGCATTCTACACACCAATTATTCATTAATGAAATGCCAAACTAGGGCAGATATCATATCATATTTTTTATGATTCATTAAACCTAGCTATTGTCATAATCCAATTTCTGTTGTTCTAATTTTTTTACATGCTAAACATAAGCATATATCTAAACTCCTTTGTTCGCCCATTCCCATGACTTACATAGGTCTTTCTTGTAAGTTTACTAGGCCCTATTTGGTTCACCTATCTCCACAACTTACATAGGTCTTTCTTATAAGCATGCCAGGTCCTATTTGGTTCACCTATCTCCACAACTTACATAGGTCTTTCTTGTAAGTGTGCTAGGAGAACCTCAAACTATCATTCTCCTTAGAAGGATCTAGTTTGTCCACTTGATCTTGCCACCCTTTATTCAGACAATCAAAGAGGATAATTCATTCACTCAACTACTCAATTCCATTAGAGTAGTTGTATCAAAGAATTAGAGGTTTGACCATTAATCGCATTATTTTGATGATCTGGTATTTTAAGAACGATATTTCCTTTGACTGTAGGTAGAATTCCTAAGTGTTTAAGTATTTTCTTAAATAGAACTAATTTGTTTCCTACTTAAAGTCAACAAGCCCAACTAAATAATTAATTTAGTTAAAATTCCTTTCTATCCAACTATCACTTATAATCATACCTTCCGAGGAGGTTCTCTAAAGCAGCATATGCATGTATGACTTAAAGGAAGTAATTCCCAAACATCTCCTTAGATTATCCATTACCTAAGGCTCAACATATATGTCCAAACACATTCACAATTTGGCCCTCCTTATTGCAACATAAACTAATGTCATATGTTGACCTTACAGTATAATGTTTAATGAAAAGAAAAAATACCCTATGCTTTAAACAATTACGGTAAAGGATTTACTTAGCTAAATAAGTAGAGTTAAAAAGGAACCAACATTTATTACCAGTATCAAAACAAGCACATCAACTACCATGATAAAAAAGCTCAATCAACGATATAGAATCAACATCATATTATTATTCAACAATGCCCACAATAAGCTTTATGTTAAACAAAGGAAACTCTTTCGAGACTTCACAATATAATAAATCATCCTCTAATGCTTTAATACATGGTATACATTATCATGGTGAAACATGGAGCATTTACGTAAGTTTTTAATTATACAATTCACATTTCGTCTGCTCGGTCCTTTGGAGTTGTTCCTTTTCATCCAAGTGGTTCTCCCAAACTGGTACCACACACACTAATATGGAAATACTACGAAGGATCTGGATAGCTATTCCATGGTTAATATAGTACCAATCTATATGAATGTAGGCTAACACATCACCCTTCACACATCACACAATATAAACAACCACAAGTTTTCCATTCAATGGTCTGCATAAAACTAGTCACTCCTAGAAGTAAATAAGATAATAGAATGCTCACAATAAAACCAGATTTTTACTCATTCACCCGAGTTATTCTAGAAATCCAATCACAAGTACATTCATATCTTTCCACATGGGGGTTCACTGAACTCATTCTCAATTTATCTCTCTATACTACAATGAAATCACTTGCAACAAAGCTCATTACATTTACTTATTTTCCTACATGAATCCACTGCAACAATAAAATATATTTCTTTATTTTCCCACATGGTAATCACTGCAACAAATATCAATGCATCTCTTAATTTTCCTACAAGGAAATCACTACAACAAATATCAATGCGATTATTTATTTTTCTTTATTTTCCTACATGGTATTCACTACCACAATAACAATTATTTTCTTTATTTTTCTACAAGAATCCATTGCAACAATGTAAAAATATTACCTTAGTTTTCCTATAAGGTATTTGTTGTAACAAGAGAAAAATTGTACAAAAAACTCACTAGGTCTCAACATGCATCCGTTTCTTAGGATGGCTATGAATCTGTGGTATTCGGTGCAATTAGACCAACTAAGATACTAACCACAAAGAGTTTCCTTCAAATAAAATAATCTAACCCATGACCCCTATTAAACACTGTCATACTATTGATAAAATATGTAAACATAAACTTCCATAGAAGGATTGCTTTAGGTACTAAGTCATTCTCTTGTTAAGGTATTACCAACATCAACCCAGAAGACCCAACCAGTTTTGATGTCATTCGCTAGCAACAAGACAAGGGTAATGATAAATTCATAATATCTATAAGCTTGCTTCTTGGATTTGTTAACATCCCGTAGTCACACTAAACCTTCACCAAACCTTCACAAGGCTCATAACAACACGATAATGCACAAATTACCCACATTGTCATCAACTCGATAGAAGGGAAATATACACAATAACACATACTATTGTTCCTCTTTAGCATAGATTAAAAGACACTCCTAATGGTCTCTAAAATATATTATTTAGCTAATACAAAGGTACTAAGTAAAATTAACTTCACCAACATCAAGACTCATAAAATTTAGAGAGTATTCCAACTCTTTTAAAGACTCACTGACAATTCTTTTAAAATAATCAATTCAAGTCATAAATCCATAAATCATGCACATGAACATGGATGAGACTACCTATTTCTATGTTTGACTGTTCCAGTCCTCCGCTAGTCTTTCTTCCTCACCATTTATCCAGTCCTCTCCTTCGTCTTTCATTTTTTTTCAAGAAACTCCATCCCCTAACTTGATATCACCTTCTCATATCCCACCATGCTAGGGTAACACAAACGCAACTCTACTTGCCCTTCATTACATCTATAAAGATAGGTAATAAACTAGTAATAAACTCCACAACAACATGGTGCAGCAAGGCATGTGATGAAAGGGATTAACACCTATCGGTTACGGTCAACCAACTAAAGGGGTGCAAGCCAAAAATTTAAAATGCATAAGGTTCAACATAAGAGCTTAATAACAACCAAGTCTAAAGTTCATTCAAAAAATCATTTTCTCTTTTTAAAAATAAATATGCTAAGCAAGAAGGTTAGAAAGATCAAGAACCAATTTATTTCTTATGCTAACACAATCAAACAATATCAATTAAGCAACTAGAAGGAATTCCAAGATAGCATTTCAACCAATAATAACATTCCATCGACTCTTTTGTTTCCTTCAATAACCTCACTGTCGATGGTTAGTTTCACATGCAAACAAATATGCAACTATATGAGAGGGAAGTTTGTCTTCCTCAAAGCTATCATATTTAAGAGCTATCATCATTTTCTTTCTAAGAATCCCATTCTCAGTGGTGGGTTTCGTCCTTCCACTTGTGTGAATGTCTATTCTTGTTATCATTCAATTCTGTTGAGTGGTATTTTCACCCAGTTGTGAAAACACACTCTCCGATAGGATTTGGGTTCTAAATCCTCTGCTTGCAAAGAAATTAAACAAGTAACTTCTCCAAGGTTCTTGTTATGTTAGCATTTTGCATCTGTGTATTAATAATCTCAAATAAAGATATTCAATTAAAATGCTTGGAACACCTTAGTGATTGCAAGTAACTGTTAACAAGGGGCACCGTGGTTTATTTCACCATGAAACTTTAATGATTGTTCATTGAACCCGAATAAAGCAAATGTGATTTGGTCTTAAATAACCATTTAACTCAAAAAGAAAATTAAAAAAAAGCAATGAAATAATTTTATTTTCAGTTTCAATATATTTCAAGTTGTTTATTTTAACGACTGTAAATTAAAATAAAAGTTAAACTTTCTGGAAATAAAAGTGTAGAAAAGATAGAAATAAAATGTAAAGAAGAATGAAACTAAAACACATTCAGGGAATGCAATCCTATTCTGACAAAACCGAAGATATGAGGTTTTCTGCCTGCAACCTAACCTATTGAACCTGCAGAACATGCACAATCCAGATAAGTTAAGTGCTGGTTTACGGGGTTTTAATCGTGATTCCAGATTTAGACATTCGCATGAAGCAACCAAGAGAACTTGCATTAAACTTCACCTATAAGCCTAAAAATTGAAAAGGAGAAAGATAAACATTAAATCCTTGCATGCAGAACATAACTCCTTCTTTTTTGCCAATGAGATGCAACTCTCTGAATTTTCTGTATTAAAAATTTATCATTTTACAATAACGAAGTCTCTAGGTTTCTCAAAACCGAGAAAAGGGGAAGAAAAACACTCCCAAGCAGGCCCAGAATGGCTTCTCGCCTTCGGCACTACAACTCGCTCGTAGCGGTTTTCGACCCTCGTACCAATCTGTGCTTCCACTTTTAAAGTTATGGTAAATTGCTTCTCCTTCTACGACGGTTCGTTTCACCTCCTAGAATGCATCGTTTCAAATTCCCCACCTTTTCGTTGCTTTTGACCTTATGTTCGATGCCGAAACGTTCGATATTCTCTGATAAACTGTAATGCTTCTGTAACCCTTACACCTGTACGCCACGTGTTCCGCGCTTTTTGCATGTTTCGTAATCGCCCCCTGTAAATCATGACAAAAATAGCATGTCGTGATATTGCGACGTTTTTATGCATGCAACTTTGCTCCTCTACCTGTATCATGAAAATGAGACATGTCGCGATATCGCGACGTTTTCCGACCAACAACCTTGTCCGCCTTCATGCCCATGAAAATGAGACATGTCACGAAATCATGACATTTTTATGCTATCGGGCCCTGTGGGTGCAACCTGTCACGAAATCGTGACGCTTTTCCTCTCCGTACGCCTCAGCTGCTTCCTGTCGCGAAATCGTGATGCTTTTCATCTCCGTACGCCTTCGGCTACAACCTGTCGCGAAATCGTGACGCTTTTCATCTCCGTACGCCTTGGCTGCTTCCTGTCACGAAATCGTGACACTTTTTCGTTTCTTACACTATGGCAGCTTTCTATCGCGAAATCGTGACATTTTTCTTTCTGGCACCACCTTCCTGCTTTCTATCGCGAAATCGCAACAATTTCATTTGTAGCTGTCTTGCGGCTTTCTGTCGTGAAATCACGATGCTTCCCTGTTCCGTACCACTTTTCCAGCTTTTCGTCATGAAATCATGACGCTTTTCTATTTCGGGCTGCTCTTGCTGTATTTGGCCGCAAAAACGTGACATGTCACAAAATCGTGACATATTTTCCTTCCGTACCACTTTGCTGCTTGGAGCCACGAAAACGTGACCTGTCGCGATATCGCGACGTTTTTCTGCTTTGTACCCCTTTGCTGCTTCCTATCGCGAAATCGTGACGTTTTTCCCTTGTCGCAAATGACATGTCGCGATATCGCGACAACTTTAGTGCCTTGCCCTGTTTGACTAGTTTGACCACAATTTTGTGACATGTCGCGATTTCGCGACAATTTTCCATTCTATCTTTCTCTCTCCTCTCTGGATCGCGACCCCCTCCCCCGCGTCACTCCCTTCTTTCAGCCGCGACGGAGCAACATGTCGTGATATCGCGACAACTTTTCTTTTTCGGCAGCGACGGAGCGACATGTCGCGATATCGCGACAACTTTTCTTTTTTGGCCGCGACGGAGCAACATGTCGCGATATCGCGACACTTTTCTTTTTGCAGCGACAGAGCAACATGTCGCGATATCGCGACACTTTTTTTTCCCATGTCCGATATCCACACTTTCTTTTTACGACGAGGACATGTCGCGATATCGCGACACTTTTTCTTTTTGGCAACGACGGAGCGACATGTCGCGATATCGCGACACTTTTTCATTTTTGTGCAATTTTGCCTTTTTCTTGATTTTTAGCATCTGGGTCACTGAGATCTTCTTTGAAAGCATGCAAAAAAAGTGGGTCCCCAATTTTGGGGTGTGTTGTGGATCAGCCACAACAAATGGCGACTTTGCTATCAAATGCTCCTGAGCATTTTGGTGAGAACCCAACCTGGAAGTATACAAACTCAAAAACATGTGTTAGCACATAAGAAATATAAACAAATGCCCATAGATCAGAAATACATGAATCATCAGAATTATTAAGTATCAGCTCGGTGTGTGCAATGTGTTTTCATTCCCTATCGCTTGAAATTGATCAACATTCCATTGTCAGTTTCACTTAAATGCATATGTGAGATTGTGAATGATTTGTGTAACCTGATAACTAAGCTATAGAGATAACTTGCTCTTGTAAAGGCCCAAACCTTCTAATATCATGCACAAACATATCAAGATTGCCAAACCCTCTTAAGGCCAAATCAACTATATTATGAATTAATTCATTAGATCCCAAAGTTGGTTATGAGTCCCTACTATCTTGAACCCATGTGCAAGTGAACGTGAAATCAGAACTTTGGGGAATCAGACTCCCAACCTAACCGAGATGGGAGTTTAACCCTATCCTTACTATTCTGATTTAGAATTCATTACCTCACTTTGAGCAAAATAATTTAACCAATTATGGAAGAAATGGTCATGCTAGTCTAACCCTTTGGACAATCAGTGGTCTTGTTTTTTAGACAAGACATGTTGCCATGCATGGGCATACTTAACCCCATAATCCAAGACTTATCTTCATTTCTTTTGGACCTTGGGGATGACTACCCATCCTTTGCAGAGGACAAGTAGTACGATCCTTCCAATCCAATATAAAGATGAGATGGGAAAAATTAATTTTTTACTTCTTGGACCTTGGGGATGACTACCCATCCTTGCTAGGGACATGTAGTACGATCCTTCCAATCCAAGCTTTGGATGAAAATGGAAAATATTAATTTTATTGCTTGGACCTTGGGGATGACTACCCATCCTTTGCAGAGGACAAGTAGTACGATCCTTCCAATCCAAGATTTATCATGAAATGAGACATAGGAGCTTTGGGGAATCAGATTCTCAACCTAAGCGAGATGAGAATTATGCCCTATCCTTACTACTCCATGTAGGTCAAATCAAAGCTTTGGGGAGTTGGATCCTCAACCTAAGTTTGATGAGGATTTAACCCTATCCTTACTACTCTGATTTTAGGCTTTAAGTTTTATGGAAGTGGTCAAAACCACTTGTTTAAGGATCATGTTGCATAATAGGATAGACATGAAATACTTCTTTTGCCTGACCTTTTCTTCCAAGCAAGGTTTTGATCATTTTGCTCAAGATCCTTTTTAATGTGTATAAAATGTGCTTGGTTCTAGATATCATGAGGCTCAGTTCCCAACCTTAGGATTTTTTTTTTCTTTATGTTATAGAATAACCCTAAGAGGATTTGACACCTTCTCCATGATTGTACATGACATGAAGATGCAACTGAGATGGCATGTATATGCAAAGTGGGATGTAATATGAATGCATTGCCTTTTGAATTGCAGATGACTATATTGCCATAATGTGCAAAACTGACAACTTCATGCATCACAAGTTTCAAACGATATTACTTAAAATGTTTGTGTTACTTGTGGAGCTTTCTACAACACAATTCCAATGTTCCATATTTCCCTGATCTAGAACATAAGTTAGCATCTCAAGACAACTTTTTCATCATTTTTTTTTTTATATAGACAAACAAAACATGTCAAATAAACACACAACTTTAAATTAAAACTTATTCAATCCAAAACCAAACTGCAATCCCAAAAATGGAAATTTGAAAACACAAACCAAAACCCAAAAACCAAAATCTATATACATACACTATAGTACAAGATGGTGCAAAGCTTGGACTATTACTTTCCTGGATCCCAAACATGATTAGAACATTTCAAAAAACATATGACACAATACACATGCCAAATTTTGTAGGAATCCAACAATAATAAGATCAAACCAAGCAATGCAACAAATTTCAACTTGCCATGCTCACCATACCAATTTGATTTAGTTCTATTACCAACATCATAGGTGAGATTCAAATCAAATTGATTAGACAATGGTTGGTATTCAATTTTATCTTGTCTATTCTTTAGAGTGCAAGTTTCATCATTCCATTCATGATTTAGAAGTAGGCTTTCCTTTTCAAATGTGAGATGTTGCAAACAAGAGCCTATTTCTAAAAGTCTTGAATTCAAATCATTTTCCAGGATTTTAAAGCAATCAAAATCATTCAAAACTTGACAAGCATCAACAAAATTTGGCATTTCCTCATTAATGATGTTAGCATCCAAAGGGACATCATGTAACCTATCACTTGAAATTTTTGTAGCTACTACCAAAGGTAGAGATTTCACCTTGTCATCCCTACTCAACCCATCATGGTTAGAATTTACCACAACTTGATGAGTGTTAGTAGCTTTTTCTTTTTCTCATTGTCTTCTTCATCATCCAACACCTGTTCAAAAACACCAAAGTTAGGCACCCAATCAAACATGTGTCCATATTTTTCAAAACAAGAGCCTAATTTTTCAAGATATGTGTCACGTGACACCTTTCCATGATCAATGGCTTGAGTTGCCTCAAAATCCATATTTTCATTAGGATCATCAATAGTATCCAACCCACACCACTTAGGTTTTGTAATTTCATCATTTTGAGATGGCATAGACATTGTAGAAACAATAGGTGGATCAAGATTTTTGATTTCTTGCCCCTCAAGGGGAACAAAAACAATTGATTCTCCTTCTTCATCCATGGTAGTAGAATCATTATCCTTCTCCAACCTTTGATGAGATTCCAACCCTTCTTCCAAAGCATTCTCGGATTGTACAGGACTTGTAATATCCTCATATGAAAGGGCAATTGTATTATCCTGCATATCAATAGGCACACAAATTTCATCGAAAGGTTTGGAGTGAGCATACTCTTCCAAAGAATTATAATGATCATCTTTCAAAATCAAATTGTGATGCTCAACTATTTCTTCATCATATTTTAATTCATCAACATGTTTCTCATCAAATTTATCCTCTCCTTCCTTAGATGGTTCAATTACTTCCAAAATTGGGTTATTGCTTGTATTCAAATTGATAAGGTTATCATAATCCACATGTGTAACCCATGATTCATGTTTAACATAATTTGGAAGGTGTGAATTTTTTGGGCCATTACTTTCAACAATGTCATCCAATGTGTCATCCGAATCAGATTCATCCTCATAGAATTCATCTTTTGGTGAGTCAAGGGTTTCCAATCCTGTCACATGTTTCCATACTAGTTGGATCTAGTACTCCTCCCTTGCCTAAAATCATATTCTTATGAAAATCATTGAAATTGATTTTAGAAACATCTTTTGAATCAAGATGAGTATTTTGAAGTTGATTCATACTTAAGAAAGATGGTTGATCTTGCATAGTAGGTTGAGGATTTTGAAATTGATTGAAGCTTGGGAATGATTGTTGATTCTGAAATTGATTCACACTTGAACTTGGTTGAGGTGGATAAATCATTGGGTGGGTAAGGGAGGTATTAAATGATTGAAGATTATATGATCCAAAACCCACACCATAATTTTGACAACTCAATTGTTGCTCAATTGCCATTGCTTGAGTATAGGCTTGTGACAAAGATGTGATTTGAGGCATCCCTCGCAAATATGTGGACATGGGTGAGTCAAGAGCATTGATGTATATTTGGAGAGCCACTTCTTCTTGAAGAACATAAAATGTCACCAATTGAGTATATAATCCAAAGAACCTTTCGGAAAATGACTTCACATTTTCACTTGGTCCTTTTCTAATATAGACCAACTGATTGTACATGAGGATTGGGTCAACTTGCTTTTTGTTGAATTGATTGAGAAATGTTGCCTCTAGTTGAGCCCAAGAAGTGATAGACCCTAAAGGTAGACTTGTAAACCAATCATATGCCACTTTGTCCAAGGTGTAAGGGAACATTTTACAAACAACATCATCATACCAAATTGTTAAGTGATTCACAACAAATTTGAATGCTTGAATGTGTTCTTCTGCAGTATTTGTCCCATTAGACAAAAATTGAGGAAGACATCTCTCAAAACCAACGGGCAAATAATGTTGAACTCCTGGTATATTCAATGGGCTACCTGTCATCCAAGGTGTAAACATAGCCATTAGTGAATCTTAAAGAATATAACTTTAATACCCAAAAATTCTTTTTTATTTATTTATTTATTTATTTTTATTTTTATAATCAAATCAAATCACATTACCTGTATGAACAATCAAAGCATTGGAACAGTGCATAGCAATTCCTGTCCTCCTTTTAACAGTACAGAGTTGTATTGTTAAAAGAGGGCTAAAGATAATAATCAATAGGGCATGAAATATACAAAATATCTTTAAATCTCACTAAAATAAACCCATTCAAGCCCTCCTTCTAGCGCCAATCATGTTGAGTGGTATTTTCACCCGATTGTGAAAACACACTCTCCGATAGGATTTGGGTTCTAAATCCTCTCTTGCAAAGAAATTAAACAAGTAACTTCTCCAAGGTTCCGTTATGTTAGCATTTTGCATCTATGTATTAATAATCTCAAATAAAGATATTCAATTAAAATGCTTGGAACACCTTAGTGGTTGCAAGTAACTGTTAACAAGGGGCACTGTGGTTTATTTCACCATGAAACTTTAATGATTGTTCATTGAACCCGAATAAAGCAAATGTGATTTGGTCTTAGCAATGAAATCATTTTATTTTCAGTTTCGGTATATTTTCAAGTTGTTTATTTTAATGGCTATAAATTAAAATAAAAGTTAAACTTTCTGGAAATAAAAGTGCATAAAAGATAGAAATAAAATGTAAAGAAGAATGAAACTAAAACACATTCAGGGAATGCAATCCTATTCTGACAAAACCGAAGATATGAGGTTTTCTGCCTGCAACCTAACCTATTGAACCTAGAGAACATGCACAATCCAGATAAGTTAAGTGCTGGTTTCTGGGGTTTTAATCGTGATTTCAGATTTAGACATTCGCATGAAGCAACCAAGAGAACTTGCATTAAACTTCACCTATAAGCCTAGAAATCTAAAAAGGGGAAAGATAAACATTAAATCCTTGCATGCAGAAAATAACTCCTTCTTTCTTGCCAATGAGATGCAACTCTCTAAATTTTCTGTATTAAAAATTTATCATTTTACAATAACATAAGTCTCTAGTTTTCTCAAAACCAGAAAAAGGGGAAGAAAAACACTCCCAAGCAGGCCCAGAATGGCTTCTCGCCTTCGGCACTGCAACTCTGCCTACAACAGTTTTCGACCCTCGTACCAATCTGTGCTTTCGCTTTTAAACGTTCGGTAAATTGCTTCTCCTTCTACGATGGTTTGTTTCGTCTTCCGATTGCATCGTTTCACCTTCCTCGCCTTTTCGTTGTTTGACTTTATGCTCGATATTGAAACGTTTGATCTTCTCTAGTAAACTGTAATGCTTCGATAACCCTTACACATGTATGCCACGTGTTTCACACTTTTCTGCATGTTTCGTAATCGACCCCTTGTAAATCGTGACAAAAATAGCATGTCATGATATCACAACATTTTTATGCATGCAACTTGTTCCTCTGCTCGCACAGTGAAAATGAGACATGTCGCGAAATCGTGACATTTTTCGACCAACAACCTTGTCCGCCTTCATGCACAATGAAAATGAGACATGTCACGAAATCGTGACATTTTTATGCTATCGGGCCCTGTGGGTGCAACCTGTCGCGAAATCGTGACGCTTTTCCTCTCCATACGCCTCGACTGCTTCCTGTCATGAAATCGTGATGCTTTTCATCTCCGTACGCCTTCGACAACCTGTCGCGAAATCGTGACGCTTTTCATCTCCATACGCCTTGGCTGCTTCCTGTCACGAAATCGCGACAATTTTTCATTTCTTACACTTGGCAGCTTTCTATCGCGAAATCGTGACATTTTTCTTTCTGGCACCACCTTCCTA
Source organism: Wollemia nobilis (assembly GCA_028583015.1). Lineage (NCBI taxonomy): Eukaryota > Viridiplantae > Streptophyta > Pinopsida > Araucariales > Araucariaceae > Wollemia > Wollemia nobilis. The sequence continues at coordinate 1,423,807 of JAQPPZ010001082.1, forward strand.
CTTTCTATCACAAAATCACGACAATTTCATTTGGAGCTGTCTTGCAGCTTTCTGTCGCGAAATCGCGACGCTTCTTCGTTCCGTACCACTTTGCCAGCTTTTCGTCATGAAATCGTGACGCTTTTCTATTTCGGGCTGCTCTTGCTGTATTTGGCCGTGAAAACGCGACATGTCACGAAATCGTGACATATTTTCCTTCCATACCACTTCGTTGCTTGGAGCCACGAAACGACCTGTCGCGATATCGCGACGTTTTTCTGCTTCATACCCTTTGCTCGCTTCTCGTCATGAAATCGCGACATCTCTTCTATCGCGACAACTTTAGTGCCTTGCCCCGTTTGACTGGTTTGACCACGATTTTGTGACATGTCGATCGACAATTTTCCATTCTGTCTTTCTCTCTCCTCTCTCTCTTCTTCCTGCCAAAGCTTGACATGTCGCGATATCGCGACGTTTTTTCATTTCTAGCCGCGACGGAGCAACATGTCGCGATATCGCGACAACTTTTCATTTTCGGCAACGGAGCAACATGTCGCGATATCGCGACAACTTTTCATTTTCACCGAGCAACATGTCGCGATATCGCGACAACTTTTCTTTTTGGCACGACGGAGCGACATGTCGCGATATCGCGACACTTTTTTTTTTCCGTCATATCACAACTTTTCATTTTTGGCGCGACGGAGCAACATGTCGCGATATCGTGACACTTTTTCATTTTTGTGCAATTTTGCCTTTTTCTTGATTTTTAGCATCTGGGTCACTGAGATCTTCTTTGAAAGCATGCAAAAAAGGTGGGTCCCCAATTTTGGGGTGTGTTGTGGATCAGCCACAACAAATGGTGACTTCATTGTCAAATGCTCCTGAGCATTTTGGTGAGAACCCAACCTGGAAGTATACAAACTCGAAAACTAGCGTTAGCACATAAGAAATATAAACAAATGCCCATAGATCAGAAATACATGAATCATCAGAATTATTAAGTATCAGCTCGGTGTGTGCAATGTGTTTTCATTCCCTATCGCTTGAACTTGATCAACATTCCATTGTCAATTTTATATGAATGCATATGTGAGACTGTGAATGATTTGTGTAACTTGATGAATATGCTGCTAGAGATATAACAACTGCTCTTGTAAAGGCCTAAACCTTCTAATATCATGCACAAACATATCAAGATTGCCAAACCCTCTTAGGATCCACTATATGAATTAATTTATTAGATCCCAAAGTTGGTTATGAGTCCCTACTATCTTGAACCCATGTGCAAGTGAACGTGAAATCAGAACTTTGGGGAATCAGACTCCCAACCTAACCGAGATGGGAGTTTAACCCTATCCTTACTATTCTGATTTGGAATTCATTACCTCACTTTGAGCAAAATAATTTAACCAATTATGGAAGAAATGGTCATGCTAGTCTAACCCTTTGGACAATCAGTGGTCTTGTTTTTTAGACAAGACATGTTGCCATGCATGGGCATACTTAACCCCATAATCCAAGACTTATCTTCATTTTCTTTGGACCTTGGGGATGACTACCCATCCTTTGCGAGAGGACAAGTAGTACGATCCTTCCAATCCAATATAAAGATGAGATGGGAAAAATTAATTTTTTACTTCTTGGACCTTGGGGATGACTACCCATCCTTGCTAGGGACATGTAGTACGATCCTTCCAATCCAAGCTTTGGATGAAAATGGAAAATATTAATTTTATTGCTTGGACCTTGGGGATGACTACCCATCCTTTGCAGAGGACAAGTAGTACGATCCTTCCAATCCAAGATTTATGATGAAATGAGACATAGGAGCTTTGGGGAATCGGATTCTCAACCTAAGCGAGATGAGAATTATGCCCTATCCTTACTACTCCATGTAGGTCAAATCAAAGCTTTGGGGAGTTGGATCCTCAACCTAAGTTCGATGAGGATTTAACCCTATCCTTACTACTCTGATTTTAGGCTTTAAGTTTTATGGAAGTGGTCAAAACCACTGTTTTAAGGATCATGTTGCATAATAGGATAGACATGAAATACTTCTTTCGCCCAACCTTTTCTTCCAAGCAAGGTTTTGATCATTTTGCTCAAGATCCTTTTTAATGTGTATAAAATGTGCTTGGTTCTAGATATCTTGAGGCTCAGTTCCCAACCTTAGGATTTTTTCACATTTATGTTATAACATAACCCTAAGAGGATTTGACACACTTCTCAATGATTTGCACATGAAATGCATATGCAACTGAGATGGCATGTATATGCAAAGTGAGATGTGAATAGTGAATGCATTGCTTCTTTTGGAATTGTAGATGACTATACTTGCCATAATGTGAAAACTGACAACTTCATGCATCACAAGATTCAAACGATATTACTTAAAATGTTTGTGTTACTTGTGGAGCTTTCTACAACACAATTCCAATGTTTCATATTTCCCTGATCTAGAACATAAGTTAGCATCTCAAGACAACTTTTTCATCATTTTTTTTTTTTTATATAGACAAACAAAACATGTCAAATAAACACACAACTTTAAATTAAAACTTATTCAATCCAAAACCAAACTGCAATCCCAAAAATGAAAATTTGAAAACACAAACCAAAACCCAAAAACCAAAATCTATATACAAATGTACAATATAATACAAGATGATGCAAAGCTTGGATTATCACTTTCCTGGATCCCAAACATGATTAGAACAATTCAAAAAACATATGACACAATACACATGCCAAATTTTGTAGGAATCCAACAATAATAAGATCAAACCAAGCAATGCAACAAATTTCAACTTGCCATGCTCACCATACCAATTTGATTTAGTTCTATTACCAACATCATAGGTGAGATTCAAATCACATTGATTAGACAATGGTTGGTATTCAATTTTATCTTGTCTATTCTTTAGAGTGCAAGTTTCATCATTCCATTGATGATTTAGAAGTAGGCTTTCCTTTTCAAATGTGAGATGTTGCAAACAAGAGCCTATTTCTAAAAGTCTTGAATTCAAATCATTTTCCAGGATTTTAAAGCAATCAAAATCATTCAAAACTTGACAAGCATCAACAAAATTTGGCATTTCCTCATTAATGATGTTAGCATCCAAAGGGACATCATGTAACCTATCACTTGAAATTTTTGTAGCTACTACCAAAGGTAGAGATTTCACCTTGTCATCCATACTCAACCCATCATGGTTAGAATTTACCACAACTTGATGAGTGTTAGTAGCTTTTTCTTTTCCTTCATTGTCTTCTTCATCATCCAACACCTGTTCAAAAACACCAAAGTTAGGCACCCAATCAAACATGCGTCCATCTTTTTCAAAACAAGAGCCTAATTTTTCAAGATATGTGTCACGTGACACCTTTCCATGATCAATGGCTTGAGTTGCCTCAAAATCCATATTTTCATTAGGATCATCAATAGCATCCAACCCACACCACTTAGGTTTTGTAATTTCATCATTTTGAGATGGCATAGACATTGTAGAAACAATAGGTGGATCAAGATTTTTGATTTCTTGCCCCTCAAGGGGAACAAAAACAATTGATTCTCCTTCTTCATCCATGGTAGTAGAATCATTATCCTTCTCCAACCTTTGATGAGATTCCAACCCTTCTTCCAAAGCATTCTCGGATTGTACAGGACTTGTAATATCCTCATATGAAAGGGCAATTGTATTATCCTGCATATCAATAGGCACACAAATTTCATCAGAAGGTTTGGAGTGAGCATACTCTTCCAAAGAATCATAATGATCATCTTTCAAAATCAAATTGTGATGCTCAACTATTTCTACATCATCTTTTAATTCATCAACATGTTTCTCATCAAATTTATCCTCTCCTTCCTTAGATGGTTCAATTACTTCCAAAATTGGGTTATTGCTTGTATTCAAATTGATAAGGTTATCATAATCCACATGTGTAACCCATGATTCATGTTTAACATAATTTGGAAGGTGTGAATTTTCTGGGCCATTACTTTCAACAATGTCATCCAATGTGTCATCCGAATCAGATTCATCCTCATAGAATTCATCTTTTGGTGAGTCAAGGGTTTCCAATCTGTCACATGTTTCCATACTAGTTGGATCTAGTACTCCTCCCTTGCCTAAAATCATATTCTTATGAAAATCATTGAAATTGATTTTAGAAACATCTTTTGAATCAAGATGAGTATTTTGAAGTTGATTCATACTTAAGAAAGATGGTTGATCTTGCATAGTAGGTTGAGGATTTTGAAATTGATTGAAGCTTGGGAATGATTGTTGATTCTGAAATTGATTCACACTTGAACTTGGTTGAGGTGGATAAATCATTGGGTGGGTAAGGGAGGTATTAAATGATTGAAGATTATATGATCCAAAACCCACACCATAATTTTGACAACTCAATTGTTGCTCAATTGCCATTGCTTGAGTATAGGCTTGTGACAAAGATGTGATTTGAGGCATCCCTCGCAAATATGTGGACATGGGTGAGTCAAGAGCATTGATGTATATTTGGAGAGCCACTTCTTCTTGAAGAACATAAAATGTCACCAATTGAGTATATAATCCAAAGAACCTTTCAGAAAATGACTTCACATTTTCACTTGGTCCTTTTCTAATATAGACCAACTGATTGTACATGAGGATTGGGTCAACTCGCTTTTTGTTGAATTGATTGAGAAATGTTGCCTCTAGCTGAGCCCAAGAAGTAATAGACCCTAAAGGTAGACTTGTAAACCAATCATATGCCACTTTGTCCAAGGTGTAAGGGAACATTTTACAAACAACATCATCATACCAAATTGTTAAGTGATTCACAACAAATTTGAATGCTTGAATGTGTTCTTCTACAGTATTTGTCCCATTAGACAAAAATTGAGGAAGACATCTCTCAAAACCAACGGGCAAATAATGTTGAACTCCTGGTATATTCAATGGGCTACCTGTCATCCAAGGTGTAAACATAGCCATTAGTGAATCTTAAAGAATATAACTTTAATACCCAAAAATTCTTTTTTATTTTTTTATTTATTTATTTTTTTTTTTATAATCAAATCAAATCACATTACCTGTATGAACAATCAAAGCATTGGAACAGTGCATAGCAATTCATGTCCTCCTTTTAACACTACAGAGTTGTATTGTTAAAAGAAGGCTAAAGATAATAATCAATAGGGCATGAAATATACAAAAATTTGAATTTAAATCATACTAAAATAAACCCATCCGGCCCTCCTTCTAGCGCCAATCTGTTGAGTGGTATTTTCACCCGATTGTGAAAACACACTCTCCGATAGGATTTGGGTTCTAAATCCTCTGCTTGCAAAGAAATTAAACAAGTAACTTCTCCAAGGTTCCGCTATGTTAGCATTTTGCATCTGTGTATTAATAATCTCAAATAAAGATATTCAATTAAAATGCTTGGAACACCTTAGTGGTTGCAAGTAACTATAAACAAGGGGCACTATGGTTTATTTCACCATGAAACTTTAATGATTGTTCATTGAACCCGAATAAAGCAAATGTGATTTGGTCTTAGCAATGAAATCATTTTATTTTCGAGTTTCGGTATATTTCAAGTTGTTTATTTTAACGGCTGTAAATTAAAATAAAAGTTAAACTTTCTAGAAATAAAAGTGCAAAAAAGATAAAAATAAAATGTAAAGAAAATGAAACTAAAATGCATTCAGGTGCTGCAATCCTATTTCGACAAAACCGAAGATATGAGGTTTTCATGCATGCAACCTAACCTATTGAACCTGCAAACATGCACAATCCAGATAAGTTAAGTGCTGGTTTCTAGGGTTTTAATCGTGATTTCAGATTTAGACATTCGCATGAAGCAACCAAGAGAACTTGCATTAAACTTCACCTATAAGCCTAGAAATCTGAAAAGGGGAAAGATAAACATTAAATCCTTGCATGCAGAAAATAACTCCTTCTTTCTTGCCAATGAGGTGCAACTCTCTGAATTTTCTGTATTAAAAATTTATCATTTTACAATAACAGAAGTCTCTAGTTTTCTCAAAACCAGAAAAAGGGGAAGAAAAACACTCCCAAGCAGGCCCAGAATGGCTTCTCGCCTTCGGCACTGCAACTCTGCTCGTAGCGGTTTTCGACCCTCGTACCAATCTGTGCTTCCGCTTTTAAAGTTTTGGTAAATTGCTTCTCCTTCCACGACGGTTCGTTTCACCTCCCAGATTGCATCGTTTCACCTTCCTCGCCTTTCCATTGCTTTTGACTTTATGCTCGATGTCGAAACGTTTGATCTTCTTTGTGAACTGTAACGCTTCTGTAACCCTTACACATGTATGCCACGTGTTTCACGCTTCTCTGCATGTTTCGTAACTGCCCCCTTGTAAATCGTGACAAAAAATAGCATGTCACGATATCGCGATGTTTTTCTGCATGCAACTTTGCTTCCTCCTCACCGCACTGAAAATGAGACATGTCGCGATATCGCGACATTTTCTTGCCAACAACCTTGTCCGCCTTCATGCACAACGAAAATGAGACATGTCACGAAATCGTGACATTTTTATGCTATCGAGCCGTGTGGGTGCATCTATCGTGAAATCGTGACGCTTTTCATCTCCGTACGCCTTCGGTTGCAACCTGTCGCGAAATCGTGACGCTTTTCATCTCTGTACGCCTTGGCTACTTCCTATCGTGAAATCGTGACAATTTTTCGTTTCGTACTACTTGGCTGCTTTCTGTCGCGAAATCGTGACACTTTTCTTTTTGGCACCACCTTTCTGCTTTCTGTCGCGAAATCACGACAATTTCATTTGGAGCTGTCTTGCGGCTTTCTGTCGCGAAATCGTGACGCTTCTCTGTTCCGTACCACTTTGCTAGCTTTCCGTCATGAAATCGTGACGCTTTTCTATTTTGGGCTGCTCTTGCTGTATTTGGCCGCGAAAACGTGACATGTCGTGAAATCGTGACATATTTTCCTTCCGTACCACTTCGCTGCTTGGAGCCGTGAAAACGCGACCTGTCGCGATATCGCGACGTTTTTCTGCTTCGTACCCCTTTGCTGCTTCCTATCGTGAAATCGCGACGTTATTCTGCTTCGGCATGTCTTTCTGCTTCAGGTCGTGAATCGCGACAACTTTAATGCCTTGCCCTGTTTGACTGGTTTGACCATGATTTTGTGACATGTCGCGATTTCGCGACAATTTTCCATTCTGTCTTTCTCTCTCCTCTCTGGACCGCGATTTCACAACACGTCGCGAAATCACGACAATTTTCGATCAATGCCTCTTCCTGCTTGCCTGGGCCGTGAAAGCTTGACATGTCGCGATATCGCGACGTTTTTTCATTTCAGGCCGCGACGGAGCAACATGTCGCGATATCGCGACAACTTTTCTTTTTCGGCAGCGACGGAGCGACATGTCGCGATATCGCGACAACTTTTCTTTTTTGGCAGCGACGGAGCGACATGTCGCGATATCGCGACACTTTTCTTTTTAGCAGTGACGGAGTGACATGTCGCGATATCGCGACAACTTTTCTTTTTTGGCAGCGACGGAGCGACATGTCGCGATATCGCGACAATTTTTCTTTTTGGCCGCGACGAAGCAACATGTCGCGATATCGCGACACTTTTTCATTTTTGTGCAATTTTGCCCTTTTCTTGATTTTTAGCATCTGGGTCACTGAGATCTTCTTTGAAAGCATGCAAAAAAGGTGGGTCCCCAATTTTGGGGTGTGTTGTGGATCAGCCACAACAAATTCTATTAGTAGCATCATATTCTATCATAGATACACAAATAATTTTGCAGAGTAAAACATGATTAACCAACCATTCACAAAAATATAACATATCTCCCTTTAGTCATAATTGCTCAATAATTAATACATCAAGAAATAGTCATTCATTCCATTAAAATATACCTCACAATATTCCACAAGATATATGTTCTACTAGATAAATCATTAAAAATTCAAGCATCACATCAACAAAAGTAGCTAGCTTAAACATGAATCTATCCAAATAAAAAGTCTACCAAGGGATTGTCATGACAATTATCCCAGAAACTATGCATGTATCAAAAAAATACTTATTCCTCATATCAAACAATGTTGTGTATAATAAATGCTTAATATTATGATAGAAAGCTATGGTAATAGTGACTGTTAATCCTCCCCAATGCACGTAATTGTATTTTGTATGGGATATAGCAAACTCTATCTCTTTATCATTTAATAGGCTTAATAAATATGTATAGAATGGAGTGGTAGGGTTTTACTTTATGTCATACTTTAAACTTATATATCTATCTAAATGTCTTTTTAATAAATAAGACTTATATACATTATTTATCTTAATATTAGGATTTCTTCATTAAGCTATTAAAGGAAGGATAGCAAAACTAGTACCTACCTCTCCATCAACCCTTTCATGGAGTTCTTGTTCTACAACCTCTTCTACACAGAGTGGTACTTTTGATTTACTCTATATCAAAAGTTGTTTTTCTGGCAACAAACTCCATCATTGCTTTAGGATTAGGATTATGTATTCTTATGTCTTCTACAAACAACAATCATACACCCGACACCATAGTGGTAACTTATAGATGGCTCTTGTAATTGCTTCTTGTCACCAACATACCATACCTCATATCATAGCATAACAATTTATCTAAGCAACACACCACCATGCTTCACTTCTAACTCTTATACTAATTAAACCTTGATAACTTTCCTTTAGAATATAAACCTTGAACAAAAAAACCAATTCTTGTGATAAGCCCTAAATGCTTAAACTCGCACAAACGGCTAAGCAGATGACACAAAAAATAATGTTTTGCACGACAGGCTAAATACCTATAATTTTAATAATATAGACACAATAGCTTTACAACAGTAGACTGGTAATCAGCACAAGGGCAATATCTCAGACTTCTTTACAAATACAAAGAGAACTTATTGACATACTTATCTTGAGATCTTTCTTCCTCAAGTTTTTACTTAATTAGCTCTGTCTTTTTATGCTACACTACTTTATTTATATAGAAGTGAGGGTCATCTACTTGATATGTCAGTCATATTTACCTACTTATCTAGTTTTATCTACTTTTTCTTATGATAAGCATTATACATAATATTTATATACATTGTGTGAAAAGTGTCTTACTTTATTAAAGGTGATAAGCCCATCTTGTAACTTTATGCAATTATCATAATTGAATTTTTTTAGATGGAGTTGATTTTTACATGATAGTAATATTAGTGGATGCTACATGTCCCTTACTTGTTTATATGATGGTGATATTAGTGAATGCCACCTATCTCTTCTTATGGCATGGTCACACCCATATCAAGGACTTTACGTAGCTCAAGCATTTGGAAATATAGCTTCCAACTAATAAGACCTATGATGAGACCCATTTGTTTGGTACTACACCTACCAGCTAGTGAGATCTGTTACAAGATCTACCAGTTGTTAACAAGCATGACAACTAGCTTTGATAGGTTCAAGATTTATTCGCTTTGATCCCAATCATCCTAGTTGACTCAACTTAATTAGAGTTGTTGATTGAGTTGGCTAATTCAAACCACATATTTTGTGTTTCAACTAGAAAGAATTTGGATTAATTGTTTACTTATGATAAAGTTAGTTCAATATAAAAATAACATGGATGATTTTACTATTGTAAGTTATGGCTCTATAACATAGAAAAATATCCCTTGATTGGTATGGTGATTTAGCACCAGGACAACAACATTTTTTAGATCTGATGGATTTGAGAGAAGCACTAGATAAATAATTTTGTCCTACAGATGATAGAATTCAAGATGAGAACCTCAGACAACTAATGGTTGTGGAATTAAAAGAAGCATTACAATTTGAAAGGTGTATATTAGACTATCAAAATCTGATATATACTAGTAAATTGTTTGTATATGATACCATCAAGAGTTATTTTATAACATCTATACCACTACGTATCAGTGAAATGGTATTTGACATGTACACAAATAGAAGAATATGGTTACCAAAATAGAAGACTCCCTTAAGTTATGGATGAATACAAACATGGTATAAAATATTGGTGGATAGAATGTAAAACTAAAAAAAAAATAAGATTACTATTATGAATATTTTATTGTGGGATACAAGTGGAACAAGAAAATGCCTAAGAGAAGCAATAAAATATTCTCCTTTAGGAATTTCCATTAGAAACCAAGAAAAGAATAATTCAGAAAGATATCTACAAAAATTACTCAATCAGATAGATGTGTTGCATTCTAGGGAAAAGGGCATTGGGTTGGTAAATGTCCAAATAAGAATTTCAAGTTAAAAACTATGTTCTTAGATGAATATGCAGTTCTCTAGTGGAAACACAATAAAAATATTTCAAAAAAATATCTCTAGAATATGACATATATGACCTCAAGTTCGAATATAAAGAAGAGGAGGCCTAGATGTACATTAATACTATTTTAAAAATTAGTGTAATTATTAGTTTATCAAAAGATATCAAGATAAGTATTATAAGTAATTTTTGTACAAAAATCCAACCAATATGTTATATCCCTTGTTTACATATGCAGTCGAAATTCAACCTAGTTGGATAGATCCAAATATTGTAAATTGTACATTTTATTCTCCAAAATTTTCTATCTACATATACAAATATATATTAAGTTATGTTAGAATCCTTAGGCTATTAATACTTAATTATGACACAACAATAGCCAGGTTTTTCTTCAAAATATTATAATATTGGAATCCTTGGTTTAAGGTTTGGGTGGCTAATTTTTGTCCCCGTTATTAATTATTAATGTAGGATATGTTTAGAAAAAGTGTGATAATACCCAAACCAAATTCACATTACTATAAGAGATATTTTCCATTATATGGTATGGTATATAGTTCATCAATTCATTTGGAATGAGAAAACCAAGCAACACAAAAGTCATCATAAGTACACAATTAATCTAGGATGCTTTCTTGTTGAAACACAAAAAAATATGGTATGAATCAACCATCTCAATCAAAAATTATGATGAAGTTGAGTCAGTCTAAAATGATTGGAATACACCCAGGTGTTGTAGGTGAGTTGGAGAGGAGAGGGCAATCCTCCAAGGGAGGTCCCAGGTTCGAATCCCCACCCTACCAAAAAAGCTAAATTGGGTACCTAAAATCCAATTGATAATGTTGGTGCGGGCAGGGCTGGGTGCAACCCCCGGGTGACTTTGATGGTGTAGAACCCCCTGTTTGTGGTATCTTAGACCAAGGCGGCCCCGCAAGAGGTTTTTTGCTTTAAAAAATAAAATAAAATGATTGGAATACAAATAGATAAATCTAAATTCTATCCAAGCTAGTTGTCAGGCTTGTTGAAAACTAAGTGGGTCCTGTGACAAATATCACCAGCTACTAGATGTAGTACTAGATGGATGGGTCTTGTCATAGACCTCAATAGTTGGGAGTTGTGTTGCCAAATGTTTAGGCTATGTAGGGGTCTCGAGATGATCGTGACCATGTCATGAGGAGGGATACATAGCATCCACTAATATCAACATCATGTAAATGAGTAAGGGACAAGTGGCATCCACTCATGTCATTATAATATAAAAACAAATCCACTTAGAAAAATTAAAGTATGACAATGGCATAAACCTAAAAGGTGGGCTTACCACCTTTAATAAAGTAAGATACCTATCACAATGTACATAAATATGATTTAAATTGCTCATCATACAAAGGATCCTTACTCCTATATAAACAGAGTTGCACAACATAACAAGGCAAAGCTAACTATATAAAAACTTGAGAATTGTAGAGCTCGAGAGACGTTTACCAGTAAGCAGTCTCTATACTTGTAAATGAGTCTAAGATATTGCCCTTGTTCTAAGTACCAATCTACCATTGTAAAGCTACTATCTATAAATTAATAAAATTTTATGCATTTACCTTATTTTGCAAAACATTCCTTGGTGTGGCATTCGCTTAGCTATTGCGATAAGTCCTAGACACCTAAACTCACACAAGCGGCTAAGCAGACATTACACCAAGGAATATTTTGCACAATAGGTTAAATTCCTAATATTTTATTCATATAGAGACAATAGCTTATTCATATGCCTAATATATTGGTACTCAGCACAAGGAAAATATCTCAAACTTAATTTTGTTGCTACCCCCTATTGTCCTTCATCGTTAGGTAGTGTAATTGAAGTCTCCTCTTTGCTACTACTATCTACTCTAGAACTTTCAACCATCGGATTAGTCTGGTACATTGTCCTCTGTCTCACCAAATCTATGACATTCCTTGTCCTTATTTTAGTACCAACACTAAAAGTTTCAAGCATTGAATACATTCCACTAGTTATATATCTAGCTTTTTTTCTACAACTATTGCTAGGGATTGCAACTGTAAGGGATCTTTGTGATGCCCTAACCCTCCTATGGTCCCTATTTGTGGAGTTCTTTCTAATTTTGCTTGACATTATCAATTTACATAAAATGGCCTTTATAGATCAATTTTATGAGTCCATGATGTATAATTTTACAAATATGAGTCCATGATCCTGGACCTTCTTTGCCATAGCATTTAAAACAACATGTAGATGAGTCAATTTTTTAGGCTAGGCTATAGTATTATTACATTATATTTCTAATTTTATTTCCTAGTTGTTATTCTTGCTAATGGATAATCTAATGTTAGCTTAGAATAATGTTTGTTAGTCTCATAGCTATTGTTAGCACTACTGACAGATTTTTTTAGCATCTGGTTACAGGCTATTCATAATCTTTGTAATTTTATAAAATCATTTGATTGACTAAAAAATATGGTTTAATTTTATTACATTGGTATCAGAGCAATGATCATGGCTCTCTAAGTACAATTCACCTCTGCAAATAGCTTAATGTGCACTCATATTGGTGAGCTTGCAACTGAGCAGAAAAAGGCATATCATGATTTGTTTTTTATGCAGATAAATGACAACTCCTATTGCCCCCCTGTTTTGCTAATTCTCTATTTCAATAAAAAAAGAGATCAAAATTAAAAAAAGGTTCTACCTAGCCCTCATGCGCTGCATCCAGAGCGGTCCTAATTGGTCACAACCACCGCAACTAAGGTGCACTATCCTAAGGCTGTATTCCCAAGTGCAATAGGTTTGATGCCCCTATGTAATAATGGCAAAGAAATGCCTAGAAGAGAAGTGTGAATCATATCTAGACTAGGTCGATCACTCCTGCATAGATCCAACCTAGATATACAGTAGCAGATCAAGATAAAAAAATAATCAAATTTGTAATCGAAAGGTATATCGCCAAAAGTCGAGTCGAGGCAGATCATGCAGATATCTATTTCATTTCACCTGATGGAATAACAATGTTCACTTTTTCATTTTAAATGAAATAAAAAAAATTATTGCTCTCCTAAGGTTGTAATCGTCCAATCGGACGCGTCAAATACCCAACCAATCTGCTCAATCCACATGGAGGAAAAAAAGTGGATTTTCATAAAAAAACGTAAGATAAGGGGTTCAAATAGAATATTGTGCTCTTTTCCTGACCAGCTGGTTAGCTTAGTTGGTCTAATTGCAAAATCTAAGATCCTCGCTTCCACGAGGTCACAGGTTTGAATCCCGATGATGATTTTTTGTTAACAAAGGAGGCGGAATATTTAGTTTGGTTGTGTGGGATTTATCCCACATGTACCAGATGAAGGCGCATACAAAGCTTTATATGTGCCAAAGCACATACAAGCGTTTGATGAGTTGCTCAAAAGCCTCTCACACAGTCTCACACAGGGCTTCCTAACTGTGTTGACCCGTGTCTGTTGATTGCATTAGAAAGCATGCTCTGTTGATGGCCACGTTCACCATGCTTGAGTGTTGCATCCACTAGTATGTTGACCACCTCAAAATTCATGCCAGTTGGTGATGCAAAAGGTATGAAAACATTACAATTTTTTATTAAATTTTTTAGTGTTTTTTTTAAGTTTTTAAATTATTTAAATTAATTTATTAAATAGTTTTTTTTTTAATTAGTTATTTAATTAATTATTGTTTTAATTAGTTAATTAATTGATTAAAGTAATTAATTATTTGATTTTCTTAATTTGTTTAATTTTCAAACTTTTATGCACATTTTTTGAGTAAGATAGCACTCCACATCAAAATCAAAAGTGCTACATCAAAATAAAACAAGAGGCACAACAAAATTATTTGCAAAACAAAAATTAAACCACATTGAAATTGATTTTTTTGCAAACTCTAAAGCAAAACAAAGGTCAAACTTCATTGTTTTCTTTTGCAAACAAAAAGGAGGTACAATATTTTACAAAACAAAAATCATGCAAAATCTAAATATTATGATTTTTAGCAAAACTTAAAGGCACATTTCAAGCAAAGAGGACTACAAAAACTTTGCACAAAACTTGTTATTTTGCAAAACAAAAACACAAAGGGGACACCTCAAAATTTTGTTGTTTTTTGCAAATAAAATTCAAAACAAGGGCAAAGCAAAAGCTGTGAATATCATTTTGCAAATCAAAACAATTGTAAAATTTTGTAAAAATGTGCATTTTTGGTTGAATCCGACACCTAATTGGCATTGTAAAAGATGCATTTTCGGTTGAATTTGACACCTTCCAAAAACATAGATTTGTGGGCAAGATGAAAATTGTATGATGCATTTAATACTTTGTTTTTATGCATTAACATATTTGTATTAAAGCAACAATAAGACCCCAAATTTATACTTATTTTTTGTGCAATTTATTGCACAAAGCAATGGTCTGTATTTATGATACCTCTGGCCCATACTTAAAGGTGATGTTGTCGTGCTTTGGGGTATTGTATCTAACGCCTAATATAGTTGCAACAACGATGTATAAGCTATTGTTATCTATAAATCATCGAGGAGAAATAAGGAAAGCTAATTTATTTGATATTCACTCTACTATTACCCCATTCACTACTATTTCTTGGCATAAATCCTTCAACTAAATTATATTCCAAGTATTTAAAAGACTTGACACCCTATGTATGCAGAAGGTTTTTTAAGTAGGTGTTAAAGATAGTAGTGAATCCCTTTCAGTACTACTTTTGTGGTATAAATAAAGGGGAACCAATTTGGTGTTGTAAGGAACCTTCACAATGGCCATTGCTAAAGCATACTTATCAGATTCACAGCTTTTCAAAGGTCCAAATTTTGCTCCATGTAAAAAAAAATATGAGAGCAATCCTGCAAGTCGAAAAGATGTGGAATATTGTGACTGGAAAATTCAAACATCCAACTATAGTAGATGATAAACAATAAGCATATGATGATGTTGATGCAAGAGCACTAATGATCATCATTCTTGCCACTATTGATGAAGTTCAACTGCACATTTGTGACAAAGAGCACACAAAATATGCATGGGATACATTGTGCACAATATATCAAGTGTAGGCCCAAAATGGCCAGATCCTTAGAAAACATGAAAATTTTATTCTAAGGTATGATGTTTCCATTTCGCATATTTTCTAGTGTATTTTGGAGTAGATCCGTAACAGGTGTTTCCTAATCCGCTCAACACTTAGTGCATTTTTCACCTTGAGCAAGTTAATTCCATTCCTCTCGGTTTATAGTGTATTTGGAAGTGGGATTCCAAATGAGTTCTGATTTTGCAAAAGTTTTTGGTGAAGATGACATCAACGTAAGAAGAAGTGTGGAATGGTGATCGTGTGTAGTTTTTGCATGCTCTGAGCAGCTAAGTGTCGATAAGATCAATTCCATCGAGTTTCAAGAGTATTTTGATGTGGATTGGTGATAAAGGGGTAGAAAACACTACATGGGGTGTGGAATGGCAACAAAGAGTAATTTTACACCAACTCCGGAGTAGAATGGTGATAAAGTTAATTTTACACTACAAAAGGTTTGAATTTGCGACGAGTGTTATTTACAGTAGCTTCGGTGTGGATTGATGATTTCACATTTTGACCAAGGTGGTGTTGATGTCACCATACTTTTTATGTGGATTGCATTCTGTTTGGACTTGAAGGAAAGAGAAGGAAATATAATAAGCAGATTGATAGCATAACGCATCACACTCGCTCTTTAACGTATTTTATGTTGAAATTCAATTTCCTAGAGTTGAATTCATAAAGGAGATGTCAGTAATTAAAAGTTCAGAATGGTGCTTTGGTTTTTTCCCTATCAAATTGCAGAGTTTTAATTGCATATGTTCATAATGAAGATCGACGATCGAGATCTTGCTAACAGTATTGAATTATTTAAAAGTAATTTCTCACTAGATCAGAGTGTAGTCAGTCGAAGTACAGGAAGATGAAGTGTTGAAGGGTTTCAAGAACAAGAACTAGAGGTAGTTGTAGATCGACGATGGATCAAATCATTTAATAATGATCCATGGACCAGATGCAGTCTCTAACGACCTGAATACCAACTACCATCAACAAACCTGCAAGTTGCAAAGAGCCAAGCTGCCAAGGCAATTTACTCATAGTGGATTTCTTGAAGGTCGAACCAATACGATAATGCCATAAAAAACTCTTTGTTGAGATGTAAATATGTAATCTTTATAATGTCTCAATATTCTTTCATTTACAAACTATAAATAGAGGTTGAACCCTCATTTTTTAGGGTCGGATCTAGTGCGTTTGCTTGACCTACTATAAATATTCTTGTGAGCTAATGGAAGGAGCATTACTCTAATTTTTTACTCAAATTTGTCATATTCATCATCTTGTGTGAGAGGTTCAAAGCCTTAAACTGCATTTCTTTTAATACTTGAATGGTTAGTTCATTCCAACTTATTGTATTACTAGTAGTGAGAGTAATTAAAATATGTTCATGGTTAGATTTGTGTTGTTAGGAAGTTTATTTCTGTTAAATCTAACTATTGGTCTATTCTGCTAATTTGGATTATTAATATTAGATGTTGGAATTACTTTCTACAATATATCTCTGTTTATGTTTTAATATATGAAGATTTCATGGTTTCGATACTGCTAATTTTGAGTGATGGGACACTGGAAGTAGTTTGTGGGTATTTTTGTTGTAGTTACCTATGTTGTTAACCTATCCAGACACTAATTCTTATAATACCTCTAACTCTAAAATATTTCTAACCCTGATCTCAAAACCCTATTTGAGATTTAAGTGAGTTAACAATATTTTAAGTTGACAAAGAACCAACCTACTTTGGAGGTTGGATTGAAGTTGTCTTTGGTCCATCCAATGCTTGAGTGTCGAGTTGCAACTATAGGGTGTATTCCTAGATAGAAAATTGGAAGATAGATAGTTGTAGTGTTAAGTAAAACTTGATGTCAAATCGATGCCCAACTATTTTTGGCATGCTCGGTGGGACCGGTTCACAAG
This sequence comes from Wollemia nobilis, assembly GCA_028583015.1. Classification (NCBI taxonomy): domain Eukaryota; kingdom Viridiplantae; phylum Streptophyta; class Pinopsida; order Araucariales; family Araucariaceae; genus Wollemia; species Wollemia nobilis. The sequence continues at coordinate 1,441,147 of JAQPPZ010001082.1, forward strand.
GAACACGAAAATCCATCATATGAGTTATTATTTTATCTCTACCTAAAGGAATCAAGATTTGGTGAATTGTCTTGATCTTGATAAGCAGAGAATAGCAAATTCACCTGGCGACTCCCTGGTCTCTAAACCCAGAAAATAATTACCCCTATAGACTAGTGTCCTTTTATGTATACCAGGTCTTTCAAAAGGAATAACCCTGACTCATATTTTTACTGTGAGCTACCTTATAGAGGGTCTACTATTATCAAAAATTTGAATCAAGATTTTTATTCAGAAGAAGAGCTTCTTGAGGAAAATCCTATGGTTAATCCAATAGCCCCTCCAGTAGGACCTAGACCTGGAAACATGGCTGGAAATAAAGCAACAAATCAGGGGAATGTACCTACAAATTAGCCTTTACAGAAATACCCTAGCTGGAACATAGATGGTCCCCTTAGATTAATCCATATGAATGCCATTCCCTAGGCTATGTCCAAGGCTATTCCCACTTATAATGGATTTGAGAAGATGGCATATGAGCACTGTTAGGAAATTTTGAACCTGGAAGAAATCCACAACATAAAGGATGAGGATGTTATTGTGAGGATCCTAGCCCTATCCTTAAATGGGAATATTTTACATTGGTTTACGAATCTTGAGAATAACACCATCACTTCATGGGCAGCGTTGGCTAAGCATTTTGTGTAAGAATTTAATGAATATGCTGACCCTTTCTCCTTGCTTAATCAGTTCACATCCATGCAAAAGCATCAATAAGAGATTGTCTTAGATTTCAATTTAAGATTTAGCAGAACCTGGAAGAGAATTCCTCTTGCAGCTAGACCAGTTGCATGCCTTACGTATATGTATTATATCAGAGCTCTTGGATCAGAGCTAGTATTGCAAACCCAACAATATGGGGTGGAAACATTTTCACAAGTTTATAATGCAGCAGTTCATGCAGAAAATATGCTAATCAATGTGGGGAGATTACCTCCCAAAGCTGTACTACCTTATAATCTAGAAACCATAAATGTCCAAAGCCAAGCTACTACTTCATCTTATATGGACCCCCTTTCCTTATCATCCCCATCTCCACAAATGAATCCCATTCCTTAGCCAAAAGCACCATCTATTGTAGTTCCTTTCCCTCCCCTTCCTTCTTAGACTCCTCAAAAAATTTCTTTCATTATTGATATACAAAATACTTTAAAAACTCTGAGTAACTAAATGAATTCAATGAAAAAGAGAGATATGGAGAGGTCTCAACAAAGGATATTTCCATATGTGAACAAATATCAAATACTTGGTCCTAGTAACAGTACTGGGGTCAGAGTAAATGCCTCATATGAAGAGCCTGAGTGTTATTCAAAAACAAGTCTAGTAAATATCTGGTGTTTGGTATGTAATGATCCTCATGATTCACAGTATTGTGTCATGTACCAACATCATGTTCAACAAGCTATGGATCAAGCAGAAAGGAATCAAAATGGAAGAGTAAATATGTTATGGTAGCCTAACCAAATCATGGTTGGGAAAGAGCTTGATGAGGATGGCCCAATTATTGTTATGACAAGGTCAGGGAAGAAAACCCTGCAAGTAGATCCATAGAAGATGGGACAATTCTAGGTTCCTTCTCAGAAAAAAAATGACCCACATCCCCAAAGCAGTGATACTTTTCCTATTCCCCAAGATAAAGGGAAAGAGAAGACATATAGTCTCCCCAAGAGATTTGAGAAAGAAACCGAGGGAGATAGAATGAGGTCTAAGGATGAGGCTCAATAGAGGCTTAGATTCCCTTCTATTACCAAAAGACAAATAATAGAAACCACTCAAAAATATAAAAGAAAGTATAGTGAGCTAGAAAGAAAGCCTGAGAGGACCACTTTGTCTAAGTCTGAATACAACATTATGGAAGAGATGAAGAGGATACCATCAAAAGCTAGTTTATATGATACATTTTCATCCCTGGCCAGATAGACTTGCTTAAAGCTTCTCTCAACAAGTACCCACAGGATAAGCAGGCCACCACAATACTTAGTATGCCCTCAAAAAAGAAAGAAATGTTCCCTATTTTTTTACAGAATAAACCGTCTCCTTTCTATATCTCTATCAGAATGGAAAGTTGGGTAGTCTAAAATTTTATGATAGACTCGGGAGCATCAACTACAGTTATGCCAAAAACATTCTATGAAGAGATGGGTATGGAGTATACTCGATCCTACCTATTGAGTGTATATTTTTCCCAATTGCAAAATATCACCACATGCAGAGTATTGAACAGAAAACTCCCTCTTGAAAAGAAACCAAATGAAAAACATTCAACTTCTCCAAGGTTCTGGTAAAATATCTAAAATATTACAATAATGCCATAAATAATTCAATGATGCATGTGACCATAAACAAGGGGCCTTTAATGGTTCTAAATAATGCTTAGTGATTGAAAGATCTAACTAAAAGCACATGCAAAATGAAAGCAGTTCTTTTTAGGATTTTTTTTAAATTGGTTCTACCCTGAATCCCTGTTAGTAAAGTATTTTATCTTCACTTAAAAGGTTTCAAATGATAAAATATGGAATTTTCCACCTCATTTTAATGCCCGTGCCTTTAAGATGAAGTAAATTTTAGATAGTGGGTTCATTTTATCTTCCTTATGTTGATGCCACTACCCTAATGGTGATTAGTAGAAGTTAGCATGTTAGTAATGTTAGCAAAGTTAGATTTCACTTCTTATCTTAACTTAATGTGGGATTGCATGTTAGTATCCCTCCTAAACCATGTGTTTTATTTGAAAATTTAGATTAATGAAGTTTGGAGGTGCAGAAATTTTGGAAAATGACCAAAATGGAAACAACTTGAAAGCTTAACAATTCTGGAAATGGACCAGAATAGAAGTGAAACTAAAAGGAAATTAGCAGAAATTTTGGAAAAGGACCATAATGGAAGTAAGAAGAAATTAGCAAAAATTCTGGAAAAGGACCAGAATGGAAATAAAATAAATTAGCAAAAATTCTCGAAAAGGACCAGAATAAATTGATTGAGTGCTTGAAATAAACTGAACTTAACAAAAATAAATCAAAATGCAAATTTGGTTAGTTGAAAAAGTAAAATTCTGAATTAGTTTAGCAAGCTCCTCCCTGAAAAATCCCAAGTTATGAGGTAATCATAAAACAACCTGAATTAATGGACCTGCAACATAAGCACAATACCATTAAATCAAGTGCGAGACTCAAAGGAAACATAGAGAAACTGCATCATATTGACCTTCGCCTATTGCAACCCATTTCATGGCATAATACAATGGCTATAAGTCACTAAAATGCAGAAATGATAAGACACTAAAATGCTAGTTTTATGATAAAAATCCTCCTTTTAATTTTGCTCACAAAAGTTTGCTACTCTTTCAAAATTTGAAAAAAATGCTCTTTCTTATTTTTTTCAAAATGTTACATCATTTCCAACCCCCCATATTTTACAATGCCCTCCTTAGGTATTTAAAAGATGCACAAGTCTCTTCGTTTCACATTCCACTTTTTAGTCTTAAAAAAAAACAACATTATTTTCCCTCCTTATACCTCCCTTGTAAATATTATAATATGAAAAGAAATAAAATTTTACATCTCCCTTATAGTATAATATGAAACAAAACAAGTAAAAATTTATACCATATTTCCCTTATGACTCCCATAAGCCTTTATTATACCTTATAGCTCCTTTTAGGTATATCATGATGTAATAAAAATAAACTTTTAAAATCTTAAATAATCACTGGTACATCCCGAGTCATAACAAAACAACCATATGAACCTTTAAACATATTCCTTGCCTTTCAATGCTTGCCATATCAATAGCTTTTGAATCGCATTGGCCTTCGTTTCCTACCATGGCCACGATCATATTTGGGTGTGATCCGATCCTAGACTGCATTTCATTCGATGTTGCAACTGCTTCACAATCCTCTGCTGTCATTGACGATCTATCTGGGCTCGAAGAAAAATTAAAATACCTCTTCTTTGGTGATTATTAACATCATTTCGATTTTAATTGGTAGGGTTTGGGTATCTAGTGCTTTTTTGGCCCTTATTCTCGTTCGACGATTTCTTGAATCCAACCTGCCACATCGCAACCATCGTCGACGCCCGTTGTCACTATTTTCCTTCATTTTTGCTTTTGTTTTGGGGACCTTCACTGAGGATGTACCTGCCAACCTTTGACATTGATGGAGTTCATAGATTATTATCCCAATGTACCACCATTTTCCCTTTGTGACTTCAAAATTGCCACTGTCCTCTATTTAGTTTGTTGTCATTCACTATCGTCTGCGTTGTTGTACGTTATCTCCGTTACACTGTCGTGGCATGCCTACCCTGCATTACAAATTTTTGTCTTAATAATGGGTTTTCAGGTGATTTTTGAAGATACTTGCCACATTGGTGTTTGCATTTATATTGCCACTATGTGCATTGCTTACATTATGCCGACTTCCACTGATATCAATCATGGCAGTTTCATAAACCCTGGTGACCAGTTCTCCTTTCATTCTGCCACGTCATTCGCTATATGTCATCCCTTGATGCCTCTGTTGTATTTCGTCGATACCCTCAATGTACCGCGCTATCCACATGGAGGTGTCTACCTTGGCATGGGTCTTGCCTCGCTATCAAATACAACACCTGCGAGCCTAGGCTATGACCACCAGAACGTCGTCATATGGAACCTGCAACATCGTCTAAGTCCAGCAACTAATCATCTTCCCAATGCTACATCCATGTATGGCTAGATGTATCATTGTTGTCACTACGCATCTCCCACATGTTTAATCATCATAGATGGCCACATCATGTTTTTGCTACGACATCACTGCTCGAATGAGATCTGAGACCAGCCATCATTGATTCGTATTGAAAGGTCTAGAGTGGCACCATCATTGCCGAAGTTGTTTGCTCAGAAAGATTCCTCGACATGCATTGAAATCCTTCGATGTTGCACATTCTACCGCCTTCTGGATGGTATTCTTTGTTGTGCTATCGATAATTCATCTGGGATTTCATCGTAAAGCTGGTCCCACTCTTCTACCATGTGGACTCTCCCTTTTTAACTCATGTCTTCCACGACATTGACGTTGTGTTCCTCGGCATGACAGATTGCATTTACCACGTGGCTTCAACCATCCACATACACATCCACGTCTATACTGCCCATTGAGCACTGTGGTGATGTCACGATCCTGGATGTCATCGTATATTCATCATGAAGTCATTGGCCCTACTGTCCGCGATGTTGGTTGACCAAGTTTTTAATTTCTGGCGTGTACCTTGACCAATCGTTGGCGTCCAACGTTGCAACCCCTGCCGAATCCATCGCCAACATTGTCTGGCTAATATTCATTCGATGTGTCCATCGGTGAGCTCGGTCTTGTTGCCACGTGGACCACGATTACCTTCCCTGCTTCGTCCCTTTTGACCTGCATCAATACAAAGCAATATGAGAACCTTTATGACCCAAAGGATTGTGTATAACATAACATAAAATGAAATGAAACTAAATTAACTCTTAAGGCAACATAGACTGATAACATATATAAACATATATGTTTATTAGTCTTCTTATTATTTTTATTGGCTTTAATTATTTTTTATTAATTAATGTACATTATTATTAATATACAAAGTATATTAATAATAATGTATATTAATTTTTTTTTTTTTTTTATTTTTATTTTTTTATTTTTATTATTATTATTATTATTATTTTACTTTTATTTTTTCATATATATATATATATATATATATATATATATATATATATATATATATATATATATATATATATATATATGTATGTATAAAGGTTTATGAGAACCATTCACATTAGTACTTCAAGGATATAACTCCTTCCCAAACCCAAAATTTAAAGGTGGGTCCCCAATTTGGGGCTAGTTGTGAAAACCTCACAACAAATGGCGACTCTTGCTGGGAAACGCTCCTGAGCATTTTGGGTGAGAACCCAATCTGAAACGGAAACACATAAAACCCAAAAATTAGAAATACAAGCATCAAAAATATCCAGAGAATGAAGAATAGACCCAAGAAAACATGAAGCATCAAAATTATTTAGCATTAGCTCAGTGTGTGCCAAGTGATTCGTTCCTTATCGTTTGAAACCATTCAACCTTCCATTGTTAGTTTTACATGATGTTTATGATTTATGCACATGATATGTTATGGATGATTCTTGCAGGATCAGATGTATGCATGACCTATTTTGTAGAGACTCAAACATTCTAGTACCATGAACAAACATACTAAAACTAACTCTCTTAGGACCAAATGCGTGTGTAGTGAATTCATTTACTAGATCAAGAGCTTAGTTATGAACCACTACAATCCTAAACCAGTGTGTGCAAGAAGACTCAGAGATTTGGGGAATCGGATTCTCAACCTAAGTATGATGAGAATTTGACCCTATCTTTACTACTCTGATCCTTGAGTTTATTACCTCATTTTGACCAAAATGGTTAAACCTGTTATGGATGAAACCGCAAGGCTAGCCTGTCCATTTGAGCGGTCAGAGGTCTCACTTTTAAATGAGACATGTCACCACGCATGAGCCTACTCCATTGCCAGTCAAGCATCTATAGCCCCGGTGGATGTTAGCCCCATCCTTTTGAGGACATGTAGTACGATCCTTACAAACCATTAGTCAATGGTGTGATGGATATGGACTGTTGAATATTTTACTTTGGATATCTTGAATCTTGGGGATGACTACCCATCCTTCTGAGGGACATGTAGTATGATGTTTACAACCCAATAGTCAATGGTGTGATGGATATGGATTGTTCAATATTTTACTTTGGATCTCTTGAATCTTGGGGATGACTACCCATCCTTCTGAGGGACATGTAGTACAATCCTTACAACCCAATAATCCATGGTGTGATGGAGGCAAAATTAGAGCTTTGGGGAATCGGATTCTCAACCTAAGTATGATGAGAATTTGACCATATCCTTACTACTCTAATTTTGGGTTTCAAGTATTGTGAAAGTGGTAAAAACCATTGTTTTATGGACTATGTTGCATGATAGGACAGGCAAGAATGACTCTTTTCACCTTTCATTCTCTTCCACGGACGATTTTAACCATTTTTCTCAAGATGTATTTAAGATGTGGAAAACATGCTTGGTTCAAGATAGTATTGGCATCAGTTCCCACTCTCAAGATCTTCTTAATGTATCTTGTGCAATGATCCTAAGAGAATTTGACATATTTTTAGTGATTGCCTTTGAAATATAGATGCAAATGAGATGCAATGCGATATGAAATGTACCATGAAATGAGGCTAAATGAGATGAAGCATGTAAAAAATTTCACCCTAATTTTCAAAATTGACAACTTCATGCATCACAAGTTTCAAATGATACTCTTTAATGTGCTTGTGGTACTCGTGGAGCTTTCTACACTACAATTCCAATGTTTCATATTTTCTTGATCTTAATGAACATTCATGAGGACATAAGTTGGAATTTCACTCTAAAATACTAGAAAACAACCACAACATGCAAGCGAATGAATACAAAATACACAAACCAAACTTGCTAACATCAAAACAAAATCCAAACCCAAACTAAACACGAAAAAAAAAATCTATATACAAATGTACAATATGGTACAAAATGATGCAATGTTTGAACTATCACTTTCCTGGATCCCAAACATAATTAGAATATTTCAAAAGTCTTATAATGTGATGTGCATGCCAATATTTGTAGGAATCCAACAAAATTAATATTAGACCAAACAATGCAACAGACTCCAACTTGCCCCTCTCACCATACCCACTTGATTTAGTTCCATTAATAATCCTATGGTGGAGTTTCAAGTTCTCAAATTGATTAGAAACTAATTGATCTTCACTTTCTTCATGTCTATTCCTTATTATATCCATTCCACACTTTGATTCCTGGTGTAGAAATAAGCTTTCATTTTTAGATATGAGCTCTTGCAAATAGGAACCTATTTCTAAAATTTTTAAAGCCAAATCATTTTTCAAGTCTGTAGGCCAATCAAATTCATGTAACCATTCGCAAATACCTAGGATATTTATTAAATGAGCATCATTATAAGTTTTTATCCTAGATTTTATTACTAATTGATTATGAACCTCATTTAACATTTTGAGCATACCAACTTCATTTTCATTCAATAAAGCAATATCATTAGTGGTGTGAAAATAAGTTAAGTTAAATTCTTTATCCACCACAAATGGCATTTCATCATTGATAGCATTTGAATCCAACAAGCAATTGGGAAAACCATAACCTGAAGTTCGAATGGCAAAACACAAAGGGTGAGATTTTACCTTTTGCATATTCTCATTTGATAAAAAATTATGAGCATTTGTAATCTTCACCTTTTCTCCATGACTTTCATCATCATCAGACACTTGTTTCTCAAAGACTCCAAAATTAGGCACCCAATCAAAAACACATCCATCCTTTTCAAACCATAAGTCTTGTCTATCTAGGGATGGGTCAACTAACATATCTCCATGATCAATCATTTGGGTTGTTTCAGATAACGTGAAATTTTCAATTGGATCATCAATGATATCAAACCCAAACCATTCAGGTTCTAAAACTTTCTCACTTTGAGATGGCATAGACATTGTAGAACCATTTTGTGGATTAATATTTTCAATTTATTTTTTCTCAAAGGAATCCAAAGCGAATAGTTCTCCCACTTCATCCATGGTATTATAATTTTCCAAAATTTTATTCGATTCTAATTCTTCTTCCAAAACTTCCTCAAATTGTATAGGATTTGTAATATCCTCATGCGAGAGAACTGTCATATTATCCTGCATATTAATTGACACAACAAGTTCGTTAGAAGGTTTGGAGTGAGTATGCTCTTCCCATTTCTTGTTAACCATCCATGCTATTTCTTCTCCAAAATATTCAAGAAATTCTTCTTCACATTTTCCTTGGTCATCATCTCTAGCTTGTTGAAGGCTTTGCTCATCAAATTTACCCTCCTCTTCCAAATTTGTGGAAGTTCCTGATTCATCATCATTTCCAAAACCATTCCACTTTTGAATCACTTCATTATCCAAAATAATATCACTTTTTGTATCTTCAATCTTCATTTCACAAGAATGATTTGGAATATCATCTAGATATGCATCTTGAGGCTTTTGTTCTTGTAGTTGAGAGATGTTTTCCTTGAGTTGTAAAACTAGCTTTTGCAACTTGTCCTGCATATCAAGTGAAGTGAGTGCTTCATTAGAAATAGTGGTAAATTTCTCCCATTTATTCCACCAACAATGATCATCTTCCAAGATTTGGGTGTGATGTTCAACTATACCTTCACATTCTTTAAATGCATCAATGGGTTGGTCCTCAAACTCACCTTCACCTTCCTTAGATGGTTCAATCATTTCCAAAAGTGGGTTACTCTTTATATTCAAATTTTCAAGATCATAATTCACATTTGTAACCCAAAATTCTATTTTATCACAATTTGGAAGGTGTGGGTTTTCTTTATTATTAGTATCAACAATATCATCCAACGTATCTTCCAAAAACAAGTGATGATATTCTATTGGATCTTCATATTCATCTCTTGGCTTTTCAAATTCAGTCTCAACCACCTTTGTTGATTCAAGGGTTTTTTCAATAGGATCAATTATTGTATCTTTCTCCCAACAGTCATCCCAATCCTTGGTGAACAAACATGACCAAATCATATCCTGATGGGTTTGTTCATCCCAATCCTCATTAATGGATCTTGGCTTTGAGACTTGCACATCCTCTTGGATGGAATCTAGGGTGGTTGTTGTATTTGGACATTCAACTTCATCCCATTGATTGTTCACCCTAGGGTTAGGCAATGATGGTTGATTCACCTTTTCTCTTATCGAAATGGCCCGTTGTTCTAATTCTCTCATGGCCTCATAGACTCTATGCAAAGATGGGTCATCAAGACTTTCCCTTAACAATGTAGCCACTTCAGGTGGCATAGCTCCCATGTATATTTCAATAGCTCTCTCTTCTAAAATGAAGAAATGGGACACCACTTCGGTATACAAATTATGAAACCTATCATTGAATTCACTCATGGACTCATTAGGTTCGCTAGAGATAGAGACAAATTGATTTAACATCCGAACATGGTCAACTTGTCTTTGAAAATGGCTAGTAAATGATGCTTCTAATTGAGCCCAAGAAGTAATGGAATCTATAGGTAGGTGTATGTACCACTCATATGCAACTTCATCCAATGTGTATGAAAATAATCTACAAGGAACATCTCCTTTCCATATTTGCAATTACCTTAAGGTATCCTTGTATCTTTGAATATGTTCCTTAGCCAAGGTCATGTTATGCTTAAACATAGGCAAATGATTTTCTACCCCTTGAGGAATTTTATGAGTAGGCCTATCCAATTGATGATAATAGCCCTCTATCCATAGTGAAATTTGGTCCCTAGTTAGAACAACCGATGCCATTAGTGAAATTCAAAGGATAACTTCAAAACCAATTTGTTAGTCAAATAAAAATATCTTACAAATAAGAATAAAGTGACTAACCAATCTCAAATATGTAACATATGAATCATCATGTTAGCATCAACCAAGAGATATATATCCATTAAACCATGAAATTGAAGAACATTCTCAAATTTGAAAATAGATTAGCATTAGCACATCATCAAATAGAGAATGTTAGAATTAATGAAAGTAATGATATGGAAACAAAACCTCGTTATTCAAGACCAATGTTTTATAAATAAATCTTTCAAGTAATGGCATCTAAATGGCAATAAAATAAATCAATTCAAATCCTCCTAACTCCCAAAGTATGAGTGTTAGAGGAAACCAAAGATGCTAATCAAATGAACTTGAAATATTTAGCAATTAAAACTCTTGAGTAACCATGAACAATCCAAAAGTGTTAGATCAATGAAGACTAATTCATGAATTTCTTAGCATAAACAAAATAAAGTAAACCAATTCAGGCCCTCCTTCTAGCACCAAAATGTTGAGTGTATATTTTTCCCAATTGCAAAATATCACCACATGCAGAATATTGAACATAAAACTCCCTCTTGAAAAGAAACCAAATGACAAACATTCAACTTCTCCAAGGTTCTGGTAAAATATCTAAAAGATTACAATAATTCCAAAAATAATTCAATGATGCATGTGACCATAAACAAGGGGCCTTTGCTGGTTCTAAATAATGCTTAGTGATTGAAAGATCTAACTAAAAGCACATGCAAAATAAAAGCAGTTCTTTTTAGGTTTTTTTTTAAATTGGTGCTACCCTGAATCCTTGTTAGTAAAGTATTTTATCTTCACTTAAAAGGTTTCAAATGATAAAATGTGGAATTTTCCACCTCATTTTAATGTCCATGCCTTTAATATGAAGTAAATTTTAGATAGTGGGTTCATTTTATCTTCCTTATGTTGATGCCACTACCCTAATGGTGATTAGTAGAAGTTAGCATGTTAGTAATGTTAGCAAAGTTAGATTTCACTTCTTATCTTAACTTAATGTGAGATTGCAGGTTAGTATCCCTCCTAAACCATGTGTTTTATCTGAAAATTTAGATTAATGAAGTTTGGAGGTGCAAAAATTCTGGAAAATGACCAGAATGGAAACAACTTGAAAGCTTAACAATTCTGGAAATGGACCAGAATAGAAGTGAAACTAAAATGAAATTAGCAGAAATTATGGAAAAGGACCAGAATGGAAGTAAGAAGAAATTAGCAAAAATTCTAGAAAAGGACCAGAATGGAAATAAAAGAAATTAGCAGAAATTCTGGAAAAGGACCAGAATAAAATGATTGAGTGCTTGAAATAAACTGAACTTAACAAAAATAAATCAAAATGCAAATTTGGTTAGCTGAAAAAGTCAAATTCTGAATTAGTTTAGCAAGCTCCTCCCTGCAAAATCCCAAGTTATGAGGTAATCATAAAACAACCTGAATTAATGGACCTGCAACATAAGCACACTACCATTAAATCAAGTACGAGACTCAAAGGAAACATAGAGAAACTGCATCATCTTGACCTTCGCCTATTGCAACCCATTTCATGGCATAAGACAATGGCTAGAAGTCACTAAAATGCAAAAATGATAAGACACTAAAACACTAGTTTTATGATAAAAACCCTCCTTTTGATTTTGCTCACAAAAGTTTGCTACTCTTTCAAAATTTGAAAAAATGCTCTTTCTTATTGTTTTTTGGAATGTTACATCATTTCCAGCCCCCCCTCTTTTACAATGCCCTCCTTGGGTATTTAAAATATGCACAAGTCTCTTCGTTTCACATTCCCCTTTTTAGTCATAAAAAAAAACATTATTTTCCCTCCTTATACCTCCCTTGTACATATTATAATATGAAAAGAAATAAAATTTTACATCTCCCTTATAGTATAATATGAAACAAAACAAGTAAAAATTTATACCATATTTCCCTTATGACTCCCATAAGCCTTTCTTATACCTTATAGCTCCTTTTAGGTATATCATGATGTAATAAAAATAAACTTTTAAAATCTTAAATAATCACTGGTACATCCCGAGTCATAACAAAACAACCATACAAACCTTTAAACATATTCCTTGCATTTCAATGCTTGGCATATCAATAGCTTTTGAATCACATTGGCCTTCATTTCCTACCATGGCCATGATCATATTTGGGTGTGATCCGGTCCCAAGCTGCATTTCATTCGATGCTGCAACTGCTTCACAATCCTCTACTGCTGTCGACGATCTATTCGGGCTCGAAGAAAAATGAAAATACCTCTTCTCTGGTGACGATTAATATCATTTCAATTTTAATTGCTAGGGTTTGGGTATCTAGGGCTTTGTTGGCCCTTCTTCTCATTCGACGATTTCCTGAATCAAACCTGCCACACCGCAACCATCGTCGATGCCCGCTGTCACTATTTTCCTTTGTGTCTGCTTTTGTTTTGGGGACCTTCACCGAGGATGTACCTGCCAGCCTTCGACATTGATGGAGTTCATAGATTATTATCCCAATGTACCTTATTCACTACCACCATTTTCCCTCTGTAACTTTGAAATCGCCATTGTCCTCTATTTAGTTTGATGTCATTCACTATCGCCTGCGTCGTTGTACGTTATCTTCATTACATTGTCGTGGCGTGCCTACCCTGCGTTACAAATTTTTGTCTTAATAATGGGTTTTCAGGTGATTTTTGGAGATACTTGCCACATTGGTGTTTACGTTTATATTTCCACTATGTGCATTGCTTACATTATGCCGACTTCCACCGATATCAATCCTGGCAGTTTCATAAACCCCGGTGACCAGTTCTCCTTTCATTCTGCCATGTCATTCGCTATATGTCATCCCTTGATGCCTCTATTGTATTTTGTCGATACCCTCAACGTACTGTGCTATCCACATGGAGGTGTCTACCTTGGAGTGGATCTCGCCTCGCTGTCGAATACAACACCTGTGAGCCTAGGCTACGACCACCAGAACGCCGTCGTATGGAACCTACAACATCATTTGAGTCCAGCAACTAATCATCTTCCCAATGCTACATCCATGTATGGCTAGATGTATCACTATTGTCACTATGAATCTCCCACATGTTTAATCATCGTAGATGGCCACATCATTTTTTTTCTACGACATCGCTGCTCGAATGAGATCCGAGACTAGCCATCGTTGAGTCATATTGAAAGGTCTAGAGTGGCACCATCATTGCCGAAGTTGTTTTCTCAGAAATCTTCCTCAACATGCATTGAAATCCTTCGATTTTGTGTAGTCTACCGCCTTCTGGATGGTATTCGTTGCTGCGCTATCGACAATTCATCTGGGATTTCATCGTAAAGCTGGTCCCACTCTTCTACCATGTGGACTCTCCCTTTTTAACTCATGTCTTCCATGACATTGACGACGTGTTCCTCGGCATGACAGCCTGCATTTACCACGTGGCTTTGACCATCCATATACACATCCATGTCTATACTGCCCGTTGAGCACTGCGATGATGTCACGATCTTGGATGTCACCGTATATTAGTCATGAAGTCATTGGCCCTACTGTCCACGGTGTCGGTTGACCAAGTTTTTAATTTCTGACATGTACATTGACCAATTTTTGGCGTCCAACGTTGCAACACCTGCCGAAGCCATCGCCAACATCGTCTGGCTAATATTCATTCAATGTGTCCACCGGTGAGCTTGGTCTTGTTGCCACGTGGACAACAATTACCTTCCCTGCTTTGTCCCTTTTGACCTGCATCAATACAAAGCAATATGAGAACCTTTATGACCCAAAGGATTGTGTATAACATAACATAAAATGAAATGAAACTAAATTAACTCTTAAGGCAACATAGACTGATAACATATATAAACATATATGTTTATTAGTCTTCTTATTATTTTTATTGGCTTTAATTATTTTTTATTAATTAATGTACATTATTATTAATATACAAAGTATATTAATAATAATGTATATTAATTCATTTTTTATTTTTTTTATTTTATTTCTTTTTATTTTTCTTATTATTATTATTATTTTTTGTCATTAAATATATAAATATATATATTTAACTTTTATATTTTTTTTATTAAGATACTTATATACATAAAAAATATATATAAATATTTTGAATTTTGTTTTATCTTCTTTTTTATCGTTTTAATTCAAATGTTTATTTATATTAGATCTAATTAAAATCAACATTTGAATTGATTCAATTTGAGAGATTAAAGTTAAAATATTAGGATTGATCTCCAAATCAAATCCATCCCAGAGCACTAAACAATGAAAACTCAAAGGGATAAGACACTCCTTGGAATAGCAATTGGACCCCAATGCAAGCATATGTATAAAGGTTTATGAGAACCATTCACATTAGTACTTCAAGGATATAACTCCTTCCCAAACCCAAAATTTAAAGGTGGGTCCCCAATTTGGGGCTAGTTGTGAAAACCTCACAACACTACCCTGGAGAACTGTAATTGGATGGAACACCTATAAAAATAGTGGGAGTAATAAAGGATGTTTTAATGAGGTTGCATAGAGCCCCTGAGGTGACAATAGTACAAGAAATAGTAGTGGTTGATCTAGAGCCCTACTTTGGCTTATGCCTCTCAAGGGAGTTCACTGCAAAATTAGGTGGATGCATGTATATGGATTATTCCAGCATGGTCATTCCCTTCAAAGGGAAGAGGATAAGGATAACACCTAAAAATCCTGTGTCTTACCACATAGAAAAAATTGAAGAAGACATGTGCAACCTCACTCCTCTTGAAGAATTTGAAATTGTGGATAAATTTGAAGAACTGGAACTAGAAGATGAATTACCTTTTAGAGAGGATTACAGTCAATTTGGGATAGGCATGGGCACATATAGTATTTTTGTAGAATCAGAGAAGAAAATTCTTGCTATATCTAATCAGTCTCTGAGAGAGATAGAGGTATGGACCATGCACTTTGATGGTGCTAGATGCAGAAATGGAGTTGGTGTTGGTGTGGTACTATAGTCCCAATCAGAAGGGACAAAGAGTTTTACCTACAGATTAACATGGTCATGCACCAATAATGCTGCAGAATATGAGGCCCTATGCCTTGGACTGATGCAAGCAAAAAATATGGGCATTAAGGTCCTAAACATATATGGTGACTCTGAGTTAATCATCCATCGGGTAAGAGAAAGGTGCAGTAGTAAGCACCATTACCTAAAAGTATACAAAAATAGGGTATGGGATCTGATGGAATCCTTTGATGCCCTAAATATAAACTTTATTCCCAGAGAAAAGAATACTTTGGTAGACTCCTTAGCAATAAGGGGAGCTAACTTCAACCCTTCTATAGACATTGGAGTCAAGAAAGACAAGGGAATCAAAATGATTTTTAGGCCTACAGTGCCAGATAAGCAGATTTTCTGGTAGGTCTTTGAAAGTGATGAACAAATCATTGATTTTCTGGTAAGAGAAGCTTGTCTCTCCACTATCCAAGAAGAAAATCTAGAGGAAATTGATCAACAGGATGTTATTCAACTTAAGAATAATCACATACCTAGAGGGTTGGTCACTCTAGAGAGCCTGTTTGACAATGAAGATAGGAGAAGGATCAGATCCATGGAAGTCAATGACAAAATATATAAAGAAGTTGAAATAGAAAAAGAAAAGAAGCTCAAGGTTGGAATCCGATGTTCACCAGAGGAAGAAGAGGATATTAAAGCTTTATGTATAAAGTACCAAGACATTGTGGCTTGGTCATATGAAGACCTCAAAGTATATGATAAAAGGATTATCCAACACACCATTGAGCTAGAGCCTGATGCAAAGCCTTTTAGGCAGAAGCAAAGGCCTATAAATCCAAGGATCGAAGCCATAATGAGGGAAGAGCTCTTGAAGTTATTAAAGGCTAAGATCATATATCCAATTAAACATTCTACCTGGGTAGCCAACTTGGTACCTATGAGGAAGAAGAATGGTGATATTCGCTTGTGTGTGGATTTCAAAAATCTTAATCAGGCATCATTAAAGGATCACTACCCCCTTCCATAGATCGATCAAATATTACAGATAGTGGTAGGGGTAGAAAGGTTCTCACTATTGGATGGATTCTCTGGATATAACCAGATTTGGGTGAAGAATGAAGATCAGTATAAAACAACATTCACCACAAAATGGGGCACATTTGCCTACCAGAGAATACCTTTTGGGTTGTCCAATGCGGGAGCCACTTTTCAGAGAGCCATGGACTATGCCTTTGGGGAACTTATTAATAAAGTCATTCTGATCTATTTGGATGACATGACTATGTTTTCCCACAACAAGCATGACCACTTAGCACACCTTGAGCAAGTTTTTCAAAAGTGTAGAGAATTTGGCATTTCCCTCAATCCTAAGAAATCATTTTTTGTAGTACATGAGGGAAAGTTGCTAGGTCATGTGGTCTCAAAAGAAGGTATGGCCATAGATCCAGATAGAATCCAATCCATTCTTGCTCTTCCACTACCTATAAACAAGAAAGCCTTGCAGTCCTTCTTTGGCCAAATAAACTTTGTTAGGAAATTCATTTTTGACTTTGCTCAGAAGGTCAGGCCTATATCTGAACTACTGAAGAAAGATGCAGAGTTCAAATGGACTGAAGTGAGGAAACAAGCCTTTGATATAATCAAGCAGTCCATTGCCACAGCTCTAGTGCTAGTAAATCTAGATTTTAGTAAGGATTTTATTCTTTACGCTTATGGAGCTGAAGAAAGTTATGCCTCAGTGCTCACCCAAAAGAATGATCAAGGTGAGGAGCACCCCATATTCTTTTGGAGTCAGACTCTCCATGATTACCAGGTTAAGTATAATTTTATTGAGAAACAAGTATTTGTTGTGATGAAGTCATTGAAGAAGTTTAGGTAGTATTTGGTTCAAAGCAAGACCTTGGTATATGTTGTTCACCCAGATGTAAGAAGCTTTATTCTACAAGGTGAACTAGGAGATAAGAGAGTTGGATGGATCACCAAGATCCAAGAATATGATGTGGAGATACATCCCACCAAGTTGGTGAGAGGTAGGGCCCTATGCCAAGGTCTAATAGAGGTAGCAATATCAGCTAAAATAATAGCTTGTCAAGCAATAGAAGATGATCAGATTGAAGGAATACAACCAGGTGACTCTGATTGGGTAGACCAGATGATCAAGTACTTTCAAACTAGAGTATGCCCTCCTGATCTTAATGCATCACAAAGAAGAAGATATAGACTTCAAGCTTTGAAGTATGTCTTATTTCTAGAAGGGCTATACAAAAGGAACCTTGATGGAGTCCTCCTTAAGTGCTTAAAATATGATCAACAACAAAAGGTCATTGAGGAGTTCCATGGAGGGCCATCTAGAGGATATTTCTTAGGTAGAGTTACAACTTTGAAAATCATAAGAGTAGGCTATTACTAGCCTACTATATTTTCTGACACCTTCAAAGTCACTAGAGCCTATGACAAATGTCAATGACATGTAGGGAGGACAAGGAATGCTTCATTTCCCCTCAAGCCAATACAAGTTGAAGAACCCTTTCAACAATGGGGGCTGGAATTTATAGGGGTCATCAACCCTCATTCTTCAATAGAGCACAAGTATATTCTAACTACCATAGACTACCTCACCAGATGGGTAGAAGCTATTCCTACCAAGAAATCAGACCAGGAAGTTGTGATCAATTTTATGGAAAGTTTGATTTCAAGGTTTGGTGTTCTAGAAGCCTTGGTGAGTGACAATGGGCCAGCATTTATAGGAGCCAAATATATTGAGTTTTCTAGCAAGTATGGCATCACCATTAAGAATACTTCAAATTATTACCCTCAAGGGAATGGACTTGTAGAGTCTACCAACAAAAACCTATTAAGGATTTTGAGGAGATCACTAGAAGGGAATAAAAGAAGTTGGCACCTAATGCTGGAGCAAGCTTTGTGGGTAGACAAGATTACTATTAAGAAGTCCATCAAGACTTCTCCTTATGCTTTGGTATATGGCAAGGAGGTAGTGTTACCTATCCATTTGGAAATTCTAGCACTCAAACTGATAAATACAGAAGAGGAATCAGAGGAAAATCTAGTGGAAACAAGGCTGACACACCTACTATAGTTGGAAGAGAAAAGAGCTCAGGCCTATGAGAACTTTTAGAAGCATTCTATGGACATAAAGGTATGGTTCGATAAAAAGGTAAGGTTCAAAAAATTCCAGGTTGGAGACTCAGTTCTCAGGTGGAATGTCGAAAGAGCAAAACCAAGACATCATCAGAAGTTTGACTCCTTCTGGGATGGCCCTTTCAAGATAGTAGAGGTCAAAGAGACCAATGTTTTCCAACTTGAAGATCTAGAGGGGAACATACAACCAATTCTAGTTAATGGTTTTCATCTTAAACTCTACTTTGATTGAAATATAAGCTCATTGTAATATATGTACATACATTGTATCATATTTCCTTTTTTGCACTTTGTATCAAGTTTTGTTTTGACAACATGTTGTAAAATAAAAAAAAAGAGAAAATTTTGCAAAATTGGCTAAGTGTTCCCAAAGGATGCAACAAGTTCCTATTCCACACTCAAATACACTAAGAGCGAAGTGGAATGATGAGTAAGCTCCAATCCACACTCAAATGAACCACAAACCAGTGGAATGATGAGTAAATTCCAATCCACACCTAAATGAACTACATTTTCAATGGAATGCAGCATGTGTTATTTTTTGCACTCAAGAAGACTAAGTGGCAGCAAAATGACATAAAATGCTAATCCGCCAAATTTTGAGACTGCTATGATGTGGAATGAGGAAGGTCCTAATCCACCATAATTCAAAGTTATGTTATGTGGAATAAAAGAAGTTTGCAAACCATTAGTTTCAAGCCTACTTTTGAGTGGGGTAGCAATTCTGCATCGTACCACTTGGAAAAAGGAAAAAGGTCCACAATAAATGCTAAAATTTCCTACGCTCAAAAGAAAGAAAAGACAAAGTGATGCCATAAGGGTATGAAGCACATTTGAATTTTGGCCAATCAAAAATTAGAATGCCACCTCCAAGCCACCAAAGGGAATGAGTGTGATTTGAGAAGTGTGCTAGTGGGCAAGTCATGTAGTAGCCACATTAATGGTGGAGGACATGCATGCAATAGAAATTAAAAGTGTTAAAGCACAGAATTTTGCTCATTTGACAAAGAGTAGCATTCACTGAGCGAAGGAGAGCAGAATGATACCTAAAAATATTGCCTATGAATTCTAGAGAAAATCTAAATTTTTTGATGAAAATGGCTTCCAAAGACACTCAAGAAGCTAAAACATCGATGAAAAGGGTAGTGGGCCACTATATCGACAAAGCAGAAGTTGTAGCAGATACTGAGCTAGTCCTCATAGAGAGAATGAAGCTCAGGAGAAACATCAACAACAGATATAAGAAAGGAGTAACCCTATCAATTGAAGGTAGATGTGTTGTGCTCTCTTTCTTATATTTTTACATTTGTGATTCTATTCATCCTTGTCCGGAGTTAATAGTAGCTATCATTAAATTTTATGACCCAATGGCAAAAGTAGTAAAAACTACTAGAGGTAAAACCCTATTTAGCATCACTACTACAAACTATCACAAGTTTTTTGCCCTAGGATCAGAACCACCCGTAAGGCCAAAAGAGTTTAAAACAACCACCCAAGTCAGGTATTACTCTCTAGAGAAGTGAGCTAATGATGGTGAGTCATTCAGAAAATGGGTCTATAAACAACTCAAGGACACTAGGCCTAGGAAGGGATTGCCCCAAGTCCCAATTTCCATTGAACGGTTTGTTCACCCAGAGCTATATTCTATGTTAGCTTGTATGGAGGGTTTGGACTCTGATAAAATGGTGAATGATTGGAAAATAGTCATTGCATATTGCATTTCCAATGAAAGGATGTATGAGGAAGGTACAAATAAGAAGGGTATTAGGGTTATCTATTTTGACTAGCCGACTTTCCTTGCTCAGAGAATGCATGAGCAATTAGTAAGAATGAAAAGAAGCTCTGATGCACCTTGTTTTAGGCATTGCTCAAGCTTGGTCTGGATGTTTTTCGCTGTTGTAAGAGATATGATGCCTTGGATTCCAATCAAGGACAAGACCAGTGAAGGAGACCCCATTCTGGTTTATTATTGGACTAATCATCTGAGAAGTACTGAGTCTTTTTATAAATTCAACTTGGAATTCTTAGGGCCAGCATTGAAAATAATGTATGGAGAATGCCCTAGGCTACCACCTCTAGCTAAGAAAATATTGAGAACAGAAGGTGCAGAGGAAGGAGATTGGTATCTCCTAATAGAGGGCACAATCATTAGATTGTATGGCTTTATGGGTAAGCCTTTTCTGCTACCTCATTTTGTTACAGATAGGTTATTCGCCTTAGAATACTTGAGGCAAGTAGAATTTATAGATTTGAACTATGGCTCTGGGAGAAAGAGGAGATCTATGTTGACCTACCGAAGTGTTGATGATATAACTATTACTAAGAAGCGATAGGGTGAACAAATTGACCAATACCTGGATAGGTTGGGTCTATTTTACATTCCTCAGAGATGGAGTTATGATCCAGATGATATATTCTATAAAAGGAATATAGCCTTAAATGGAGAAAAGGCCTATAAATTTGAGAAGAGATCCAGGCCCCATTTTGAACAAGGTAGAAATAACAAAGAAACTACTCTTTTGGAGTGGAATGTTTCTAATATGGATCAACTTCCTCCATGGTTAGAATTTTATGAACAAATTGTTGATTTTGATCCAGACAATAATGTAAAACATCGGTTGAAGGAGTCTACCATCAAATATATTGAGGAAAAAATAGAAAAGAAAGAGGATCCTCAGTCTCAAGAACCTACTGGTGATGAAGCAGAGAAAAAGGAAAGGAACCAAGATATCATACTGATGGAGGATGAGAATTGAGATTGGTAAAGAAAAATCTAGGTTTGGGTTAAAAATTGATGGTGAATTTTCTAAAAGGTATGATGATAATGTCAAAACTTGGAAGCCCAAAGACCCAAGGAATATAGTGCTAATATACAAAAAGTCACAAAATGGGTCTGATTCCCCATCCCCACCTTCAGAAGAAGAAGTTCAAGAAGAGGAACATGATACTCCATTGACTATTGCTAAAGTTTTGAAGACTTTTCAGCCTTCAACTGAGCAAATAGAGAAATTTCCAAAAGGAGCACAGTTGATGAGTAAGATGCACTATTCTGATGAGAGGGTTGTTAGTGCACCAATCATAGAGATAGTAAATAGGCCTAAGCACCTAGCCCTAGGTGGATAGCCTTCAGATACAGATATAGACTGGAATGAAAAGGATGAGAACTTTAGGTTTACACCTCTGAGTTTCACCACTATAGCAATAGTGGAATTAAATCCTATTTTTAAATAGATATTACTAGAGGAAACAGTACAAGAAGGGTTATCTGAAGAAGATATAGAAAGTGAGAAAGTCACCTTGCAAGTTTTTCAGAGAAAATCCAAAAGGGCACCAGAAAGAATTGAGAAAGAGATTTCAAAGAAGTAAAGGTTGGATAAAGAGGAAATAGTTAAGGAAACAATTGTTTCAAATATGGAAGAATTGATACAACAAGAACAACAGTAGATCATAGAGACAGCTCCTCAACACCCTACATCAGTAGGTGAAGGTATGGTCTCTAATCCCTCTTCTCCTCTTCCTCCTCCAAATTCCCCAAGGAAATATCCCTCCCTTTCTAAGCAAGAAATTGTAACAAAGGTACCTTCTCCACCTCATAGTCCACCACCTATTTCATCAGTCACTATTGAGGTACAAACCAACCCATCTCCTCCAAGGTCACCTCAAATTCCACCTTCATCATCTGAGATTCCCCTTTCATCATCTCCCATAGTTCCATCCTCACCATTACAACCACCACCCTCATCTGAGAAGCAAACTATTTCAAGTACACCCACTCACCCATATATGAGTCTCACTTCAATTTCCATGAGTCTACCAATTGCAACAACGATAGTGGTCATAGATTCCACTATGGTCACAGATTCTATTATAACTACTTCTACATAACTATTATCAACTATTGATTCTGCGCTTGCATACCTTGTGTCCTCTTCTCCTCTCCTTGCAAGTTACCCTACTCAAGAAATTTTGTAGAAGGAGCAGGAAGCTCCATAGAAAATTCAATGATTTCTAGGTAGAAAAGTTGTCCAAGCCTTCCAATAGGATGGCCACAAAGAGGAGAAGCATATTTGTTGATCCAGTTTCAAGGCAAAGGATATCTAGATCCATGATTCCCCTTGTGAGCAAGCCTAAAACTGAGATGACTGCCCAAGATTATCGTATAGAAGAGTATACAGAAGATATTGAGAAGTTGCCTGAAGAAGATGAATTGGTCATAGCCAAAGCCCACTTGGAAAATTTTTATGTAAAAAATGATATATTCAAAGAAAAGGTGGGTAAGTTGGAAAAGCAAATAGAAAAGCTTCAAAAAACTATTAAAAATCAGAAAGAAGTGGAGAAAGCTCTGAGAAAAGAAGCTAAGAGTTGGCAAGAGA
Source organism: Wollemia nobilis (assembly GCA_028583015.1). Lineage (NCBI taxonomy): Eukaryota > Viridiplantae > Streptophyta > Pinopsida > Araucariales > Araucariaceae > Wollemia > Wollemia nobilis. Next base: position 1,464,206 of record JAQPPZ010001082.1, read on the forward strand.
AGTTTCAGGAAGCTAATAAGCTCAAGGAGCAGATTGAAGAGCACCAAAAAAAGAATGAGGAATAGGCTAAGGAGATACAAAGTTTGAAGCAGCAACTTCAAATTGAAAAGGCTAAATATTCTAGTTTTTCCAAGGTTGGACTAAAGAAAGTGAGAAAGGAATTGCTCTCTAAAGTTCTAGAGAAATGCTCAGGGCTGCAACTTATTATTGATTATTTAGATGATGCCATCCACCTACTCCAAAGCATTCAGAAGGATCTGGATAATTTCACTGGAGAGCTACAACCTATGGTAATTCTAGCTGAGCAAATTCATAGGTTGGTGGATAGTAGACTCAATGATTCTGCTAAGCCAATCCCTAATAAGGAGTGGAACATTGCTAGAGTTGTTGCTAGAATTGTAGTGAAGAAGCACAGAGCACTCCAAAAGGCTTGGCTATTGTTTGACAAGATTGAAGGAGTAATCAAGGATGTAGTGGATGTTAATAAGGAAATGATTCAAATTGGTTTCAGAGGGTTATGGATGGAAGATCACAACTTGCTATCAGTTGAAGAAATTAAGAAAAGTACTGGTGAGAGCTTACAAGATGAGTCTGAAATTGATGCTCTAGAAGAACCAATTGACCAAGAGCAAGCTTCACAAATGATTATTGATTTTACCAGGCTTAGAGATCTCATGGAAGACTTGGTAAACAGAGGAAGTGCTGCTAATTATGAAGATATTGGTGAACTCTAGTACATTTATAAGCATTTGAAGGAGACTTCCAACCCCTCTAAAGCAACATGGAAACAAGCCCTACAGATTTTGAAACTGATGGTGCAACTGTTTGGTGATAATGCTGAAGAGGAAAATAAAGAGCAATCTTCTCCAGAGGAAGAAGCTGAGCAAGAGCTAGAGGATAATGTTGAGGAAGAGGCCCAACAAGAAGAAGATCTAGATAGAGTGCTACGGACCCTGAAGGGGCACAAGCTTAGCAATTTTTGTTTTGTACATATGTAGTCATAAGTTTTGTATTTTTGTTTGATTCATTTTTACTCTGACATTGTCAGAAAGAAACAATAAAAGCATGAGTCCAGAGAGACACAGAAAATAATAAGTTTTGTGTGAAGGTATTTATATCATGTATTGTAAGAAGGCTTTATAAGGAGAACATAGTTGTGTTTTTGTTGGAGCAGTGAAGCAATTTTTTTGGAATGGCACAGATATTAATGTTTATGGCATAGTCTCCATGTGAACAATTATCCTCTAGGATGTATGAAGCATGGTCTCGATATGAACGTTTATCCTCTAAGATGTTCATTTTCAGAGGGTAGTGTTCATATGGAAATTATTCTTTAAAGTATTTTTGAAGATAAGCATTTTTGACTCCTGATGCCCAATGGATAAGACTTTGAGTTCTATGGATTTGCGAGAAAATCCACCTAGGAGGTGCCAGAATGTAGGCCCAAAATGGCCACATCCTTAGAAAGCATTGAAAATTTTATTCTAAGGTATGAAGTTTCCATTCCACACATTTCCTAGTGTATTTTGGAGTGGATCCGCAACAAGAGTTTCCTAATCCACTCAACACTTAGTGCATTTTTCACCTTGAGCAAGTTAATTCCATTCCACTCAGTTTATAGTGTATTTGGAAGTGGATTCCAGATGAGTCTCGATTCTGCAAAATTTTTTGGTGATGATGATATCAACATAAGAAGAAGTGCGGAATGGTGATCGTGTGTAGTTTTTGCATGCTCCGAGCGGCTAAGTGTCGGTAAGATCAATTCCATCGAGTCTCAAGAGTATTTTGGTGTGGATTGGTGACATAAAGGTAGAAAGCACTACATTGGGTGTGGAATGGCAATAAAGAGTATTTTACACCAACTCGGAGCGGAATGGTGATAAAGTTGATTTTACACTGCAAAGGGTGCGGATTGGCGATGAAGTATTATTTGCACTAGCTTTGGTGTAGATTGGTGATTCCACATTTTGACCAAGGTGATGATGATGTCACCATACTTTTTGTGTGGATTGCATTTTGTTTGGAGTCAAAGGAAAGAAAAGGAAAGATAATAAGCGGATTGATAGTGGAATGCATCCCGCTCGCTCTTTAATGCATTTTATGCCAGAATTCGATTCCGTAGAGTTGAAGCCACAAAAGATGATGTCAACAATTAAAAGTGTGGAATGGTGCTTTGGTTTTTCCCTACCAATTTGCAAAGTTTTAATCATAGCCGTTCATGATGAAGATCGACGGTCGAGAGTTTGCTAACATTATTGAAGTATTTAAAAGTAATTTCTCATCGGATCAGAGTGCAGTCAGTTGGAGGGTAGGAAGATGAAGCATCGAAGGGTTTCAAGAACAAGAACCAGAGGTAGTTGCAGATCGATGGTGGAGTGAGCTTTCAAGAATGATCCATGGATCAGATGTGGTCTCTAATGGCCTGAATACCAACTGCCATCAATGAACCAACAAGTTGTAGAGAGCCAAGCTGCCATGGTGATTTACTCACAATGGATTTCCCGGAGGCCAAACCAGTAAGATAATGCCAGCAAAAACTCTCTGCTGAGTTGTAAATATGTAATATTTGTAATGTCTCCTTAATATTATTTCATTTACAAACTATAAATAGAGGTCGAACCCTCATTTTTTAGGGTCGACTCTAGTGCGTTTGCTTGCCCTACTATAAATATTCTTGTGAGCTAATGGAAGGAGCATTACTCTAATTTTTGACTCAAATTTGTCATCTTCATCATCTTGTGCAAGAGGTTCGAAGCCTTGAGCTGCATTTCTGTTAATACTTGAATGGTTAGTTCATTCCAGCTTATTGGATTACTAGTTGTGAGAGTAGTTGAAATTTGTTCATGGTTAGATCTGTGTTGTTAGAAAGTTTATTTCTGTTAAATCTAACTATTGGTCTATTCTGCTAATTTGGATTATCAATATTAGATGTTGGAATTGCTTTCTACAATATATCTCTGTTTATGTTTTAATGTATGAAGATTTCATGGGTTTGGGTGCTGCTAATCTTGAGTGATGGGACACTGGAAATAGCTTGTGGGAGCTTTTTGTTGTAGTTGCCTATGTTGTTAGCCTATCCAGCCACTATTTTTTATAATACCTCTAACCCTAAACCTTTTCTAACCCTTATCTCAAAACCCTATTTGAGCTTTAATTGTGTCAACACCATTTTAAGTTGACAAGGAACCAACCTACTCTAGAGGTTGGATTGAAGTTGTCTTTGGTCCATCCAATGCTTGAGTGTCGAGCTGCGACTATCGGGTGCATGCCTGGATAGAAAATTGGAAGATAGACAGTTGTAGTGTTAAGTAAAACTTGATGTCAATTCGGTGCCCAACATCAATGAAATAATTAAGCCATGATCCTTAATATTCAATCCCAACTTCACACTCTTAGCATGAAAAATGGAGAAAGTGTAGAAGTGTTTCTTTGCAGAGTTGTTGAACTAAAAGCTAAGATGAATGTAATGGGTGAAAAAGTAGAATATAAGCTCTTAACCTCAATCATTTTGAGAGCTTTACCAGATTCCTTTAGAATGATGGTCACTTCACTTCATGTTTCCAATATATAAGTTTCTTTTGAAGAGTGAGTTAATTTGCTTCAACAACACGAAGCAAATAACAACCACAGAGATGAAGTTTCCAACAATGCGTTGTTTTCTAAGAAATCTAGAAGTAAACAAGAGGCTACTTTTATAATGGGTCTTCCTCGAAGGGTTCAAACACCAATTTCTCACAAAAGACACCTCAAAAATATAAGAGGTGCTTCACTATTTTTGAGATGGACAATCACGACACCAATAACTATTGGTTCAAGAACAAGCAACCACAATAGAAAAAAGACCACAACAAACCACAAAGAAGAAATAGACAATAGAAGTGAAATGTTGTTATAGAAGGATCAAATTCATATTCTGAGAGGGCACACAAGGTGCTCATGACTCAAAAAAATCCCAAATAGAAATATAATGTTTGGTATATTTATTCTGGTGCCAGCAAACACATGACTAATGACAAAAGGTGGTCTGACACATTTGAGGCAAGAAGGTAAACCAATAACAATTATCGATGATAAGACCTACAAAGTACAAGGATAAGGAAATGTTTTAGTAACTATTCCCAATAGAAAATGTCAAATTGAGAAGGTCCTATATGTACCAGGATTGACCAAAAATTTGTTGTTCTCACCTCAAATTCCAGATAAACATATGGTGGTTGACTTCAAAGTTGTTAATGGACAAAAGTTTTGCTACTTTACCAAGAAGGGTAAACATATCGCAACAACTTTCTACAAACATGATTTGTTTGTATTATATGATATTTATACTCCTCACATTGCCATGGTTATCAACTCAAAATAAGCTACTTACTTATAGCACAAACAGTATGGGCATCTAAGTTTAGGCTATCTACTTGAATTGAGTAAGCATGAGATGGTGTTAGGTCTACTAAATATTTCCCATACTTTACATGTTTGCTCAGATTGCTTAGCAAGAAAGCAACATTGAGTACCCTTTGAATTGATCTCTTCAAGAGCCAAAACACCATTGGAGGTGATACACACTGATATGTGTGGATCAATGCTAAATAGTTATGGTGGAAAGAAGTACTTCCAGTTGTTTGTTGATGACTACTCACGAAATATGTGAGTTTTCTTTCTATAATTGAAGTCATATGCATTCTCATATTTTCATTAGTTTAAGAAGCTTTTTGAGAAAGAATCATGATGTACAATTAAGACCCTTTGCTCAGATCAAGGGGGGAATTTACCTCCAATGATTTTTCAAAATATCTCACTAAACATGGGATAAAAAGACAAATTACTACTACCTATACCCATCAGTAAAATGGAGTTGTTGAAAGAAGGAATCATTCCATCATGAAGATGGTTCAATGTATGCTCACAGGTGCACATCTTGGGCAACAATATTGGGTAGAAGTTGTCACTACTGTTGTGTATCTCCTGAATAGATCACCCACAAAAGTTCTTCAAGGAGTCACACCACAAGAAGCATGGATTGGAAGAAAGTCATCCATTTCTCATCTTAGAATATTTGGATGTAAAGCCTTCATGCACATTCCAAATATGAAAATGTACAAGTTATATAAGAAAACCCTACAATATATCTTTCTTGGTTATGATGAAGAATCCAAGGGGTGTCGATTGATTGACCCTAAAACCAAGAAGATTCATATAAATCGAGATGTGGTATTTGATGAAGCTCCCAAGTTGGATACACTAGAATAAAAGACACATATCTTGCTATATACCTGGATTTTAAGGAGCCTAAGGAAAGGATGTCCATAAAATGAAAAAAAAAACTCTAAAATGGTATACTAGCACTATGAGAGATGCAAAATTGGATGTACCACCTGATGTCACTTCAGATCGACCACGTACTCAAAGTATGTCTCGTCAAGAAAGTGAAGAAGCCAAAGATGCAGAAGATATAGATTATGAAGAAGAAGACGATAGAAGTGAATCTGAAGATTACATTTTCATGACTATAATTGTGGAGCATGAACCAACTTCAATGCAAGAAGCCCTTAGTGTACCTCAATGGAAGGCAGTTATGGATGCTGAAAATATATCTCTTATGAAGAATAAAACATGGGAGTTAGTTGATTTACCTACTGGTAAGAAACCCATTGGCTGCAAATGGGTATACAAAGTCAAGTATAAGATATATGGAACTATTGATAAGCATAAATCCTATCTTGTTGCAAAGGGCTATGCTCAAAAGGAAGGCATAGACTATGAAGAGACATTCACACCAACTGCAAAAATGACTACCATTCGTGTACTCTATGCAATGATAGTATAGTTTGAATGGAAGCTTCATCATATGGATGTGAAGAGTGCCTTCTTAAATTGTGATTTTAAAAGAAGAAGTGTACATGAATCAACCTAAAGGATTTGTTGTATAAGTACAAGAACAAAAAGTTTACAAAATGATCAAGTCCTTGTATGGGTTGAAACAAGCTTTGAGAGCTTGGTACTTAAAGATTGATAATAACCTTCTGAAGCATGGATTCAAGAGAAGTCCATCAGATGCCAATCTCTATTTCAATATAGTTGGTTCTGAAATAGTGACCCTTGTGCTCTATGTAGATGATTTGATCATCATTGGTAGTTTAGAAGAGATGATTGCAACTGTGTAGGGTGACTTGAAAAAGTCATTTGAAATGATAGATCTAGGACTTCTTCATTATTGTCTTGGCTTGGAAGTTGTACAAAAAAAGAACCACATCAGGGTTACACAACTAAAGTATGCCGACATTAACTGAAAAATATCGAATGACAAATTGTAAGCCAAAAGCAACTCCCATGGAAATAAGGCTACAACTATATCGATACAACAACTCTCCTCGGGTAGATGAAACTCTATATCGATAGTTGATTGGAAGTCTCATATATTTTATGAATACCAAGTCAAATATTAGCTTTATTTTAAGCTATCTTTCGAGGTTCATGCAAGAACCTAAGGTCATTCATTGGAATCCAGTAAAGCAATTTTTTCACTATATCCGTGGCACACTAGAATATGGCATGGATTATAAGAAGGATGATAAGTTCTTCTTACAATGATACACAGACTCAGATTATGTTGGATCTATAGATGACATAAAATCAATGTTAGGATACATATTTCATATTGGATCTGGTCTTGTCTCTTGGCACAACAAGAAGTAGAAAGTTGTTGCACTTTCATCTATTGAACTAAGCGTGACACTGAGAGGGGGGTGAATCAGTGTGTATTAAAAATTTAATCCAACTACGAAATCAAATCAAAACAAGCAATCACACAAACATGCATCACATAACACCAGATTTATAGTGGAAACCCGATGTGGGAAAACCACTGTGCCAATGGACTGTTTGGACTCCCATCCAAATCCAACCTCAAAAATGTTTGGTCTTTACAATATTTTTGTAGCACCAACTACAGGGAATGGCACCAACCAACCCGGACTTTAGCAGCACCAACTGCAAGGAGCACCGACCCCTGTTGCCAAGCACCGACCCGACAAATTTAAAAAGCTCTGATAAAAGTTTTAAATCTCATCAAAAGACCCTGAGTGGTCTAGCTCACAAATATTCTCCTCTAAAATCTTTTGTCTAACCTTTTCAATCTTCTCAACTCTGCACATTGATTATCTCACACCTTGCACATTTTTTCAATCAAAATGCCAAAGAAAAAAATTCTTCACAACATGCACCGACAGTCCTTTCTCCAAAAAACCCTCTTCTCCATTTTATTTTAAAACATATATATGCTTCACATTAAAAAACACAACTCTTTTTTTTAGTTACACAAAAGTACCACTCAACCGTTATATTCTTAGAAACTACCAAAATTACCAAAAAGAGTTGACAAGGCTTTTTGTAACAGTCATAACTTCCTCCTCAAATTTCCAAACGGGCTAAAAATTGAAACATATATTCTTGGATAAACCGAATACCTTCAGTTTAAATTTCATATTTTAACTCTTCACGGATTATTCACAGTACCTCCAACAAAGTGGCCTCTGACGCTGATTTTACACATCACATAAACTGGAAAAAGTGCTCCAGAGCCATTTTGCAACGCTCACCGTTTCTTCTTCAGACTTCGTTTGGGCTGAAATTTAAAACTTAAGCTCTCAGTATATCCAGATACCTCCAATAAAAAATTTGAGGTCCAATTCCTCATGGATTTCTTAATATTCCTCCCATAAAGTGACCTCCGACGCAGATTTTACACCTATCACATAAAGCATGAAACTGACCAACAATGCACCGACGAAGCAACCGATCGTTCCAACACTGCAACCACACTTGCTAATGATCAAAAAACCTCCAAATAGTATCTTGGGCTGTCCAACACATTCCATTGACGTTGCAACTTTGACGATTTTTGCAACTTTGACAATTTTGCTACTTTGACAACTTCTTGATGATTTTTGCAACTTTTGCAAATTTGCATGAACAACCTATAACAACTTCACCCGAACATCAAAAACATCCTCATAAGCATTGAAAACCACTGTACATACTCTGAACAACCTCCGAAAAACTATCCACTACATCAACCTATCCATCTGAGTGTGTTGACAACAATGACAATATTGTCACTGCACCTTGCTCAACAATCTCCCCCTTTGGAATTGTTGGCAACACATGCACAATTTCCTGTAACTCTTCTCCCCTTTGACAACAAGACCAAAGGGCTACTACAAACTCCCCCTGAGTCCATGCACAACATTCTCAAGCAAAAATTATTACACTTAGCAAGAATCACAAACATGAGCAAAAAGATAAACAAAGACACAAATGCTCCCCCTGAGAATGTGGCCCCGATAGCTAGTCAATGCTTGGGAAGTGTGACCACTCCCAATTTCTTGTGAAGGTACTCAAAGACTTCCTTGGGCAATGGTTTGGTGAAGATATCCACTACTTGCTCTATTGTTGGAACAAAATCCAACTTAACCTCACCTTTCGCAACTTTCTCCTTCAAAAAATGGTACCAGATAGCAATATGTTTTGTGCGAGAATGCATAACCGGATTCTTTGAGATATTGATTGCACTTGTATTGTCACACATGATCGATATGGGCTCACTAAAATTTATTCCAAGATCCTTCAAAGTTTATTTCATCCAAAGTACCTATGTACAACATGATGTCGCTGCAATATACTCTGCCTCTGTTGTGGATAATGAGACTGACTCCTACTTTTTGCTATGCCACGCAACAAGATTATCACCAAGATAGAATGCACCTCCACTGGTACTCTTCCTATCATCTACACATCCTGCCCAATCTGCATCTGAATACGCAATAAGGGTGAAGTCCTTACCTTTCGGATACCATAACCCATACTCCATAGTACCCTTGAGGTACCAAAAAATCCTCTTCACTACTGTCACATGAGTCTCCTTGGGACTAGCCTGAAATCGTGCTACCATGCATACTGCCTACAAAATGTCTGGTCTAGTAGCTGTCAAGTACAGTAAGCTCCCAATCATGGATCTGTACATAGTTTGATCAACAGGTGGAGATTTGTCATCCTTGCTCAACTTGCAACCTGTCGTCATGGGAGTGCTAACTGGCTTGCAATCCTCCATTGTGAACTTTTTAGCATCTCTTTCACATATTTAATTTGAGAAATAAATATGCCCTTCTCCTTTTGATTAACTTGCAATCCGAGAAAATATGAAAGTTCACCAATCATTGACATTTCAAACTCTTTCTGCATCTTATTTGCTAAATCTTTACACAACTCATCTTTGTTGCTGCCAAATATGATATCATCTACGTATACAACAACAACAATATGATGACCATTTTCTATTTTGACATACAAATTACTATCCACCATACCTTTCTTGAACCCTTGCTGAGTAAGATAATTGTCTAGCCTTGCATACCATGCCCGAGGTGCCTGTTTTAAGCCATATAACACTTTCTTCAACTTGCAAACCAAGTTGGGATCATCACCAAGCTGAAAACCATCTGGCTGCTCAATATAAACCTCTTCTTCAAGTTTCCCATTCAAAAATGTTGATTTCACATCCATTTGATAAACTTTGAAATTCTTGTAAACTGCTAAAGCAAGAAATATTCTAATTGCCTCTAGTCTGGCCACAGGTGCAAAGGTTTCCTCGAAGTCAATACCTTCAACTTGCGCATACCCTTTGCATACCAATATTGCTTTGTTCCTGACTACCTATCCATCTTCATTCAATTTGTTCTGAAAGACCCATTTAGTACCGATTACATTTTTATTTGTGGGTCTTGGTACTAACTCCCAAGTCTTGTTTTTCTCGATCTGATCTAATTCTTCATTTATTGCCTTTACCCAACTTTCATCTTTGCTTGCTTCGACAACATTTTTGGGCTCAATGTTGGATAGTAAAGAGTAGTTACTTACTAATCTTCTTCTTGTCTGAACACCAACTATGGGGTCTCCAATTATTTGCTCTCTAGGATGATCTTTCTACCAACTACCTATTTTGAATTTCTTATTTTCTTCCAATTCTGAATCACTTTTCGAATCCTCTGAGTCAATTCTTGGTTTCTTTTCCATTTCCTCTTCCTCATCTCCTTCAATGACCTCTTCATAAATTGGGTAGTTCTCTTCATAGCTAATTACTCATTCCCTTCCTTCATCAACTTTAACATCGACACTTTCCACAATTTTTCTTAGCCTCTTGTTGTAACATTTGTAAGCTTTGCTTTTTGATGAATAGCCAAGAAAAATACCTTCATCCGCTCTATCTTCAAACTTACCAAGGTTTTCTTTAGTTCTTTTGATGTAACACTTGCTGCCAAAAACTTTAAAATATCTTGTTGTTGCCTTTTTACCGAACCACAACTCATAAGGAGTTTTGCTTTCATGCATCCTCAACATGCACCTATTTTGGATGTATACTGTAGTATGGACTACCTCTTTCCAAAATCTATCTGCTACTTTGCTCTCAATCAACATAGTCCATGCCATTTCCTGCACTATCATATTCTTTCTTTCTACCACACCATTATGTTGAGGTGTCCTGGCTGCTAAAAACTGTCTCCTGATGCCATATTTTTCACAATACTCTATGAAATCCTCTGAAATGAACTCTCCTCCTCTGTCTGACCTTAAACATTTAATCATTTTTCCTGTTTGATTCTCAACTTGGTTTTTGAAAACCTTGAACATCTCAAAAGCTTCTGATTTATGCTTCAAAAATAATACCCATGTCATCCTGGAATAGTCATCTATACACAACATGAAATATTTGTCACCGTTTATGCTTTGCATTCTCATGGGTCCACATAAATCAGTATGTACTAGTTCCAAAGGTTTGCTCGTGTAGTACTCTTTTGTTTTAAATGAGACTCTAGTTTGCTTCCCTTTTTGACATGAAGCACAAATGCTATTTGATGGTTTGCCAATGGTGGGAATATCTCTCACTGCTTTCTTTGAACTGATTTTTACTAGGTTGTCAAAACTGATATGACCGAGCCTCTTGTGCCACAACCAATTCTCTTCTTCCTGTCCAATCAAGCAAGCTCCTTCTGAAGTCTCCGAGAGAGTGTACAGGTTGCCAGATGTCCTTGATCCAGCTGCTATCAACTTCCCACTATTTGCCTTTCTGATTTCACAACCCTGCTTCTTAAAGATCACATCATGACCTCTGTCACAAATCTGACTTACGCTCAACAAGTTATGCTTCAGACCAACCACAAACAAGACTTCTTCGACCTGATTTTTCCATCACTGATCTTAACTGAACCTCTGCCAACTATCTTAGCTCCATCATTGTTTTCGAATTTCACTGAACCACCTTCATATTGCTGCAACTTCTCAAATTTATGTTTGTCACCTGTCATATGACTGGAGCATCCACTATCAAGTATCCATGGTGCGGATTTATTCTATGCTTTAAATGTCATTTGTACGATCAAGGATTCCTTTTCTTCCTTAGGTTGCTCTTTTTCTTTCCACTCCGGTTTGATTACAGTTTTGGGCTCTTGTTTTGGCTTTTCTTTTTTAGTAGCTTGTGCATGTTTTTCGAGAAATTTTCTATTTTGTCTTATTCCATTTGGCTGAAATTTTCTTCCCTAAAATTGATTTGATGCAAATGTACTTCTACAATTTCTTGCAATATGCCCAAAGTTATGACAGTTATAACATTCTACTGCATAATCCATCAAAGGTGAAAAAGCATTTCTACTGGCAAAATTCCTTGGTCCTACATTATACTTGCAATCTGAAATCTTATGTCCATAACCATTGCATTTAAAATAGTAACCAGAAAAGGGATGATTGAACCTGGGTGGTGGTCTTTGCCATGTTGTTGTAGGAGCCATAAATCTTCTTCTTCTTTGATGTGTGACATTGGTGAAACCATCATTGTCAATTCTCCTTTCGTGCCTTGCATTATTGCTTTCCTTTGCATGATTCATTTTTGCTTGATTAACCTGTTTCTTTTCTTCATTCTTTGTGGATTCTTCATTTGTGGCCTTTGATCCATTTGATGATTCTCCTTCATCAAAACCCAAACCAAATTTGATGCCTGTAGTCTTCTAGTTCTTTATGATCTTATCCAACTTCATAGAACTCTCTTCACATTTGTGATAAAAGCTAATTTTTTGATTCATCTCTTCTAGCTGCATCCTTAAACCAACAATCTCTTCTTCTAACTTGTTGCAATAATCTATTTTCATGGTTATTTGCACTTCGAGATCTTCGAAGATCTTCTTGGATTCTTCTATCTACACTTTCAAACTTGTTATGATTTCATTTGCATCCTCAAGATTTCTTGAAATTTTCTTATTCCTTTTTCTTTCTATCTTCAATTCATCCAGAGCTGCAATTAGTTCCTCTTCCAAATTCACTTCTACATCAATTTCTTCTTCATCACATTCCTATTCTTTTCTGTTTTTCTTCTTCGAATCCTCACTACAACTATCCTTTGATGAACTGACCTTCTTGGAGATGAAACTTTTCTTCTTGAAGTTGCCTTTTCTAAAATTTGATTTTTTCTTCTAATCACTTCTTTCTCCATGCGATCCTTCATCACTTATATTCTTCTCATTAAGTGGACATTTAGCTACGAAATTCCCAATGCCTCCATAGTTGAAACATTTAAATGGTAACTTTCCTCTGTATTTTCCTTTTCCCCTTTTTAGTTTTCGAACAAAGTTTGCTTCCATTTCATCTGATGTCTCTTCTTCCTCGGATTCTTGTTTTGCTTTCATATTTTTCTAGGCTTTAAAAGTAGCTTCTCTATCTATGGGTTTAGATTTTCCTATTCTCATCTCATATGCAGTCAAAGAACCATGCATCTCATCCATACTAAAAGAATTCAGATCTTTAGCTTCTTCTATAGCTGAAACTTTAGAATCAAATATTTGGGGAAGGGACCTTAATACCTTTTTCATGATGATAGAATCTTTGATTTCCTCGTCGAGTCCTCTAATCGCATTAATGACTTCATTAACTCTCAGCATATATGCCTCTATATTCTCATCCTCATTCATATTTAATCCTTCGAACTGAGCTCGATGTGTTTGTAACTTGGCCTCCTTGATCTTAACGTCTCCTTCATGAATGCTCTTCAGTTTGTCCCATATTTCCTTTGCCATTTTACAACCCATAATCTTTACCAATTCATTGTCCACTAATCCACACATGATAGCATTCTTTGCTTTTGAGTCATTCTCAAACAGTTTCTTACCAACAACATCGGTTGGAGAAGTGGTGGGTATTGTGTATCCATTATTTACTGAATCCCAAATGTCGTATCCCAAAGCACAAAGATATGTCTACATCCTGAGTCTCCAAAATGCGTAATTAGTTCCATCAAACAATGGTGCTTTGTTTGATGAGAAGCCTTCACCACCTGCCATTGTGTCACTTCCAAGATCACCCTAGCCGGTTAAGCCTATTCAAGAACTTGGCTCTGATACCAATTGTTGAACTAAGCGTGACACTAAGAGGGGGTGAATCAGTGTGTATTAAAAATTTAATCCAACTACGAAATCAAATCAAAACAAGCAATCACACAAACATGCATCACATAACACCAGATTTATAGTGGAAACCCGATGTGGGAAAACCACTATGCCAATGGACTGTTTGGACTCCCATCCAAATCCAGCCTCAAAAATATTTGGTCTTTACAATATTTTTGTAGCACCAACTGTAGGGAATGGCACCAACCAACCCAGACTTTAGCAGCACCAACTGCAAGGAGCACCGACCCCTATTGCCAAGCACCGACCCGACAAATTTAAAAAGCTCTGATAAAAGTTTTAAATCTCATCAAAAGACCCTGAGTGGTCTAGCTCACAAATATTCTCCTCTAAAATATTATATCTAACCTTTTCAATCTTCTCAACTCTGCACATTGATTATCTCACACCTTGCACATTTTTTCAATCAAAATGCCAAAGAAAAAATTCTTCACAACATGCACCGACAGTCCTTTCTCCAAAAAACCTCTTCTCCATTTTATTTTAAAACATATATATGCTTCACATTAAAAAATGCAACTCTTTTTTTCAGTTACACAAAAGTACCACTCAACCGTTATATTCTTAGAAACTGCCAAAATTGCCAAAAAGAGCTGACAGGGCTTTTTGTAACAGTCATAACTTCCTCCTCAAATTTCCAAACGGGCTAAAAATTGAAACATATATTCTTGGATAAACCGAATACCTTCAATTTAAATTTCATATTTTAACTCTTCACGGATTATTCATAGTACCTCCGACAAAGTGGCCTCTGACGCTGATTTTACACGTCACATAAACTGAAAAAGTGCTCCAGAGCCATTTTGCAACGCTCACCGTTTCTTCTTCCGAACTCCGTTTGGGCTGAAATTTAAAACTTAAGCTCTCAGTATATCCAGATACCTCCAGTAAAACATTTGAGGTCCAATTCCTCATGGATTGCTTAATATTCCTCCCATAAAGTGACCTCCGATGCAGATTTTACACCTGTCACATAAAGCATGAAACTGACCAACAATGCACCGACGAAGCAACCGGTCGTTCCAACACTGCAACCACACTTGCTAATGATCAAAAAACCTCCAAATAGTATCTTGGGCTGTCCAACACATTCCATTGACGTTGTTGCAACTTTGACGATTTTTGCAACTTTGACAATTTTGCTACTTTGACAACTTGACGATTTTTGCAACTTTTGCAAATTTGCACGAACAACCTGTAACAACTTCACCCGAACATCAAAAACATCCTCATAAGCATTGAACACCACTGTACATACTCCGAACAACCTCCGAACAACTGTCCACTGCATCAACTTGTCCATCTGAGTGTGTTGACAACAATGACAATATTGTCGTTGCACCTTGCTCAACATCATCTACAAAGGTAGAGTATCACGTATCATGAGTAGTGTGTGAGACGATATGGTTACATTGCATTCTTCAAGTATGGGCCTTCCAAAGAATCTTTGAATCCACTTGAATTACGATAACCAAGGTGTTCTGAAACTTGTCATGAATCCAGTGATCCATGAGTGCTCCAAGCATATTGACACTCAATGTCACTTTATTCATGATGAAGTTCCAAAGCACAATATTCAACTCCAATACATTCCCATTGATGAACAGGTTGCAGATATTTTCACCAAGGCAATTGCACATGTCAAATCTGAGTTGTTTCACAAACTCTCTATGTACATAAAATAATGTAATAAGGAGGGGATGTTAGGATAGGCTATAGTATTATTACATTATATTTCTAATTTTATTTCCTAGTCGTTATTCTTGCAAACAGATAATCTAATGTTAGCTTATAATAATGTTTGTTAGTCTGTTAGCTATTGTTAGCGTTGCTAACAGATTTTGTTAGCATCTGGTTACAAGCTATTCATAGCCTTTGTAATTATATAAAATCATTTGATTGAATAAGATATATGGTTCAATTTGATTACACAATTAACAGAATTCAGGTTTTTCACATCCATACCTCAAGTATATGCCAATTTTTTTAAATGTGGTCTTGAAACTATTATTAACTAGTCATGGTATGTGATATACTTTATGACCCAAATGGCCACATCATCCCAAGGCTATTGTAGACTAGTGCGCTTAATGTCCTTGCATAAATTTTGATGCATTTCATAACTAGGATCTAGATCACCTTATCCTTTGAATGTTGCAAATAAATCTTAAAGAGGTGAAGTAGTTCTATAGATTTTTTGACCAAAACCAAGAATTCTTCAAACTTTGTAGGGGATTTCTTTTATTTTCTTATCCTAATCTCGACTTCCCTAATCTGCACTATTTTTCCAACTAAATTTTGGGTAAATTCTACTACTAGGGTTTCATCATGCCCCTCAAACTTTTGAAGAAATTGAATCCATCCTATTGCATGAAATATGTCAACCAACTTGGGATGCTATCAAAGTTCATAGGTATTTTTCAACTTCAATTTGCATGTTTATCCACCCATGGCATCAAATAAAAAATTGTAGAAAATATCATTTATTGTAAAAAATTCAAACAAGTGCTCCATTTTGTTGGCAAGAATGTCGAAATGATGTTATATTTAAATTTAAACGCTTGTAATAGCTTTGTTGCACTTGTCATTTTCTACAAATGATGATTTCTCTAGGTGATATATTCTCTATACCCTGCACTAAATTTGTTGCTTAGGTAAAAAAGGTATTTTCTATATTTTTTTGCTTTTTTGTTATCGCATGCCAATGGTCAAACATATAGTGATATGTCTTGCACTTGGTTGATGTTATGTACTATGGATGGCATGTCCTCCCATCCAACCAATATGGCAAGTTAGAAACTAATATGTCTCCCCCTTGATTTGAAGGGAAGAGTACCCTCATGCATTGTAGTAGCCCATGTTTTATCACTTCACAAGATTTTTTGTGTGGGTGAGGAATTGGGATTTCTGGCATTGGGTAAAGTCGCAATGTTTATTACAAAAATCTAAGGTTACGATATAATGGTGTCATAATGGGTTGCACATATTGACTATAATTTTGATGCTTATGAATACCTTGCGCTAGGCACCAAAATGGTTATGAGCATCTTAATAGGCAAGTCGTACTTTATAAACACCAAAGACTACTTAATTACTTCTTGATTTGGTCTTGTATACCTAAGAAAAACCAAACATATGTCATATATTAATAGATTATAAGTGATTTTGCATAGTATTTAAAGTAAACATCAACAAGAAAGAAAAATGCATACCTTATTGTATAGGAATGGCTCAATGTAGTTCCAAGATAGTTTCAACATCATCATTATGAAATTTTGAAGATATACTCATCTTGGATGTGTTGACCTATACTTGTTTCTAACATAGACAAGATTTTGTTATCAATTTTCATCCAACTTCTATCTTGGTTGCATCCTCAAGGGATTTTCACAATCGAGTTTCTATTTACAATTAGGCATACCAAAACCCAATTTTCATACAAGTCTTGATCCAATAGCACCTCAAAAAGGTCTTCATTACTAATATATTTTTTAAACAACTTAAATAGCACCTATTTTGGAAGAGGAAGCTCTCTCAACCAAGTGCAAATTTGATTGTGACTGTACAAATCCTCTTTAGTGATCGACTTTGTGTACACCCATATTCGATGCTTGTTAACCAAATGTTAACATGTGGAACCATGTAATAATTCTACCACTGACTAATGATTTGTTTATAAGGTATTTTATTGTAGCATGATCAGTGTAAACAAGTACCTGGTATCCTATGATATAGTGGTGAAATTTATATATGGCATATATTATAGCCAAGAGTTATTTTTTAGTAGTTGTATAGTATTTTTTAGCTCCAATTAAATATTTAGTGTTAGATACATCTGTATGGATATGGAACGGAACTATCCAATTTGTTTAAGTGTATCAGGTGTAGTTTAACATGTATTCATCCATCTAAATTCAACATCCTTTATCAATAAAATAAATAATGGGGTTACATTCTTACTAAAGTCCTAGATAAAATAATGGTAATAAGTAATAATCGACATGCCCTAAGAAACATCGAACATCTATTTGTGTTTTTAGTGTTGATATTTGCTTTATAATCTTGATATTTTGGTTATCAACTTCAATAACTTCACATGAGATATGGTGTCCTAAGACTATACCCTCATCCATCATCATTAGATATTTTCATAACCTAGGGATAAGTTATGAGCTTCATGAGTGAGAACTCTATTAAGATTATGTAAGCCTTTGTCAAAGGAATCACCATACATTATGAAGTCATTCATGTAGATTTCATTGCACTCATTAGTCAAATCAATAAATATTTATAATATTACTTGTTAAAATGTAGTGGGAGCATTATAGAGGCCAAAAGGTAAGACATGATATTTAAATATACCCCAGGGGCACATAAAGGTCATCTTCTCTTGGTCTAAAGCTACCTAGATTTGGTTATAACTGCTAAACACATCAAGGAAATAAAAATATTTATTTCCTATGAGTGTATCAAGAACTTTCAATAAATGGTAATGGGAAGTTATATTTGCATGTGGCCATGTGTTGTTCTTTTTAGGAACTATAACCAATAGGGATACCCATCGTTTGTCAAAGATTCAATAGATGAATCCTACTACTAATGATTTTTAAATTTTAGTTTTTACAATATCTCTTAGTGTAGGATTATCCTTCTTTAGGGTTTTCAAATATATCTAGCATTATTTGTATAGATATAGTGGATACAAACATTAGGGTGAATAAATTTTATCAATATAGTCCCATGTAAAAGTGTCAAGCGTGTTTACTCAACATGTCAAACAATTATGCTTTATATTCGTCATACAACTAGCTATTGATATTCAATGTTTTGCCTAGTTGTATTTCAATTTGCTTGTACCTATATGCACCAAAATAATTTCTCTAAATTTACTCGATGAATTTAAAGAACAATGGTGAGGTTATAGGGAATGAAATGTTTTGGAACTTTAATTAAAGGTAGTTCCAGAAGGGATGATGTTTATTACAAGACATTGAAGAGAAGAAAGAATATGATGTTGTGCACCATGTGCCATATTGAATTGACTATATAAAAAAGGCATGGGTAGTAAATATTTAGGTTCTTCACATTCATCCTTCCAGAGAAGTTAGTAGACACTGATTTGATCATCATCAAGACAATATTTGTATGAAGTGCTTATGAAAAGAGTCCCATCCTCAAAAATAGTTATCTCTAATGGATCATGTTCTTAAACATACTCTTTTACAATTATTTTAGATAAGGATACAAATTTCTCTTCTTCTATTTCATCAACATACAAATTACCATAAAAATCCATTAAGGGATTCGTTGGAGGATATAATGAAATCCTCTTCGAATCTACTCTATTCGAGATGTTCATGTCTCTTGATCAGTAGTCAATAAATGTGGTAGTCGTTGCAAGCCATGGTCTACAAAGGATTAATGGGTAGCCATTTATCTAGGTATAAGGCAACAATATCAGGAAATCAATAAGGTATTCCCATGCAATGATTGTCATAGGGATTTTTTCTATTATACCTTTGGGTTTCATGGTTGATCAATCTACCATCTCAAGTACTACAGATATTAGAGGCATGTCTATTAACTGTAGTTTATCCATTGTCCATTTTGTTATAATAGTAATGGTTGCTCCTAAATCTATCAACACATTCCATATTTAGAAGTTTTAGTTGATACTGTAATTACAAGACTACTTGAGTCACCATATTTGGGTAGGACTAACTTACCAATTAGAAGGTTTTCTAGTTTCTATTTTTTTTATCTCAACTTTTTAATGCATAAATCCATAATAGTCCTATTAAATAAAGGCACTTCTTTGATAGCATGTAGTAGAGAAATCATAATATTGAGGTATTTTAGTTCCTTGATGATATCATGTTCTACTAAAGTTTCTTCCCTAGACAACAAGTGATATGGATAAGGTGGTTGTCATGAAGAACTTGGAATATTTTGTTGAGGATTTGCATCCTTTCTAGGAAGACTCTTGTTGGTTTTTCTTGTGTGGTTTATCATCTAATCATCCATATTTATGATAGTGGATAAAGTTGGATCGATGAGTATTCTTTGTGAATGTAATTTTACGTTATCAAAATCAATAGCATTAAGCTTGACTATATTTGTTTTTTCACTGGTGTAGATAGGTGGTTCCTGTTTAGTATTATTTGGATTGGCCATAGGTTGTGCTAGAAGTTAAGGTTGTCAAACTTGTTATGTGCAACATTAATGACCCAAATAATAAAGGTTGTTATTGGTTTAGGAATAGTTGTTGCCCCTAGTATTGTTGATTATATAGTAGTTGTGGTCCCCATGGATGATTTTGTGAAGATTACGGTGGCCATTTTTGATTTTGTAAAGGCTAGGATGACCATTGTTGTTTTGACCAACCTTGGGTGGATAATTCTTGATGTAGGGAGATATTAGCCCCACTATTGCATAGGTTGCCATACAAACAATGGCATGGAACATAGGTTGGATGGGGCTTACATCCAATTGATAGGAGCTCTTGGGGCATATTATTTTTTATATGAACTATAAGGAAAATACTCCTTCATGTTTGCCCAAAAAAATTAAGATCCTCGATGGATTGGTTATTTTTAATAGAATTTTTAATGTCTAGTAAAATATCATAATGATCTGTAGGATGCCCCTTTTATTCAAGGGGAATTCATGAAGTGCATGATTTTCCTACACCTAGGACAATACATAGCTAGATGATCAATGTATTTGTGCTTTTCTTACATCTCATCTAAGGAAGTATTGATTTATATTAAGATATCAATTTTGAGATTCACAATTTTCTCCATGATTTTATCTATATCATTCTTGATTTTTCCAGTTTTAAACTTTCCCTTATAGGAATGAATTCTTACCCTCATATGTGAGTAATTCCTATAGAGTTCTATGATTTTAGAGAAGTCAATTTTGGTCACATCACATTTTCCCATAAGGTTCAAGGCTTCTATTCACTCTTCCATCAGTCCTCTTAGGACTATTGTCTTTGTTAGTTCCTTATCTACTCCTTTTTCACATATTTGGATGAACAAGAATATGTCAAGATAATATTCAAGGTTCTCATCATATTGTTGTTTCATCATAAAAATTTCTTCCTTGTGGTGCTTCGCCCTACGATATTCTTGGTATATATCCAAGAATTCTCTTTCCATATTTACCCATATCCATATGGAGTTCAACTCTAATCCCACAAACCAATGCATAGATGAATCCTTAAGAGTTGATGGGAACAAATTTAGTTTTTTATTATCATTTTCATAAACATAAGTTTAACAAAGAACTTTAAATTCAAACAAAAATTAGTTTGTATTCTCAAACAAGATTCCCCTAAAATTTTGCGGTATGGATGGTGAAATATTTTTGATAGGGACCTCTATGTTAGGATCTAACCTGATGGGATATGTGAATGTTCTATTGGTATTTTTGTCTTGTCTAACATTATTTGTGTTACTTTATCTATCCCCCATGTCTATGTTTTCCCAATAACTATTGTATATTCTTTTGTAATTTTCAAGTGTATCATTTGGGCTTTGCAAAATCTAATTGATTGATTACTCGATTGTTCCTTAGGTTTTTCATGTTTTGGATACTTTGATATATAATTAATCATTAAGCGATCGAGTTTCTCAAGGGAATGGTTGATTGATGGTTTTTTCGCCCTAGAGTTATCTCCTAAGTTTATTTAAGTTATATGTAACTCAAAATTAAATTCAACCTCTTGGTTTTGTTGTCAACTCCTTGTGGCTCAAGGGGGGTTTCATCTAACAAATCACATCACGAATTCTCTAGGTCTATTCAAACATTCTATTGCAAAATAAAATTATATTTGTGGAAAACTAAAGCAGAGAAAAAACACTAAATCTAGAAAACCTATTATTTGGTTCTACGATTACCACAATGTAAACTAATACTTTAACTTTACTTCCAACAACACCAATGTTCCTAATATAAGTTCTATCCCTGATATTACTTTATTTCTCAAGGATTTGACTAAAGTGAGATTTACAAGAAAGGTTAATCTTAAAAGGTTACAAATATTCTCTAGCAACACCATTGTATTCCTTGGCAATGTTGCTAAAAAGTGATGAGTGTCATCAATTCTCGCACTTCAGCCACTTTAATTTATCAATATGATGTGGCATCCTATAGTTGTATGCATTAGAAGATGTTTCTACAATTTAGGTATAGAAACTTGTAGATGTTCTATAAAAATAAAATTGTTGGAGCAAGAAACTACAATTTTAAGAAAAGAAATCACACTTGCATGAAAATAAATTCTAAACTAGTAGCTATAGTAAATTAACCTAGCAGAAAATATACAAACACACATAAATGTTGGAAAATAATATTTTGTATAATAAAATAAAATAATGAAATAATAAATAATTTAATCTACTAAATACCTAAAAAGCAACTAAATAAATCTTTACCACCATGTCATCGGAGTGGGCCCTTGCTGTTTAGCTTGGTGGGATATAAAACTAACTCAAGATTGAAATGGAGAAAAAGAGGGTATTCTATTAATAAGAGAACAATTACAATAAAGTTTTGATTCTTTTTCTCAAGTAATCCACCTTCTTAGATTCAAAATAAAATATTCAAAGTCTAAAAGTTTTTTCTACATATATCATTACATCCATATATAATATTCAGATACCCAGGTGTTGTAGGTGAGTTGAAGAGGAGAGGGCAATCCTCCAAGGGAGGTCCTAGGTTCGAATATCCACCCTACCAAAAAGTTGAATTGGGTACCAAAAATCCAATTGATAATGTTGGTGCGGGCAGGGTTGGGTGCGACTCCGGGTGACTTTGATGGTGTAGAACCCCCTGTTCGTGGTCTCTCAGACCAAGGCGGCCCCGTAAGGGATTTTTCGCTTAATATATATATATATATATATATATATATATATATATAATATTCAGATTCTAACTACCTTTTCTAACATGACACTTAATTTAGGGTTGACGAATATTTATCTATATTAAAATAACATAAATAGTTGTGATTTTCTCTAACCAAAAACATGATTATTCTAGTTACATTTACCATTCCTATGAGTTTTGTTCCAGCTACTACTAATATTAAATCGTGTCACCTGAAAACAAACAAAAAATGGTTTTTCTACAGTAGTTCCAAATGGTGATGTAGAATAATTCAACGTTGTTGTGCTGACATGGAATGGTCAATTTTGGATTTGGCTGCAATTTTTGACTCGTTTTAAGGGTAAATTCTATTGCAACTATTACATAATGGTTTCTATAATGACATGTATCTTCATATCCTTGGTCAACCTGTTGTAGTGCACTAAACTATTGTGTCTTGTTCTATACACCAACTTGCTATGTGTCCTATCATTTTCTCTACTGCACTGGATTCTTCCAAAAAGAGGACTCCTATCCAAAAATCCTAAAGGAATCCTATACTATAAGAGGATCTGGTGCAAATGTGATTTTTTGACACATGGCTTCAAAACAAAATAAAGTTTATATTACCAATGTGAAATTCCAACACCATGCAAGCCATCTTCCCATATTTGCACTCCTAATTATCTTGTTAGTTAAATACTAGGAAGGGAAATATACAACTTTATACTTTAATGTAAAACAAATCCTAAAAACTACATGAAACCTATCCAAAATAATATGATAATATTTAATCCAATCATTGTATTTAGCTTCAAATATTAACATATTCCACAATTTGAATCCATAGGCCAGCTAATAATTACTTACACATGAATAGTGGAATATATAGTTGTTGCTACTCACAATAAGATGATTTAAGGCCTTATCAATGCTTCCCTCAAATCCATCAGATCTGCAAAATGATATTGTCTTGGTGCTAATGCACTATATCAGTCAAGGGTTATTCCTATTAGTGTTCTAGAGCTATAACTATAGTACTAAGATCACCCATGCTATTTTTATAATGAACCAATTTTATCACATTATACCATTCCTCAATATGTTTATCTCTAAATAGACTAATTTCAACCAACTTCCTTCATTTATTGGTAGTCTTATGTTTTGTCCTACCTATTGATTCATCTACTATGTATGGCTCTTTAAGATTTATTACTTATGGTTTATCCATAAGTAGTTGTGTTTCCTTGACCTTTAAATGTTCATAACTTTCTAGAATTATTTAGTATTTTTTGTCTTTCTAGGTTATGTATCATATCGTTCTAGCTCTTCCTTTCATTCTCATTCTTCTAGTCTAGGTTCAAGAATCCACTCAAGATCTAGAACATATATCTATTATATCCTTATTTTTCAAATTTGGAGGTAAGTTATGGCTAATGGGTTTGGCTACCTTGGTGTTGACTTTTTTAGAGGACTTAATGTAATTTTTTGCCCTTGTTGATCTAACTTCTATCCTCTACATTGTATCTTTGATTATATTAATATGTTGGGAAGCCTGTCCCATCCACCTAGATTGCTAGTTGAGTTTGATAACTATCATGTGATTGTGGAGTATCTATATTTTGAAGTTCCTATGACAGGTGTAAACTCAACTTTTGTTGTTTTATTTTAGCTCATGACCTTGAAATAACTAGGTGGAAGCCAAGTATCTTTAGATAATATTAATGGTTCTTTTGAACTAGAAGCCATTAGACATATAGATTCATTTTTTTTTACTTCTTTGCCATATTTGTTTTTTATCTCTATATTTTTATTCTTATATACTACTTGGATGGTTGTGTATTGACTTGTAGAATACCCTAAGGGGGATAAATCTCTTCTAGGAAGAATCCTTACCTCATTTACATATATCTTTTGGATAGATTGGATAGATTTTCTTTTAGGACTAACATGTTTAGTATAATTTAACTTCCATGTGTCAGGAATTTTTTTGAGCAGTAATGTGCCCCTAATTTAGTTTTATAATCCCTTGGATTGGTTTGGTCCCAGGCATAAATTTTCTTTAAAATTTAAACCTTAAGCCCTAAAAAAAATCAATGCTTATGATAATTTCTAAATTTCTATTTCACACAAGCGGCTAATCAAATGCTAAACCAAGCAATGTTTTACACAACAAAGTAAATGCCTAGAATTTTATTAAAATAGAAAGATGAAAACATGGTACTCAACACAAGGGAAACATGTCAAACTACTTTACAACTACAAAGATAACTTATTAGCATACTTCTCTTGAGCTTTCATTCCTCAATTTTTTTACTCGATTAGCTTTGCCTTGTTATACTATGTTCCTTTTTTACATAGGAGTGAGAGTATTTTACCTAATATCTAGTCACCTTTATCTGCTTATATGATTTTATCTACTTTTTCTTAGGATAAGCATTACACATTATCTTTATGTTATTGTGTTACAAGTGTCTTACTTTATTAAAGGCCCACCTTGTAGCTTTATGGCATTGCTATACTTTAATTTTTATAAGTGGAGTTAATTTTTTTATAATAGTGATATTAGTGGATGCCACTTGTCTCTTACTCTTTTATATGATGTTGGCATTAATGAGATGTCACATATCCCTTCTCAGGACATGAACACAAGCATCCCAAGGACTTTAAGTAGCCTAAAATTTTGACAACATGGTTGTTAAATATTGAGGCCTATGATGGGACCCATTTATATGGTATCACACCTACCAACTATTAAGGTCTGTTACAAGACCCACCCAACTCTCAATAAGCCTAATAGGTAGCTTTTTAATTTATTTTTTATGTGATGTCTCTAAAATAATGTTGTGACCAATCTAGCATATTTGGTTGACACCAAAAATAGGGATCTTCAAATTGCCTTGGTTATTCTATAAGAAACATATCTCCTATTTCTATAGTGTTACATGAAACTTGAGATGATATTTCAAACCCTTCTTGGATAGGATTATTTGGCATATGATATATTAAAACAACGATAGTCCTACATAAATTATTATTAGTAGAAATTATTAATCTATAACTATGTTGGGATGGAGAATTTGGTTTGTGACTTGATTCACAAAGTTGATGTAGAAGTAAAAAATACCATTCTAATAGATTTAATTGCACTCCTTTGAACATGAACTCAATATATTTGATATGTCTATCGATAATCATATAAATTATTCTACAATTTTCTTCCTAGTATATTTTAGCTAAAAAATTATCTTTGAAAGGGATAGGATACTTAAATGGGATGGTGATTTTATTGGGAACAATTTAATTTTTCATGATTCTTTTTCTTCATATTTTCTCTTCACTATGTTTATTAATCATCAATGTTGAACAAGAGAATAAATTTGTACCAGGTTTGATTTAATTTAATTCTAATAGTTGGTTTATCCTCTTATCCATATCTTCTTGATCTACTAGAGGCACTATCTTTTTTGGTAAATAAGCTATGGCATTTAGGGTTGTATTTATGTGGCAGGTTCTCGTATGCAGGCCACCACTATTGAGGATTCATGAAACAACAATATAAGAGATATTATTTTACTTTTTGTAATTATGAGTTTGGTTCTTATGAGATATAAATGTGACTCCTTTATTTTTTTTCTTCTTAGATTTTTATATTCTTTCTTCTCTAGCTCTATACATCTTTTTCTTTGGTTTGTAGATTAGCCTTAGCTCATCTATATCATCTTCTATCGTGTATGATATTTAGTCGAATATAAATATTTTTTATTTTCTATATTTTAATAATTTTATCTCTTCCAATTTATACTCCCTTACCGACAAAGCAAAATCTTCCAAAACTATCTATTAAATCTTTCCCTAGCAATTTGCTTTGGATTTATAGGAGAACTTTCCATTTGGTTAATATATGATACTACTTATTTTCTAGCCTCATAGGAACTTTTAGAGTAACCTTTTGTATGACCTATGATGCATTTCCAAAATCCTCAGTCCTAAAAGGATAAACTAGAATATTCCATCAAGATTTAGACAATAGCATGGGATCAACATGATTATATTTACTACCTGAGTCTACTACAAGACCTATTTTAGAATCCAACAACTCAAGCTCTTCTAGTTTTCCAATATTATATAGCAATTAGTTTTGGAAAAATTAGTACAAGATTCTAAATATGGCATTCTTCATTTACTTTCCTCATCCAACATTTTTGTCATATCAATATATTTATAAGGGTAGTATCTTCTTTTTTGTAATTGCAACTTAGATACTTTGGCCACTTATGGTAGATGATTATTACCTGGAATATATTCATATCTTATTTATATTTATCTATTGGATGAGTAAAAGGTACTAGTATTTCCAACCTCTTCATAATATGGTAGATTGTATGGAAACTCCATATCCACAACTGCTTTAGGATTCCAAATACTTATGTCTTCTACAAACAACATTCGTACATACCATACTGCAGGGTGGTTTCTTACAAAAGGATTTTGTAATTACTTCTTTTCAATGGCATACTATACCCCATATCATGGCATATCGACTTATTGAAGAAAGTGTGCTTCTAGATTTGATACTAATTAAACCCCAACAAGTTTCCTTTAGAATGTAAATGAAGCATGGTGGGATGTTCCTCGGATAAGTTAGTATGCTATGTTATGGGGTATAGTATGTTGATAACAAGAAGTAATTACAAAATACTTATGAAAGCTACCACTTGTGGTGTGGGACGTACAAATGTTCTTTGTAGAAGACGTAAAGGTCCAAAATCTTGAATCAGTTGTAGATATGGAGTTCCCATGTAAGCTACCGAATTGTGAGGAGGATGAAAGGCAAGTAGCTATTACTTATCCAATAGAAGAAGGCAAATCAGATCTTAATACATTCCAGGTACCAATCATCTACCAAAAATGACCAAAGTCTTTAAGTTGCAATTAAATTCTTTATTTCCTATTTTAGAAGCTAATACTAAATGGTTAGAAAAAATAAGATATTACTCTTATAGATATCTCTAAGCCACAAAAATATTTGATGTAAAAATTTAAGGGAGAATGCATTTTGTAAAATCTTATACGTACTTGTCCAAAACTAATTTTATATAATTATTGAAAAAATAAAATTGCTTAAGTTGTTGGATTCTAAAATAGATTTTGTAATAGACTCTAGTAGTACATGTGCTAATCCCAAGCTATTTCTTGAATCCTAATGGAAGCTTATAGCTTATCCTTTTAGGACTAAGGTTTTTGGAGATGCATCATAAGTCATACACAATATTATTTTGAAAGTCCCTCCAAGACTATGAAAGAAGTTTTATTATATAACTATTCAGCAAATGAAAAATTATCTTATAAAGCAAGGCATATTACTAGAAAAATATTTTATAGACAACTAGGAAATATATTGCTTCACGGGTAAGGAAGGAGAAATTGGAAGAAAAGCAAAATTATTAAAATACTTGTGTACCACCAAAAGGCATATGCAATAGATGTTATAGATTAGCTATGGTCAATCTATGAGCAAAATAAAAATGTGTATAGATATAAATAAGAAAGAAGTCAATAATCTAGAAAGCAAAAAAATAGAGTCACCCTTATCTCTTAAGAACCAAACTCAAAATTACAAAAAGTAAAAGAAAAGCTCATAGATTGTTGTTACATGAATCCTCAATAGTGGTGGTCTAAGTATATGGGAACCTACTACAATCCCAAATGCCATAGCCTATTTGCTAGAAAATATAGTGCCCTTAGTAGATCAAGAAGATATAGATAATAAGATAGACCAATTGTTAAAATTAAAGTTATTCAGACCCAATACAAGTGCCTTCTCTTTCCTAGTATTTGTGATTAATAAACATAGTGAACAAAAAAGAAGAAGAAAAAGAATGGTGATATGTTATAATGATCTCAATAAAATTACCATCCCATTTTGGTACCCTCTTCCTTTTAAAGATACTTTTTAAGATAAAAGATCTTCTGCTACCATATTCTCAAATTTTAATTGTAAAAATGGGTTCTATCAACTAAGAACATGTCCTGACCATAATCACAAAATAGTCATCACAACTAATGGTGGACAATATGAATGGATAGTTATACCATTTATGTTGAAAAATGCACCAACTTATTTTCAATCTTGGTAGTAGAATATTTAGACCATTGTACAATAGAGACTTAGGGATTCATATATATATATGATCATCTCTTATATTGTTCAACAATAGAAGAGCATGTATTGTTATTGGATGAATACTAGAAAAACATTTCTAAATGTGGAATAGTGATCTCAAATTCAAGACTCAAATTCCAAGTAGGTTGCCAAAAAAATATAATTTCTTGGTCTCTTAATCCATAATGGTAAAATCAATCACCAAGAGCACATATTGAAAAGCTTAGATAAATTCTCGGATCTGATCATAGACAATAAACAATTACAAAGGTTTCTACAAAGTCTAAACTATGTTATCCCCTTCTTACTTGAAATATATATGTGGAGATCGATATTGTAGGAAAGGATAAGAATAGAGACCATGGAAAATGAAGTATACCACAGAAGTCTGCATATTGAAAGAATAGGTAAGGAGTTTTCCTACTTTATATCTAGCTAGACTATGACAAACTAAAATATTATGTATTGATGCATCAAATAAATATTGGACTGGAATATTGTTAGTTGTTAAAAATGGAAAGGAAGAGTTATGTAGATTTGCTTCTAACATCTAGTTAGACTATGACTTCCTAAAATATTATGTATTGATGCATCAAATAAATATTGGAGTGGAATATTGTTAGTTGTTAAAAAAAAAAAGGAATAGCTATGTAGATATGCTTCTAGAATTGTTTTTTATGTAAATACTAGACATCACAATGTTGAGAATGAAAATTTAGCAATAATTTAGTGTATCAAAAGCTTTGAGTATTTTGTAAGTGGTAAGCATTTTAATTTTAGAACAAATTACAAAAAAATATACATTTCAAAAACTATAAGATAGATGCAAGTTTAGCCAAAATAAGATTGTTGAGATAGCAGAAAATTTTTCACATATATGATTATGATGTAGAATACATTGAAGGAGAAAAAATTCACTATTTGATTCATTAACTATCGAATTTATTATCTGCAATATGTGGCATCTATAACACAAATGGAATCCTAAAACTAATCAATTCACTCATCTCTAGGATGGAATGGGATCCTACTAAATAACCCTTCCCACACAAATCCTAGAAGAAATATGGAAATCGATTTTAGAATTATATTATAAAAAATGATTGCTTACGAGGTATGTAGATCCACCAACTACTGGTTTTGCATTTCAAGTAAATTTTGTACAACATCAATTGTATATTCAAAGCATGGATCTAGAATATGAATAACACCATAGAATCAATTGAATGATTATCAATACATATATTAGAGACATTGAGTTCATGTTCAGGGGAATGCAATTAAATCTATCAAGATGGTATTTTGTACTTCTACATCAACTTGTGGATCAAGTAACAAACCAAATCCTCCATCCTAACATAGTAATAATAAATTATACAACACTATCACCACTATAATATATCATATGTCAAAGAACCCTACCCAAGAAGGGTTTGAAATATCATCTTACATTTTATATAACACTATAGAAACAAAACTGATGTTTCTTGTAAAATCAAAAAGATAATCACAATATTCCTATTTTTGGCATCAACCAAATATGTTATATTGGATACAACATTATTTTGGAGACATAACATATAGAAATTAATTACAAAGCTAGTTATCAAGCTTATTGATAGTTGCATGTATCCCATGACAAACCTCACTAGCTAACAAATATAATACCAAATGGTCCGGTCTTGTTATAGGCCTCAACTGCATGTTTCCAAATGTTTGGGCTACATAAAGGCCTTGACATGCTCATGTCTATGTCATGAGAAGGGATAGGTGACATCCACTAATATCATCATTACGTAAAAGAGTATGGGACAAGTGGTATCCATAACATGTAAAAAACAACTCCGTTTAAAAATATGGGCTTGTTACCTTTAATAAAGTAACACAATATCACATAATATACATAAATATGATGTGTAACCCTTATCCCAAGAAAATGTAGACAAAATTGAATAATAAAGTAAAGGTTATTGGGATATAAGGTCAAGGGCCCTCACTTCTATATAAATAGAGTAGTGCAACATAACAAGGCAAAGCTAATTGAGTAAAAACTTGATGAGCAAAGAGCTCAAGGGAGGTTTGCCAGTAAGATATTTTTAGTTGTAAATGAGTCTAAGATATTACCCTTATGTTGAGTACCAATCTATCATTGTAAAGCTACTATCTCTATATTAATAAATTTATGCATTTAAAGGAAGTCTATCAATAAGTTGTCTATGTAGTTGTAAAGGAGCCTAAGATATTGCCTTTGCATTGAATACTAGTCTACCATTGTAAAACTACTATATCTATATTAATAAACTTTAAGCATTTACCATGTTGTGCAAATCATTGATTTATATGGTGTCTACTTAGCCATTTGTGTGATTTTATATATTTAAGACTTATCACAAGCATTGTTTTTGTTGTCCAAGGTTTAGGTTTTAGGGTTTACATTCTAAAGAAAAGTTATCGATGTTTAATAAGTATCAGAGCTACTTTGAAGCATGGTTGGGTGTTGCTTGGATAAGTCAGTATGTTATGATATGGGGTATATCATGTTGATAATAAAAAAAAACTACAAAAGCCTTATGTAAGCTACCATTGTTGTGTGGGATGTATGAGTGTTTTTTGTAGAAGACAAGGATTTGAAATTCTAAAGCAAGGATGAAATTTGTTGCCAGATAAGTGAATGATGATATAGAGCTAGTAAACAATGCCACTCTAGATATAGAAGATGTTGTAGAACAAGAATTCCATAAAATGTTTGATGAAGAGGCACGTTATAGTTCTACTATACTCAAACAACTAGATGAAAAGTTCCTAATCTTAAGGTAAAATATTTGTCTTATTTTTTATAAAAGCATTTATATAGATATGTCAATTTAGAGTATGACAAATTATAACCCTACCACCCTATTCCAAGAATATTTATTAAGCCTCTTAACTAAGAAAGAGATGTAGTTTGCTAGGTCCTAGACAAAATACAATTACTTGCATTAGGAAGGATAAAGAATAACCATTATCCCATCCTTCTATTAGAATATTAAGCCTTCATTATACATAGCATTGTGTGATATGAGGAATAACAAGTTTTATGATGTGTGCATAGTTTATGGGATAGCTAGGTTTAATGGACCATCAACAATATGTTATGACGTCTACCCCTAGTTTGGAACTTTATTAAGGGATAATGGGTGTGTAGAATACAAGCATGGTAGTATAGATTGTTTTTCATTATTTTTTTAATGTATGGATCAAATTACACAAGAGAAGACAAATATTGTTAAATAAATTTTCAAATAATATATAGGCTTACTAGCACTATACATCCTAAGCTTTGCAATTTATGTAGGACCAAACCAATCCAAGCAAATTATTGTTCTATAGATGATAGAATTCAACATTTGATCCTCAAATAGCTAATGGCCATGGAATTAAAAGAAGTGTAAGTCTATAAAATGGAGATACAAATCTCATTCATAATATTTATAAAGTATATGTGCATATATAAGTTGATGTTAGAGTTTATTACAAAACACCTTCATTTGGAAACTAAGGTTCCTTGATCGGGCCTATTTGATCTAATGTGGGATAATATGCAAATGTATATGAAGGAAAAAAGTCTAGGAATGGCTAATGTCAACAAGCAACCATGTAGTAAACACAAATCCACTTGGATAGTATTTTATCTAAGGTGCAACAATAATAAAGTTTCATAAACTATCAGACATAACTCCCATACAAGTTGTCTACAAGACCAAGAAACAAATAAATACTCAAAATAGTAAAAATATCTAAAGATATTCAGTAAATATGTGAGAATTCATATGTACCTAGATGTTGTTAGGTTCTACGGAATGGTAAAATAGATCATTCTAAATTAGTCGGCCAGTGTATGTAATCCTGTAAACAAAGATACTTATAAAAAATAAAATAAAGGCATCAACATTTATGGGCCCACCAAGATAGGAAGGAGTAATGGGCTTCCTTGATGATAGATTAGACATTGTTCTTATTTTAAAATATGTAAATGCAACTGAAGAAAAGTTAGAATATGTATGATAATATGATAGTAGAGAGGTAGAGAGTAGATAGATGACCGAAAATAAGAGTTCTAAATGGAAAATCAAACAAAATAGTGTGTCTAGAAAAATAAAAAAATGTAAAATGATTCAAACAAGCAAAATGGGTTGTGGGACACTAGCTTGATTGTTAAAGTTATAGTAAGGTAGTAATGAATGGAGATATGGGGTTGATGTGGTTTGAGTTATACAAAATATAGGTAGCTCTATTAGTGATTAGCCAATCTACTTTGGCTTTGGGTTTGCCCAAGATAGGTACAATCAATACTAGAGTAACTAGTAAAATATCAGATGCAAACACCATTTAGCATATAAGGAGAAGAGAGTGGGACATGGTAATGTAGGGTGGATATAGATATTTGTTCCTCCAAGAGTGGTCATGCATAAGCAATAGGAAAACAATGGGTAACATTAAAAGCGACAAGCAGTACAAGCTACTTCAAGCATAGGATATTAACAAGGTAGAGCATGAAAGGGCCTTTCAATTACATAAAATTTTGTTTATATTTTATTCATAAATTACTTTGTATGATTTTGTATGCATATATTTATCTTATATGTTGTTATTTTTAAAAATGATTCTAGCCTCCCTTTTATAACTGGTGAGGGTGGCAAAGGAATGAAATCAACATAAGAAATCTATTGCTTTTCGTTGGTTTATTGAGATACAACTTAACCATGTGATGACAACTATTCTTATTAGCGTGTCGGGCACTAACCATGTTTGGATTTACCACATGGTAAATTGGTGTATTTAGGGTGTTTGGTACATTTAATTACATCTAGTCAATAGAGGATCTAGCATCTTGGCCACGTTAGGCCAGTTGTGAAAAGAGGTAATTTTAGCAAGTTTGGGTAGATTTGATGCCCTAAATATTGCATTTTTTTGGCCAAAGGCATGTAGGAAAATTGAAGTGGGAAAAATTAGGGTCTACATTTACCATATTTTGATGCATCTAATGATTTAATAGATGCATCAAAATAATATATGTCAATTTTACCAAAAATTGATTATAGGAACAACTCTAAGTTGCTCAAGAGGTTGTTACTACAAGAAATACCCTCTCGAGTTGCAAAGAATATCAAAAAGACCTGAGGAAACTAGAACAAAAATAATTAAATCACTACATGTGAAAACCATATATGAGCAACAAAGTGGCTTATATTGCTCAAAGTGAGAAGATGGGAACAAACTAGATTGTTTAGAAAAGATAATACTTGTTATACCAATCAAAGTAGAAAGGATGAAACACATGGCACAATATGTCGAGTAGCGACAACTAAACTTCCACATGGCGACGATGCACAAAAAGGAGCATAAAGGTAATATATGGTACATGTGTGAGCGATAACACTAGCATATAGCATGAGGTGATATTTGGGGAAGGGAAACAAAAGCTGACATAATTGAAAATCACATAATAGAAGAGAGTGAAGAGAGAGGGTTAGGAGTTCAACACGATAAAGTAAAATGAGAAGTGACATTGAAAAGAAAAGAGAAAGAGGGTTTGAAAGAAGAAGAGTGATAACAAAAAATAAAAAGAGCGTGATGGAGGCTAAAGTTGGTTATAATAGCTGGAAGAAAGCAAACAAGCAACCATTAGAGCATGGCCAAAAGAAAATATTAGGGTTGGGAGCACAGTGCAATGGTTATTAGCAAGAAAAGGGTTTCACATGAGCCTAGAAATGTAGACCAACTAGGTGGGAGTGTTGTGACAATGGTAATATTGGTAGGTGTAGGTTGGTTGCTTTATTTTGAACACCTCTAGGTCTATGACCAGGAGATGACGATGGAATTTATTGTCATCCTGTGATTGAATCACAATATGGTGTGTGGAACAAGGATTGATGTTTTAGAGCTATATTTTTGCAATAGCAATGAAGTTGTCCAAAGTTGGATAATGGTTCTTCCATGAGCCTTAGGTAGTGATAGAGGATCATCAAAAAAATTATCATGAAAAGGAGCAAGAAAGGTGTAATGTAAAGCCTGATGGGGTAATCATGAGAACCTCCCTACCATACTCGTATGATTTTGTGGATTTATATGCACCATTTTTTGATGGAAGTTTAACAATGCTTATGGGACATCAACTTTGGCTATTCGTGCATACAAAAGGGGAAATGAAGTGGAATCTTTCAAGTCCATTTGCCACATTATCTATATGGAGTCCTACAAGACACATGTAGTAAATATCAATGGCAATAATGTATAGAGGAGCTATCTCATCATGCTCTTATCAAGTTGTTGATAAAACATCAAGTTTCACAACAAGTATTGAGTTGGGGATAGTCGTTTGCGAGAGAATGTCCAACCAAGCATGTCAAATCAGCATTATAAACTACGAGACGAGTGGAAGTAGAAAAGTATCAAGAGAAAGTAGAAAAGGTAAGTGTTGTAATCACAGTGACACTAAGAGGGGGGTGAATCAGTGTGATCTTTTAAATTTCAAGTATACAGTTTAAAAACCAACTACAGATTAAAACTTATAAAAGATATATCAATTACAGCAAGAAAGCATCACACACAACACAACAATTTTAACGAGGTTCACCAATGTGGCTACTCCTCAAAAATGGCTACTTGGACTACCATCCAAATCCAAGCTCAAGCAAAGCAACAACTTTACAACTTATTTACCAACACCAACTGGAAGGAGCACCAACCCCTCAATTTTTTTGCACCAACAGAATGGAGCACCAACTCCTAATTTACCAGCACCTACTGGAAAGAGGCACCAACCCCTTATGCCAAGCTGCAACTTGGAAGTCAATCAAGATAATGAAAAATACAGAATAATACTTTCACCTTATTTCTCACAGTCTGCTGTTCCTAGGGTTTCTGCTGCTTCTGTGCAAAACACTTCGCACTATCTGACTACTTCTGTGAACTTCTTCGCACTCTCTGCTGCAACCTGATGATCGATCACTTCTGCTGTCTACGCGCTATCACTTCGCACTTAGAACTCAACCTCTGCACCCCACGCTCTTCATTCACGCAATCACGATACGCACTCTTCGCTTCAACTCGACCTACGACTTCGCACTCAGCTCGAATCGATATGACTCGCTCTCTGCTCGACGCGGACTTCACTTGCACAAACATGATACTTGCTTCACTTCAAACTCGAAATAGCCCTCCTTTTATAGATGAAATTTCATGATCAAATATTAAACAATAGTCGGCTGTAACCCTAAGAACGTCGGCTACAAAACCCTAGAAATTGTCGACTGCAAAACCCTAAAATCCGTCGGCTGTAACCCTAAGAACGTCGACTGCAAAACCCTAGAAATTGTCGGCTACAGAACCCTAAAATCTGTCGCCCAGATTCAACTTTGTCGGCCTTAACTGCTACTGCCACCTTTGTCACCTTTCTGTAACTATTGCCATGAAATAATAACATGTCACGATATCGTGACACTTTTTGTAGCCGTACGC
This sequence comes from Wollemia nobilis, assembly GCA_028583015.1. Taxonomy (NCBI): domain Eukaryota; kingdom Viridiplantae; phylum Streptophyta; class Pinopsida; order Araucariales; family Araucariaceae; genus Wollemia; species Wollemia nobilis. The sequence continues at coordinate 1,500,251 of JAQPPZ010001082.1, forward strand.
CTTCTTGTCCTTGCTGTCACGAAATCGTGACCCTTTTGGCCTTTGAAAGCTTTGCCACCGTTCTTGTCATGAAATCGTGACACTTCAAACTTTTGCTGACGTCATCCTCATTCTTGTCACGAAATCACGACGCTTTCGGCTTCTAGAGGCTTTTCTTGCAACCTGTCATGAAATCGTGACACTTTCAGCTTTCGCTGATGTCATCCTCATTCTTGTCGTGAAATCGTGACGCTTTCGGCTTCCAGAGGCTTTTCTTGCAACCTGTCACGAAATCGTGACACTTTCAGCTTTCGCTGACGTCATCCTCATTCTTGTCATGAAATCGCGACGCTTTCGGCTTCCGTACATTTCTCGCTTCATGCACTAGCGAAATCAAGACATGTAGCGAAATCGCTACAACTTTGTGCCTTATGCTTCCAACTTTGCTTCGACCCGCGAAACTTTGACTTGTAGCGAAATCGCTACACCTTTGTGCCTTGCACTTTCGACTTGTAGCATAATCGCTACACCTTTGTTTTCTGCACTTTTGACTTGTAGCGAAATCGCTACACTTTTGTGTCTTGTAGTTTCGACTTGTAGCGAAATCGCTACAACTTTTCCACTTAACACTTTCTCCTTGCTTCGGCCAGCGAAATTTCAACATGTAGCGAAATCGCTACAACTTTTCCACTTAACGCTTTCTCCTTGCTTCGGCCAGCGAAAATCCAACATGTAGCGAAATCGCTACAGTTTCTCGACTTAGCTTCTTGGCCTCCAACATGTCGCGAAATCATGACAGTTTGCCTTGCGCCTTCTCTCTCCTCATTTTTGTCGTGAAATCATGACATTTTTGGCTGTGCCTTCTCTCTCCTCATTTTTGTCATGAAATCATGACATTTTTGGCTGTGCCTTCTCTCTCCTCATTTTTGTCGTGAAATCGTGACATTTTTGGCTGCGCCTTCTCTCTCCTCCGACCTGTCGTGAAATCGCGACAGAAAACATGTCGCGATATCGCGACAGTTTTCTAACTTGTCTTTTTCTTCGAATTTTTGAAACTGGGTCACTTCTATTTTCCTGGAATTGCACTTTACATAAGTTGACTATCCTTTGAACTTCTGTCCTCTGCATCCGAATGACTCCTGAACTGTCTGTCCACTGCATCATTAGATCTAACTGCTTGTGTTGACAACAATGACAAACCTCTTGCAACACCTTACTCAACAATCTCCCCCTTTGGAATTGTTGGCAACACCTGTGTACATTCCTGTAACTCTTCTCCCCCTTTGTCAATAATACCAAAGGGCTGCTGTAGACTCCCCCTGAGTCCATCCTCACAATTCTCAGGCACAATTTGTTGCATCTAGCACAAATTATGATCATGAGCAAAAGAGTAGTCAAATACTCAAATGCTCCCCCTGAGAAAGTGATCCCTGTAGCTAGTCACTTCTTGGGAAATGTGACTACTCCCAATTTGTCTCGAAGGTACTCAAACACTTCCTTGGGCAATGGTTTTGTAAAAATATCTGCTACTTGTTCCGTGGTTGGGACAAAATCCAACTTGACTTCTCCTTCTGCAACTTTCTCCTTCAAGAAATGATACCTTATAGCAATGTGTTTTGTCCGTGAGTGCATAACTGGATTCTTGGAGATGTTAATTGCACTGGTGTTATCACACTTAACTGATATTGGTTCACTGAAATTAATTCCAAGATCTTTCAAAGTTTGTTTCATCCATAAAACTTGAGTACAGCAAGTTGTTGCTGCAATATATTCAGCCTCAGCTGTTGATAAAGAAACTGACTCTTGTTTCTTGTTGTGCCAAGCAACCAACCTGTCACCGAGATAAAAAGCACCTCCACTTGTGCTCTTTCTGTCATCAACACATCCAGCCCAATCTGCATCTGAATATGATATAAGAGTGAAGTCTTTGCCTTTTGGATACCACAACCCATACTCCATGGTCCCCTTGAGATACCGAAAAATCCTTTTAACTGCTGTCACATGAGTCTCTTTGGGATCGGCTCGAAATCTAGCTACCATGCAAACTGCCTGCAGAATATCGAGTCCGGTAGCTGTTAAATATAGTAAACTTCCAATCATAGATCTGTACATGGTTTGGTCTACAGGTGGAGATTTGTCTTCTTTACTTAATTTGCAGCCTCGTTGTCATGGGAGTGCTAAGCGGCTTACAGTCCTCCATAGTGAACTTCTTTAGCATTTCTTTCACATATTTGATTTGGGAAATGAATATGCCTTTCTCATTTTGATTAACTTGTAGCCCAAGAAAGTAAGACAGATTCACCAATCATAGACATTTCAAATTCATTCTGCATCTTATTTGCTAAGTCTTTACAAGATTCATCTTTGTTGCTGCCAAATATGATATCATCTACATAGACAACAAGAACAATGAGATGCCCACCTTCTGTTTTCACATACAGATTACTTTCCACTAAACCTTTCTTGAATCCTTGTTGAGAGAGATAGTTGTCTAGCCTTGCATACCATGCCCGTGGTGCTTGTTTTAATCCATATAATGCTTTCTTTAATTTGCAGACAAGGTTAGGATCTTCACTAATTTGAAAGCCATCTGGTTGTTCAATATAGACCTCTTCTTCAAGTTTCCCATTTAAAAAGGCAGATTTTACATCCATCTGATAAACTCTGAAGTTCTTGTGGACTGCTAAGGCCAGAAACATTCTAATTGCTTCTAATCTGGCCACTGGTGCAAAAGTCTCTTCAAAATCAATGCCTTCGACCTGTGCATATCCTTTACAAACCAGTCTTGCTTTGTTCCTAATGACCTGTCCGTCTTCATTTAATTTGTTTCGAAATATCCATTTGGTGCCGATTACATTCTTATTCGCAGGTCTAGGTACTAATTCCCAAGTTCTGTTCTTTTCAATCTGATCTAACTCTTCATTTATTGCCTTCATCCAGCTATCATCTTTGCTTGCTTCATCTATGTTTTTGGGCTCAATGTTGGATAAAAGAGAGTAATTACTTATTACTTTCCTTCTTGTCTGAATACCAACTGTGGGATCTCCAATTATTTGGTCTCTTGGATGATTTTTCTTCCAATTCACTGTTTTGAATTTCTTGTTTTCTTGCACCTCTGAGTCATCGATTAATTCATCTGAATCAAACGTAGATTTATTTTCTGTTTCATTCACCTCATCTCCTTCGAAGACTTCTTCATAGATTGGGTAGTTTTCCTCAAAGTCAGCCTAGTCGTTTCCCACCTTCATCGAATTTAACATCTGCACTGTCCACAATTTTCTTGAGTCTCTTGTTATAGCATTTGTAAGCTTTGCTTTTTGGTGAATACCCAACAAAAACACCTTCATCTGCTCTATTTTCAAACTTCCCAAGATTGTCATCAGTTTTTCTGATGTAACACTTACAGCCAAACACTTTGAGATGTTTTGTTGTTGCTTTTCTACCAAACCACAACTCATAAGGTGTTTTGCTTTCATGAGTTCTTAACATATATCTGTTTTGGATGTATACTGTTGTGTGAACTGCTTCTTTCCAGAATCTGTCTGCTATTTTGTTTTCTGCCAGCATAGTGCGTGCCATTTCCTGTATAGTTTTGTTCTTTCTTTCTACTACACCATTCTTGTTGGGGAGTTCTAGTCGCTGAATATTGTCTCCCGATTCCATGTTTTTCACTAGTATTCTAAAAATTCATTCGAAATGAATTCTCCTCCTCTATCCGATCGTAAACATTTTATCCTTTTTCCTGTTTCATTCTCAACTAGTTGTTTGAAAGATCCGAACATTTCAAAAGCTTCTGTTTTATCTTTTAAGAAAAATATCCATGTCATTCCGGAATAATCATCAATACACAACATAAAGTATTTGTCTCCATTTATGCTTTGTGTTCTCATGGGTCCACATAAGTCTGTATGTATAAGTTCCAAAGGCTTGCTAGTGTGGTACTCTTTTGTTTTGAATGAGACTCTGGTTTGCTTTCCCTTCTGACATGAAGCACAGATATTATTTGAAGGTTTTCTAATGGTTGGAATATCTCTCACTGCTTGTTTCGAGCTGATTTTCACCAAGTTATCGAAACTTATGTGTCCAAGCCTCTTGTGCCACAGCCAGTTCTCTTCTTCTTGTCCAATAAAACACATACCTTCTGAAGATTCTGAGAGTGTGTACAGGTTGCCAGACGTCCTTGAGCCAGTTGCTATTAATTTCCCACTGTTTATCTTTCTGACTTCACAACCCTGCTTCTTGAAGACCACTTCATGTCCTTTATCACAGATTTGACTGACACTCAACAGGTTGTGTTTCAGACCATCCACAAACAGAACTTCTTCTGACTTGATTTTCCCATCACTAATTTTGACAGATCCTTTTTCGATTATCTTGGCTCCATCATTATTTCTGAACTTTACAGAGCCACCCTCATATTTTTGTAGTTTTTCAAACTTCTGTTTATCACCTGTCATGTGACTTGAGCAGCCACTGTCAAGAATCCATGGAACACATTTATTCTGAGCCTTGAAAGTTGTCTGTACTATTAGAGATTCCTTTTCTTCCCTGAGATGTTCTTTCTGTTTCCACTCTATTTTGACTATGGTATTGGGCTCTAGCTTGGATTTCCCCTTTTCAGTATCTTGCACATATCTTTCAGAAAGATTTCTATTTTGTTTTGCCCTATATGGTTGAACTCTTCTTTTCTCAAATTGATTTGAAACAGAGGTACTACGACAATTTCTAGCAATATGCCCAAAGTTGTGACAATTAAAGCATTCTACTGCATAACTTGTTAGAGGAGCAAAAGTATTTCTGCTGGTGAAACTTCGTGGTCCTACATTATACTTGCAGTCAGCAATTTTATGTCCATAACCATTACATTTGAAACAGAAACCATAAAAGTAATGATTGAACCTGAAAGATGGTCTTTGCCAGGTTGTTGCAGGAGCCATAGACCTTCTTTTCTTTTGATGTGTGACCTTGGTAAAGCCATCATTGTCAGTTCTTCTTTCAGGCCCGGTATTACTGCTTTCTTTTGCATGCTTTGTTTTTCTTTCATCAGCCTGTTTCTCATCTTCACTCCTTATAGTTTCAATATTGTTGGCTTTTGGTCCGTTTGATGATTCTCCTTCAATGAAGCCCAGACCAAATTTAATGCCTCGCAGGTCGTTGATCACTTAAGATTTTATCCAGCTTCTTCGAACTTTCTTCACGTTTGTGATGGCAGCTAATTTTTTGATCCAGCTCTTGTATCTGCATTCGTAGGCCAAGATTTTCTTCTTCTAGTTTACAGCAGTAATCTATCTTCACGGTTATCTGAACTTCAAGATCTTCGAATATTTTCTTGTATTCTTCTGCCTGTATTTTTAAACTGGTTATAATGTCATTTGCATCCTCGAGCTTTCTTGACAGTTTATAATTCTTTCTTTTCTCAGATTTCCATTCTTCAAGAGCAGAGACCAGTTCACCTTCTAGATCCACTTCTGCCTCAGGTTTTTCAACACATGCTTTAGAGTTCATTCCTTCTCTCTTCTCTGATTTTTCTACCTCTTCTGATTTTTCTACTTCAAAAGCCATGAATAGAGCTTCACCTGTTCCTTCTTCAGACTCCTCACTAGAGCTGTCCTCTGAAGAATTTGCATTTCTGGAGATGAAACTTTTCTTTTTGAAATTTCCCTTTCTGAAGTTTGTTTTCTTTCTCCATTCACTTCTTTCTTGATGAGATGCTTCCTCACCTTTGTTCTTATCATTGAGAGGACATTTGGTAGCAAAGTGTCCAATCCCCCCATAGTTGAAACATTTGAAAGGAAGCTTTCCTCTGTATTTTCCTTTTCCCTTTCTCAGCTTTCTAACAAAATTTGCTTCCATTTCATCCAAATTTTCTTCTTCTTCAGACTCTTGTTTTGTGTCTTTACCTTTTAGGGCTTTAAAGGCTGCTTCTCTGTCTGTGGGATCAGATCTTCCTATTCTCATTTCATAAGCAGTCAGGGAACCATGCATCTCATCCATACTGAAGTGATTTAGATCTTTAGCTTCTTCTATGGCTGAGACTTTAGAATTAAATCTTTGGGGAAGCGATCTTAATACCTTTTTCACGATAGTTGCATCATCCAAATCTTCGCCAAGACCTCTCATTGAGTTAGTGATTCCATTAACTCTCTGCATAAAGGCTTCTATGTTCTCATCATTGGTCATCTTTAATGATTCGAATTGAGCTCGATGTGTTTGAAGCTTGGCTTCCTTGATCTTGTCATCTCCCTCATAAATATTTTCTAGTTTGTCCCACACATCTTTTGCTGATTCGCAATTTATGATCTTGACCAACTCACTGTCAACCAATCCACACATGATGGCATTTTTTGCTTTAGAGTCATTTTCAAATGCCTTTTTCCCAGTGTTGTCGGTTGGAGCAGTGTCGGGAGCTGTGTAACCATTAACTACTGCACTCCAGATATCAAATCCCAAAGCACGGAGATATGTTTGCATTCTGATCTTCCAGAATGCATAATTCATTCCGTTAAACAATGGTGCTTTGTTTGAGGAGAATCCTTCACCACCTGCCATTTTGTCACTTCCAAGATCACCCTAGCTGATTTAGCCTGTTCAAGAACCTTGCTCTGATACCAATTGTTGTAATCACAGTGACACTGAGAGGGGGGGTGAATCAGTGTGATCTTTTAAATTTCAAGTATACAGTTTAAAAACCAGTAGCAGATTAAAACTTATAAAAGATATATCAATTACAGCAAGAAAGCATCACACACAACACAACAATTTTAACGAGGTTCACCAATGTGGCTACTCCTCAAAAATGGCTGCTTGGACTACCATCCAAATCCAGCTCAAGCAAAGCAACAACTTTACAACTTATTTACCAGCACCAACTGGAAGGAGCACCAACCCCTCAATTTTTCTGCACCAACAGAATGGAGCACCAACTCCTAATTTACCAGCACCTACTGGAAAGAGGCACCAACCCCTTATGCCAAGCTGCAACTTGGAAGTCAATCAAGATAATGAAAAATATAGAATAATACTTTCACCTTATTTCTCACAGTCTGCTGTTCCTAGGGTTTCTGCTGCTTCTGCGCAAAACACTTCGCACTATCCGACTACTTATGTGAACTTCTTCGCACTCTCTGCTGCAACCTGATGATCGATCACTTCTGTTGTCTATGCGCTATCACTTCGCACTTAGAACTCAACCTCTGCACCCCGTGCTCTTCATTCACGCAATCACGATACGCACTCTTCGCTTCAACTCGACCTACGACTTCGCACTCAGCTCGAATCGATATGACTCGCTCTCTGCTCGACGCGGACTTCACTTGCACAAACACGATACTTGCCACACTTCAAACTCGAAATAGCCCTCCTTTTATAGATGAAATTTCATGATCAAATATTAAACAATAGTCGACTGTAACCCTAAGAACGTCAGCTGCAAAACCCTAAAATCCGTCAGTTGTAACCCTAAGAACGTCGGCTGCAAAACCCTAGAAATTGTCAGCTACAGAACCCTAAAATCTATCAGCCCAGATTCAACTTTGTCGGCCTTAACTGCTACTGCCACCTTTGTCACCTTTCTGTAACTATTGCCACGAAATAATAACATGTCACGATATCGCGACACTTTTTGTAGCCGTACGCCTTCTTGTCCTTGCTATCGTGAAATCGTGACCCTTTTGGCCTTTGAAAGCTTTGCCACCGTTCTTGTCATGAAATCGTGACACTTCAAACTTTTGCTGACGTCATCCTCATTCTTGTCGTGAAATCATGACGCTTTCGGCTTCCAGAGGCTTTTCTTGCAACCTGTCATGAAATCGTGACACTTTCAGCTTTCGCTGACGTCATCCTCATTCTTGTCATGAAATCATGACGCTTTCGGCTTCCAGAGGCTTTTCTTGCAACCTGTCATGAAATCGTGACACTTTCAGCTTTTGCTGACGTCATCCTCATTCTTGTCATGAAATCGTGACGCTTTCAGCTTCCGTACATTTCTCGCTTCATGCACTAGCGAAATCAAGACATGTAGCGAAATCGCTACAACTTTGTGCCTTATGCTTCCAACTTTGCTTCGACCCGTGAAACTTTGACTTGTAGCGAAATCGCTACACCTTTGTGCCTTGCACTTTCGACTTGTAGCATAATCGCTACACCTTTGTGTTCTACACTTTTGACTTGTAGCGAAATCGCTACACTTTTGTGTCTTGCAGTTTCGACTTGTAGCGAAATCGCTACAACTTTTCCACTTAACACTTTCTCCTTGCTTCGGCCAGCGAAATTTCAACACGTAGCGAAATCGCTACAACTTTTCCACTTAACGCTTTCTCCTTGCTTCGGCCAGCGAAAATCCAACATGTAGCGAAATCGCTACAGTTTCTCGACTTAGCTTCTTGGCCTCCAACATGTCGCGAAATCATGACAGTTTGCCTTGCGCCTTCTCTCTCCTCATTTTTGTCATGAAATCGTGACATTTTTGGCTGTGCCTTCTCTCTCCTCATTTTTGTCATGAAATCGTGACATTTTCGGCTGTGCCTTCTCTCTCCTCATTTTTGTCGCGAAATCGTGACATTTTTGGCTGTGCCTTCTCTCTCCTCCGACCTGTCGTGAAATCGTGACAGAAAACATGTCGCGATATCGCGACAGTTTTCTAACTTGTCTTTTTCTTCGAATTTTTGAAACTGGGTCACTTCGTTTTCCTGGAATTGCACTTTACATAAGTTGACTATCCTTTGAACTTCTGTCCTCTGCATCTGAATGACTCCTGAACTGTCTGTCCACTGCATCATTAGATCTAACTGCCTGTGTTGACAACAATGACAAACCTCTTGCAACACCTTACTCAACAATAAGGAGTAGCTAGAAATCTGAGAGCATTTATCAAGCTACAAGTCCAATAATGGCCACTCTTCACAATAAAGGAAAGAAGGCATAGGTTGTGGTTCTCGAGGAGCACCTAACCCATGCTCGACAAAATATTCAAGAACTAGAATAAAAGGTGAAGCACTTGCAACATAAGGTATCTATGTGCAAGTGTCAGGTAGAAGCAATGATACCTCCATTAAACACACCAAGGTCAATTAGAGAGGGATCATCGATTGTGCCAAGTATGAGCAAAAATAGGTGACTACGGCAACAAAGGTGACATCCTTCTTGGGTATGCTAAAAGCAACAAGGGTACAAGAGAAGACTCCATTCGAGTCAGAGGTGGAGGAAGTGGCCTACATGCAAACCCTGGCCAATTTTTCCAAGGTAGCTACCTCCTTTAAGATCCCTTTTGAAGTAGACCAAGAATCCAAGGAGGAGCTTGTACCCCAGGCTCAACAAAAACATGTTAAATTTAAAATGGATAGGAGATGGTGGGTTGTCTAAGAGTGGTTATAGGACCAAAATTTTATCCTTACAAAGGAAAAATAGCGACTATGATAAAATATCTAAGGGAAATATGAGATATTTACAAAGTTAAAAGAGGATGTGCAATCCTTGAGTGATGCATGAAGATGGGAGGAAATATTTCTTGTCATTGCAAATATGATCATGAATTTTCTAGTGTGCAACCACCAGAATAGGTATACGCTTGTAAGTTATAGGAATGACTCACCCTATTGAAAAATAGGGTATAGTTGATTTGACATATGGTCTTATCACACCTAAAGGGTTTTGTGTTGCATTCTTTTCCAACCTTCTAGGGAAACAATACCTATTGTGTGAGTTGTACTTGTACAATATAGTACTGTCTGGTGTGATAAATTGGAACTTGAATCCATTTGTGGGAGATATTCAAGTTTATGTATTTATTTCAGCTATGAGAGTGAAGGTGATGAGGCAAGAAGAAATGGTGAGTTATAATCATTGGGAATAGTCGATCAATTTGCATGTTTGGATAAATCACCAATTTTTAATGGTCATCATAGTGAACTCTCGAGAGTTGTTAGGGAGTTGACAATGCATAAAGAAGATGCGAGAATCATAAGTTGCTTGCATCCAAAAATATTGGGCAATGGTGAAGTGCTATCAAGAAGCATTAAAAGGTTGTGAAGTATGATTCGACAAACTACCATCATTCCTAAAGCAAAATGAAATACACTCAATATCAAAATTATTTGCAATAATCATAAGGGCTTGATTTTTGCTACAAGAAGTGAAGCAAAAAGGGGTCAAATGGATCGAGCAAATGTTTCAATCACTAATTATATGGTTCCCTATATCCAATTATTAGCAAGATGTCAAAGATGATATAGAGGATATACTACTGGAGTTGGTAGAAAGATATTGTGATCATGGATATTATGACTCGGAAAAACAGCCCATAAGTGCAATGATGGAAGAGTTTTGAGTCCATTTGCCACATTATCTATATGGAGCCCTACAACACACATGTAGTAAATATCAATGGTAATAATGCATAGAGGAGCTATCTCATCAAGCTCTTATCAATTTTTTTATGATACATCAAGTTTCACAACAAGGGTTGAGTTGGGGGCAATGGTTGGTGAGAGAATGGATATCCAAGCATGTCAGATCAACATTATGGATTGTGATATGAGTGGAAGTATAAAATGAGAAAGATAAAGTAGCAGAGGTAGGGAGAAGCTATAAAGCTGAGAGAGTCGATCATGCTACAAGATCAATAATATTCACTCTTCGCAATAAATGAAAGAAGACATAGGTCATGGTTCTTGAGGAGCACCTGACCCATGCTTGACAAAAGATTCAATAACTAGAATCAAAGTTGAATCACTTGAAACATCAAGTCTCTATGTACAAGTGTCAGGTAGAAGCAGTGACACCTCCATAAAACACACCAATGATGGACCTCCGTGAGACTGTTGCATGTATCTTTGATAAAAGGTAAACATAAGATGTATATGATGACCGACTTTAAAACGCCAAGAAAATGTAAAAAAAAAAAATATGATAATGAAAATTTATTTTTTACGTCAAATTTGTTGAGTGCGATGAAAAGTTATATTTTATTCATTTATAATTTATTTTTTAAGCTCACCCAGGAGGGTGTTTTAGGGAATTCTCACCCGTGAGGGAATTTTAGTAAATATGCTTTGATATAGGATGCGTACATGTACAACCAAATACAAGAAATAAAATGCTCACCCTCGAGTGAGGGTGTTTCAGTATGCTTACTTGTGGTGATTCAAAAAAAAGTGTTATAATACAAGATATAGGCAATCACGTACAAAGAAATAAAATGTTCACCCTCAAGCGAAGGAGTTTAAGTACTCTCACCCATGATAGTGTTTCAAAAAATTGCTCACCCATGAGGCTGTTTCAGAAAATACTCACCTGTGAGGGTGTTTCAATAATTAGCATAATAAATATTCATACTCAAATGAGGATGTTGTAATGTGTTGTGAGGAAAGTATGTGCATGCCATTAGCATAAGGGAATATTTATTTATTGATTTTGTGAATAAATCATGTTAAATAATAGGTGACTATTATTAATAAAACAAAATTGTAGGAGAGAAATTGCTACTTTAGATACCTAGTGCAAGTGCAATGCAAGTGATTTATTCCTAACTAGAATCATCATGGGTCATTGCGGTACTTTTGACTTTTCAAGCAAAGTATTATACAATTGAATATATATGTAAGAGCAATAAAAATTGGATCAAGCAAGCCATGTGAAATTAAAGGAGCGCCACTAGCAAAGAATGCATCCTCACAAGCTTCACTAAGGAGAAACAATGCAACATTATATGCAACAAATAATCAACAAAGAGATGGAGGTCCACTAGCATCTATGACTTAATGAAAATGCAATGCATATGAACATCATCATTGCATTTCATCATATCTCCTTGATATAGTACAAAGTAGGCGAACCAAGCAATCACAAGCAAGTGCACATATGTAATGATGTTGTCAAATAACTATACAAACAAACAAAAAATACAGTCAGACACATGATCAAGAAGTTAATATAGATAAACAAGTCATAGTTAGGCATAGTAACATTTAAGGTGTATTATGTTGAGGGGATTCTTAAGTTTTTTTCCATCAATTATGGCCAAGTGATATGTTCCTAATCCATACTTAGTAGTAATTACAAATGGACCTAGCTAGTTTAGCTCAAACTTGCCTTTGAGCTTGTCTTTGGTATTGTTATTCTTTTGGTTTTCTTTGAGAACTAGGTCACCATATTTGATAAATATTATGTTAGTGTACTATTATTGTTTGTCTTTATTTCATTGTTAGACAAACTGTTGCTCTATTACAACTGCTATAACAAGCTCAGTTACGTCGGTGTTCTATTCCCGACAGTTGTAATATTATTTAAACATCGCTGCGGATTAATAAAACTAGTTCCTGGTTTTACATGGCATCAGAGCCAAGTTGCAGGGAGCTGTGAGAAGGGAAAGGCTGGAGGACTGCGTTTTCAGCTGGGAGCAGGCTGCCGCGTTTTTTTTTGGGAGTGCGAATTATTTTTTTTAATCACGCAATCGTGATTTAAAAAAAAGAAAAATTTTCGTGCAGGACGCAGCATCCCCGCTGTCACCACCCCCGCCCCACGGGCACAGCCGCAACAGAGCGCAAACGCAGACAGCGTTGCGCTCCGCAGTGCGACACAGGGTCGCGACTGCAGCCGCGACAGAGCACGGACGTCGCGCTCTGCAGCGCGACACAGGGTCGCGACTGCAGCTCGCGACAGAGCGCGGACGTTGCGCTCTGTAGCACGACTAACGTCACACTTTGCAGCGCGACAGACAGAGCGCCCGACGTCGTGCTCTGCAGCGCGACAATCAGAGCGCGGGTCGCGAGTGCCAGGAATTTAAAATTCCCCGACGCCCCCCCCGGTCGATGGTGCGCGGGAATTCAAAATTACCGCCCGCCGCGCCACAGCAGGGGTATAAACCCCCCCTGCGCGCAGCGCGAAACGCGCTGTCGCGCTCCCCCCCCCGGCTAAAAAAAAAAAAAAAAAAATCGAGACCCAGCGCCAACCCCCCCTGCGTGACGCGATCCGGCGCGCTCCCAACCTGGAAAGGTGCGACGGACATCAGACGCGGGCGGGGACTACGTTTTTTTTTTTAAACGCGACAGTAGCAGAGGAGGCTCGGGAAGCAGCAGCGCGCGAGGCCGAGGAGGAGGACCATTCGGGGTTGAAAAGGGAGAAGGTCGACTGATCCTCTCGGATCAGCCCGCTGGCGCACGTGGTCGTGAGCCGTGCGGTAAGGCTCAGGGAGCCTGCAGGTCGGGGGTTCAAATCCCGCCGACCCCCCTCAAGGTATAATTTTTTTTTTTTCAAAGTCATTTCTTTAATTATTATTTTTTAATTAAAATATTTAATTTTAATTTTTTTAATAGTTTTTTAACTTTATAAATTAAAATTTTAATTTTAATTTATTTCTTATAAGTTTTAAAACTATATAAATTAAAATTATTTATTTTAATTTTAAATATATAATAATTATTGAAAATGCTTTGTTAAAGGAATTTTTTTTTAAAGGGGGATATTTTTTCAAAAAATCAAAGGGGGATTGTGAGTAATTTTTCGAAAAAATAGCAATTTGGCGAATTGTAAAAGGTGCATTTTCGGCTGTGACCGACACCTTGTGGGTTATTCTTGTGGGCAATTTTTTTGTTGTATGTTGCATATTTCATTTTTGCACTATAACATTAAAAATTAAAATCAAAACACTCCTTAAGTCCCCGAAATAATTAAAACTCATCCGTGCAATTTATTGCACTGCAGCGTTCGGTATTTGTGATACCTCTGGCCAGCACTTACAGGTAAAGCTATCGTGATTTGGCTACTGTATCCGCCGCCTAATATAGCTGCTATAACGACGTCTGAGCTTGTTCTCTATAAATCATCGGGGAGAGATAAGTTTGCCATTTTTTGCATTTTTTTACTCCATCCACTACCCTTTATCGCACTTGTGTTTAGGCGTAAATCCTGACGAAGTATTCTTCATAGTTTTTAGGGGAAGTTACGCCCCACGCATGAGAAGAATCTTCTATGGTAGGTGCCATCAACAAGGCGATTCCCTTTCAGTACCGCTTATGTTCCACGTATCGTATGATCTCTAAAACTCACCTATAGTCTCCCTCACGTAAGGGCGGGTGATTTTTGTTGATATTTCTAAATACCTATAGTTTCTCTCACGTAAGGACGGGTATTTTGTACGGTATATTAGCCTAGCAAAAGGTATATCGAAATGGGGACCAATTGGTGATATAAGGAACCTTCACTATGGCCGTTGTTGCAAAGTTGATGACTGATCCGCATCAGTTATTGAAAGGTCCAAATTATACACCATGGAAACATAAGATGAAGGCTATTCTCCAAATGGAAGATTTGTGGGATATTGTTACTGGAGTAGCAACTAGGCCTTCACCAATAGCAGGATCCACAAGTCCTTCCGTAGATCAGATAGCTTTTGACAAGAAAGACAGTCGAGCAAAGGTGCTCATTTTGTTTGTTGTTTCAGATGAAGTGCAACCTCATATAGCTGACAAAGCAAGTGGTAAAGAGGCATGGGATGCCCTTAGAACCATATATGAGGGGAAGAATGAATCCACCATTCTTCATCTTCAACAACAACTTCATAACCTGAGTTTGAGACAGGGTGAAACAGTTGAACTCTTTCTGTGTAGAGTGTCTGAGTTGAAAGAGAAATTGAGTTCTCTGGGAGATACTGTGGACGAAAAGCTTCTCATTTCACTTGTGATGAGAGATTTACCTTCTTCATTTGATGTTGATAACCTCCATCTAGGTGTCTCAACGACAAATTACCTACATTGAGTTGGTCAATCTGCTTCAACAACAGGAGGCACGCCAACTTCACAAGGATGATTCTTCCAATACAGCCCTATACACCAACAAGCAGGGTTCTAGGAAGAAAGGTAATGGGCAAAAAGGAGGCAACTTTCGGAAAGGAGGAAATTTTCAACAGGATACGAAAGGAAAAGGCAAACAACCTCAACAGAAGAAGAGGTGGTGCAAGATCTATGAGAAAGACAACCATGACACCAACAAGTGTTGGCATAAGAACAAGCAAAAAGGCCAAAACAAACCACAAAATAAAAACAAGCAACCCCAGGTGAATGTTGTTGTTGAAGAATCTGACTCAGATTCTAAATGGGCACACAAGGTGCTCATGACTACCACAAATTCCACATAGAGGGATCCTATTTGGTATGTCGATTCTGGAGCTAGCAAACATATGACTGGCGACAGATCGTGGTTTGAATCATTTGTGGCTAAAGAGGGCAAACATGTCACCATTACTGATGATAAAACCTACAGGGTTCAGGGAGAGGGTACAATTTCAGTCACTCTTCCTGATGGCAAGTGTTAGATTGACAAAGTCCTCTATGTTCCAAGATTGGCTAACAATTTGCTGTCAGTCACACAAATCCTGGATAGAAATATGGTTGTCAACTTTCGTGTTGAGAATGGAAAGAAGTGTTGTACAATTACCAGGAAGGGTAAGTAGATTGCAACAGCTTCATATAAGCACGGCTTATTTGCACTAGATGCTATCTCTACTCCACATGTTGCCATGACTGTCTCTACCAAGGATGCAACTTCCCTTTGGCACAAGATATATGGGCATCTTAGTTCTGGCTACTTACTTGAGCTCAGCAAGTATGAGATGGTAAAGGGTCTTCCTTCCCTTTCTGCCACATTTCCAGTGTGCTCTGACTGCTTGGCAGGAAAGCAGCATAGAGTACCATTTGAGAAGAGCTCTACAAGAGCACGAAAACCTCTAGAGTTAATTCACACCGACCTGTGCGGTCCTTTCACACCCAACAGTTGTGGAGGGAAGAGGTACTTTCAGCTATTCGTAGATGACTACTCACGAAAGATGTGGGTTTTATTTCTCCAACTGAAATCAGAAGCTTTCACATTATTCCAGCAGTTCAAGAAATCCGTTGAGAAGGAGTCAGGAGCTTCTATTAAAACCCTCCGCTCAGATCAAGGGGGAGAGTTTACCTCTAATGAATTTTCTGCATTCCTAGATAAGGATGGAATCAAGCGACAGTTAACAACTGCCTATACTCCTCAGCAAAATGGAGTTGCTGAGAGAAGGAACCGTTCTATCATGGAAATGGTTCGTTGTATGCTCACAGGAGCTACTCTTGGGCAACAATATTGGGCAGAAGCTGTCACCACTGCAGTGTATCTGCTGAATAGGGAACCCACAAAGGCCCTAAAAGGAATGACTCCACAGGAAGCATGGAGTGGTCAAAAACCCTCCATATCTCATCTGCGTATTTTCGGATGTAACGCTTTCATGCACATACCGAAAGAGAAAAGGAATAAGCTAGATGAGAAAACACTGAGATGTATTTTTCTTGGTTATTCTGAGCACTCTAAAGGATATCGGTTGATAGATCCTTTGACCAAGAAAATTCATATTAGCAGAGATGTTGTCTTTGATGAAGCTTTCACATCACAGAGCACATCTAAAGTACACCAAGATATTGTGGAAACTAAGGAAGAGAAGATTCCTTCGTCAACACAGACAGGAGGTCCTTCTACATCTTCTTCAACTCCACCGAAGAAGAATCCTAAATGGTGTACAAATACAATTAGAGACGCAAATTTATCCACTCCTCCCAATTTGAATTTGGATAGACCTCGTACACGCAGTATGGCTCAAAAGGAAAGAGAAGCCAAAGAAACTGGTGAGGTTGATGATCTTTGTCAATCTTTTGAGGAACTTTCTGTGACTCCAAGTACAAAAATAGAGGATATGGATATTGATGATGACAGGGTGTTCATGTCTACCATAGATGAACTTGAACCTGCATCAGTGCAAGATGCTCTTAGTGAGCCTTAGTGGAATGCCGCTATGGATACAGAGTATGAGTCTTTGATGAAGAATAAAACTTGGAAGCTTGTTGATCTGTCGCATGGAAAGAAACCCATTGGCTGCAAATGGGTATACAAAGTCAAGTACAAGGTAGATGGAACAATTGATAAGCATAAGGCCCGTCTTGTTGCAAAGGGCTATGCTCAAAAGGAAGGCATTGACTACGAGGAAACTTTTGCACCTATTGCTCGGATGACCACAATTCGGGTTATGTGTGCTATGGTAGCACAATATGGGTGGAAAGTTCACCAGATGGATGTCAAAAGTGCCTTTCTAAATGGTGATCTCCAAGAAGAAGTCTATATGACTCAGCTCGAAGGATTTGAAGTGGAAGGCCAAGAGCAGAAGGTTTGCAAATTGGTCAAATACTTATATGATCTGAAACAAGCTCCTCGAGCTTGGTATATAAAAATGGACAATCACCTTATGCAGCATGGATTTAAGAGATGTCCGTCAGATGCAAACCTCTATTTCAAGAAACAGGGTTCTGAGATAGTGTTGCTTGTACTCTATGTGGATGATCCGCTCATTACAGGGAGTTCAGGAACTATGATCTCTACTGTCAAAAGAAACTTGTGCAAATATTTTGAGATGACAGATCTCGGACTTCTCCATTCATCGTATTGGTCTGGAATTCAGCCGGAAGGAGCACTCCATCAAAGTGTCTCAGAAAAAATATGCCAAGACATTGCTGGATAAATATCGCATGACTAATTGCAAGCCAATGGTAACTCCAATGGAGAATGGACTTCAGTTATCATGATATGATGATTCACCTCAGGTAGATGGTACTCTCTATTGACAGTTGATTGGGAGTCTCATATATCTGACCAATACTAGGCCAGATCTCGTATTTGTTGTCAACTATATTTCGAGGTTCATGCAGGAGCCTAAGACCACTCATTGGAAAGAAGCAAAACATGTTCTTCACTATGTCCGTGGTACTATGGAATATGGCCTAGAATACAAGAGGAACAACAAATTCTTCTTGCAAGGATACACGGACTCCGACTATGCCGGATCATTTGATGATCGCAAGTCAACTTCTGGATACATTTTTCATCTGGGATCCGGTCCTGTCTCTTGGCACAAGAAGAAGCAATAGGTGGTTGCTATTTCATCAACAGAGGCAGAATATCGTGCCGCACGTGAAGTCGTGTGCGAAGTGATATGGTTACGTCGCATTCTGACAAGTATGGGCCATCCATCAAAATCTCCAATACACTTGTTTTGCGACAATCAGAGGTGTTCGAACCTCGTCAAGAATCCAATCCATCATGAAAGAACAAAGCACATTGACACACAATGTCATTTCATTCGAGATGAAGTTCCAAAGCACCGAATTCAGCTTCAACACATTCCCACCGATGCTCAAGTTGCAGACATTTTCACTAAGGCACTTGGACGTGTCAAATTTGAATTGTTTCGCAGCTCACTTTATATTGCAAAATGATGTAAGGGGATGTTAGTAGTTTAGTATAGCTATTAGTTATTACATTACCCAAATAATGTAATAAAGGGGGATGTTAGCGTACTATTATTGTTTGTCTTTATTTCATTGTTAGACAAACTGTTGCTCTGTTACAACTGTTGTAACAAGCTCAGTTACATCGGTGTTCTATTCCCGACAGTTGTAATATTATTTAAACATCGCTGCAGATTAATAAAACTAGTTCCTGGTTTTACATATTAGTCACACTTTCTTATCATAGGCTTGTCTAATCCTATCTTGATAAACTCACAAGTTCTCCAACACATTGATTCACTTTTTGTCAAGCAATTCTAATTGGATGAGAGGACCTAGACAATATTCATCCCTAAAAGATAAATCTTGAAGTAAGATTTATAGCAAGGGGACTTCAAGCTCAAATAGGAATACAACATCATTTCCATAACTTAAAGCACAAGGAGTGGCTCTCATAGAAATTTGTACACTAGTGCAATAAGCCCATAGAACGGTATATAACTACAAGTGTCAATTGCGACTAGTTTTGTTAACCAACTTTTTAAAAACTTTAACCAAAGTTTTATTAGAAACTTAAGCTTGATCATTACCTTGATGTTAATATGGTGTAGACCACTTATTCTAGATCTTGAACTTGGCATAAATTTTCTAGACATCCTTATTTTTAAAAGGCATCTCATTATTTGAGATTAAAATAGAAGGGATACCCTACTAGCAGAGGATCTTGTTAAAGATGAATTTAGAGATTTATTCCCTAGTTGTATTGCATAACAATATAGTCGCAACCCAC
Organism: Wollemia nobilis; assembly: GCA_028583015.1. Taxonomy (NCBI): domain Eukaryota; kingdom Viridiplantae; phylum Streptophyta; class Pinopsida; order Araucariales; family Araucariaceae; genus Wollemia; species Wollemia nobilis. The sequence goes on from JAQPPZ010001082.1 coordinate 1,519,313, forward strand.
TTGGTGAAGTATTCAGTGGTTGTGATGATGAACTTATATCCATTGAATGAATTTGGGTTAATTGTTCCAATATTTGTAAATCCCCACATGGAAAATAGCCATGGAGATGTTATAGGCTGAAGCACTTGATATGGGGTGTGAATTAGGAGTCACAACACTTAACATAGTCATAGGATTATTTCTCCTTCAAGGTCAAATAATAGCCCATGCACAAGGACTTTTTAGTTGTGGAGACGCAACTAAAATGGCCTCCCCAAGACCCATCATGGGCTTTCTTAATGACTACTTGAACTTCATCAGAGTTCAATAATTAATGTTAAAATATCAGTAAGGGAGCACAAAGTCCTAGGATGAGTGCTTCATACTCTACGATGTTGTTAATGCAAGATAATTGAAGCTTGAAGAACAAAGAGAGGTTATTGTTGAGGTGTGACCAAAATAATACCAACTCCATCACCCTTAAGGCATATACAACCATCAAAATATGAAGTCTAGGAATTGTGTTATTCAATTTCCATAGCAAGGATTGATTCATTAGAAAACTTGATGACGAGGATATTTTATATGAATGACATAATACCTAGCTAGTCAACGATAACTTAACCCTTTATTGATATTTTATTAATAAATTCTAGATCAAATTCACTAAGAGCTATAACCACTTAGTGATTCATCCTGACAAATATGTTTTGGACATGAGATATCGTAAAGGGTCAGCCTTGGCAATGGTGATAGTATTTTGATTGAATATGTAATGCCTTGGTTTATGAGATGCAAAGAATATTACTAGGCATAAATTTTCTGAGTGTAGTAGGTTTCATAACTAGCTAATTTTTTGCTAATGTAGTAAACAACATGCTATCTATGTTGGTCATCATATTGATCTAGCATAGCTCTTATGGCATGAATGATTGCTAAAATGTATAATAGAAAGAGTTTGGTTGGATTGGGAGATACAAGGATATGTGAGGATGATAAATATGATTTTAGAGCATCAAAGACAACTTGATATTTGACATCCTAACTATACTTGTCCTTGCAAAGAAGCTTAGAGGAAAATATAGATTCTTTATCATCGCTTCCTTAATAGCATTTTACTTAAATGCTTAAACTTTGATAAGGCTGAAGCAATAATTAAAGAAGTACATGATGTATCTTATGGAGGCCATTTTAGTGGTGCCTCCATCACTAAAAATCTCTAGCGCATGGGCTATTATTGGCCCTAGATAAATAAGTACAACTATGATTATGTTAAACGCTATGATAAGTGCCCTAAACATGATAACCTAATTCACTTCCTATATCAATAACTTCATCCTATAGCATCTCCATGGCCATATTCCATGTGGGGATTAAATATCATTGGAAACAAAAAACAACTTTGTTTGATGTAAATAAGTTCAGAATCACAACCACTGAATACTTCACTAAGTGGGTTGAGGCCATACCGTTATCCACCACAATTGGGGTAAAAATCTCTAAATTCATCTTTAACCAGATCCAACATAAGTGATATACACCATACTACCCTCAAAGTAATGGTCATGACGAAGCTTCAAATAAAACTTTGGTTACAATCCTTAAATACGGCTCTATGGGCTTATCACACTAGTGTGTGAACTCCTATGGTAGCCACTCCTTATGCTTTAGTTTATGGAACCAAGTCCATCTTCTTGTTTCAACTTGAAGTCCCCTTTTTACAAGTCTTACTTCGAGATTATCCCATTGGGTATGAATACTATCTAAGTCATCTCACATAATTAGAGTTGTTTGACAAAAAGTGGATCTATGCTTTGAAGGACTTGTGAGTTTATCAAGATAGGCTTTGATGAACCTATGATAAGAAAGTACATCCATGATCTTTCAAATTTGGTGTTCTAGTTCTAAAATAAAACCAAAAGAACACCAATGATAAAGACAAGTTCAAAAGCAAGTTTGAGCCAAACTGGTTATATCCATTTGTAATTACTATCAAGTATGGGTCAAGAGCATATCGTTTAGCTACACTTGATAGCAAAGAACTTAAGAAGCTTCTTAATAATATATTTCTTAAACATTACTAAGTTTATTTATGTATTGTTTTATCTAAATTAACTACATGATCACGTTTGATTGCATTTGTTGTTGTTTGCATAGTTGTTTGGCAACATCATTACATGTGTACTTGTTGATTGTTTGATTTCCCTAAGGATATCTGTTGAGATGCAATGATTATGCTAGTCAGGTTAGCTCACATGCATTGCATTTGCACTAAGTCATAGATGCTAGTGGGATTCCCTCTCTGAGTGTATTATTCATTGCATATCATGTTGTCTATTAGGTTGCATCATTTCTCCTTGGGAAATATTGCAAGGATGAATTCTTTGCTAGTAGTGCTCCTTTAATTTCACATGGCTTGTTTGTTGCATGTTTGTTTTCTCGTACATATATTTATGACTATATAATGCAATTTCAATGAGTTAAGAAGACCGTGATGATCCATAATAATTCTAGTAAGCAATAGCTCACTTACACTAGGTATATGAGGTAGTAATTTCTCTCATTTCTTTTGTTTGATCAATAACATTCACATATTTCTTAACATGAACAAAATCAACAAAATAATTTTCTATTATATTGGGGGCATGCACATAATTTCATAACAACATATTACAACATACTCATTTGAGGAAGAATATTTATTATTCTAAATGTTGAAACACAGTCACGATAAGCATTCTCTAAAACACCTTCATAGGTGAGCATTCTCTAAAACACCCTCATGAATGAAAATATTGACTCTCCCTCACTTGAGGATGAATATTTTATTTCTTTCTGCATACTTGCATATACCTTATATGATAGCACTTTTCTTGAAAGACATATGAGCATTTTATTTCTTGTATATATCTTGTATCATAGCACATTTTTTGAAAAACCTCTTGGGTGAACTTATTGAAGCACCTCTATGTGGGTGTGAGCATTTTTCCCTTCAAAAATAAATAAATAACCTTTCATTACCCATAACTTTTATTACATTTTATTGATCTTCTAAGGCTAGTCATCATATACATCTTATGCATACATTTTCTCAAAGAGTGCAATAGTCTCATGAAGGTCCATCACTACACTTATGGCCTAGTCTCCTTATCCATAATATTCGTGATAAAAAATATTTCTACCAACTTTAGCAACATCTCCTATGCATCATCTTTGACTTCTTCATAAATATATATAGGGAACAATAGCATCAATGGCTGAAACCTTTTCCAGATCCATTTTATCCCTTATCGCTCCACTTCTTGCAATAGAAATTGAACCCTTATGACTATTTCAGACTAATTTGATGCTCAATGGACTTCCCTCTCCTTCCTAATAGCACTCCACCACTGCCTAGTATCATTGGATGCAAGCAACATATATTTCTTGCATCTTCTTGATGCATTATCAACTTCCTAGCAACTCTTGGTAGTCCATGATGATGAATATAAAAAATTGGTGATTTTCCCAAATATACAAACTATATGTTATTATCGATGATTGTAGCTAAACACATCTTCCTACCTCACTGTCTTTGCTCTCATGGTTGAAATAAATGTTCAAATTTGAACCTTCATGAATAGGTTTGCGCTCATTTATGTCATACTAGACAATATCTAATTATACAAGTACAACTCGCACAACAGGTCTTGTTTCCCTAGAAGGCTATAAAAAAATGTGCCACAAAACCTATTAGGTGTTCTCAAATCATAGGTCAAATCAACTAGATACCACCCTATCTTTAGTATGGTGAATCATTCTTGAAACATATAAGTGTTTTCTCATGTTGGTGGTGGGTATTCTAACATCTATGATATCATCTCTACAATGGTAAGTCGTTCCTTCCATGTTTATGTATCACTCAAGGATTCCTCATCCTCCTCTAGCTCTGCAATGATCTCATATTTTCCTTTGATCTCTTGTCATAGCCATAACTATACCTTTATAAGGACTAAAATTTAATCCTAACCTACCATCTCCTATCCATTTCAAACTCAACATGTTTCAATCGAGCCTTGGGCATGAGCTCCTCTTTGGATTATCGATCTACCTCAAAGGGACTCTTAAGGGAGACAACTACCTTGGCCAAATTGGCTAGGATTGGCATGTTAGCCACTTCCTCCACCTTTGACTTAAAAAAAGTCTTCCCTTATGCCTGTGTATCATATTCTTCTACCCCTATTGTGACTTATTTTTCCCTTATCGTCCCCTCCTCTACCCCTACCCCACCTAGTGTGCTCAAGAAGCATACAACCTTAAGATTCCCTAGCATTCGATTTTCTCCTTGTACTTGGTGCAACTGATAACCTTGCTTCAATTGTGTATAGCATGATTTATGGTAGCAAAATCACTTCTACTTGATGCTTGTACATAGCAACCTCTCACTACAAGTGCTTCACCTCTACTTCCAATTTTTGAATCTTTTACTGAGCATGGCGCAATGGCTCCTCAAGAACCACAACCTGTACCTTCTTCCCTTTATCTCAAGTAGTCATTGTTTTTTCTTGTAGTAGGATCAACCCTGAACTTCGTGATTGCTCCCTACATCCATTACTTTTATTTACTTATTTTTGTTTCCACTTGCCTCGTAGCCTATCACGTTGATATGATTCATTTGGTTGGTCACTCTCCTGCCAAACACTACTCATAGCTCAACTCTTGTTGTGATACTTCATGTGTCACCAACAACTTAGTTAAATCATGATGAGATAACTCCTCTACATGTGCCTATTATTGATATTTACAACCAATATTGCAGGGCTTCATATATATATATATATGTTGAGTTGAAATTATTAACCTTTGTTCACCCTTCTTACATGCACCAAAAGCTAAAATTGGCATCCCATAAGCACTGCAAACCCTCCATCACAAACAAAATATTTTAGCACATATAAGGCCACAACATCATAAGGGCATGGTAGGGATTTTCTCACGATTCACCCATCAAGATTTACCTCAAACCTTTCTTGCTCCTTTCCTAGACAAAAGGCTTCATGAGCCTCTGCCACTACCTAGGACTTATTGAATATCCACTTCTTGACTTGGGGTAACCTCATCGCTACAATAATAGATGCCTCTGAAAAATAAATCCGTCACATGCACCATGTTTTGATCAAGTCGCAAGTTGGCAATGAATTTTCTCATTACCTCTTAGTCATAGCCCTAGAGTCGTTTAAACTAAAGAAATGACCTACACCTGCCAATATTGCCATTGTCCTAGAATTCCCACCTAGTTCATCTACACTACTAGGCTCGTGTCAAACCTTTTACCTACTAAGATCCACTGCACTACACTCTCATACCTAATCTTCCCTCTCGGTCATGCCCTAATGGTTGCTCATTGGCTTTCCTCTGGCTATTATAACCAACTTTAACCTCCTCCATCATACTCTATTTTTTTTCTATCATTCTTCTCCTCTCAAACCCTTCTTCTCTTATCCTACCAATTTCGCTTTCGCTCATTTTTCCCTATCGTACCAAAATATTAACCCTCTCTCTTCACTCTCTTCTCCTATTTTACAATTTTTAATGATGTCAACTCTTGTTTTATGTTTTTGTTTCCTTCCCTTATTATCATCTCGTACTATGTGTTGGCATTATCCCACACACATGCACCATAGATCACCTTTATATTCTCTCTTGTGTGTCATCGCTATGTGGTTGTTTCATTGTTGCTACCTAATCTATCATAGCATGTGTTCCATCCCCTCTGCTTTTGGTCTAACAAGCTTTATATTTTTTGCATAAGCTAGTTTATTTTCATCTTCTCGCTTTGACCACTATCAGCCACTTTGTTGCTCATATATATTTTTCATGGATCATTTAATTCTCCTTTTTGGAGTTTCTTCAAGTCTTTTTGATACTCTCAGGGATTTGAGGGGGCATCCCTTGGGGGGACAACCTCTTGAGAAACTTAGAACAATTCCTATAATCAATTTCCAAGAAAATTGGCATCTATTATTTTTATGCATCTATTAAATCAACACATGTATCAAAATAGAGCAAATATAGACATCAATTTTTCCCACTTCAATTTGCCTTCATGCCTTTGGCTAAGAAAAATGCTACAATTGGGGAACCAAATCTACCCAAACTTGCTAAAATTACCTCTTTTTGATAAATTGAACTTGGTCCATCGACCTAAGCGACCAAGCACACCACGCCCCTCTATCAGCCTAACGTAACCAAGCATGCTAGATCCTCCATTGACTAGACACAATTAAACATGTTAAATACCCTTAACTTACCAATCTACCACATGACAAACCCAAGCATGGTTAGTACCCTACATGCTACAAAGGATAGTTATCATCGTATGGTTAAGTTGCCACATCATGATTAGCCAATGGAAACAATAGATTTCTTATGTCAGTCTTGTTCCTTCTTGCCCGTGACCCTTGCCACTTGAGCAAAGTAGATTCTAGCTCTGCTTTGTTTTTGTTTCTTTCAAGTTTCTACCTATTGGGGATGCTACTCATCCAAGATATTGGAAGGTATATTATCAAAACACCCCTTCATTATTTTTGGTTTGGACTTTAAATAGGGGTCTGTTGGTCAAATATCTGCCTAATTATACAAACATGTGTTTGTGCACCCTAGACATGGCCAACATTGAAAGGCCGGAGGAAAGAAATGTCCTTCGTGCCAATCTCCAGAGAGGGTTGGCTCCCTTACTAAATCCTACACTGGTTTGAGACTAGAGTTACAGGAAAGAAATTGGAAATAACGAAAAGGAATGGGAAATATGGCCACAGGCCAAAGGTGTAGGATTGGGGATAGACTAGCAGCAAGAATTCCACCCAAGCATTGAAGCAACATGTAATAAAAGAAGGTAGCAGGATTTACTTACAACCTTGCAGAGATAACCTCCAGGATCGCATTCCAGAACTCACTCCCTCACCAGCAATGTTCAAAATTAGATGCAAAATTTAAACTTAACAGTAGACAATGAATATGAGCATAAAATAGAAGGAAATCACACACAAAGATCGCTTGCAAATTCAGAAGCCAAGTATCTTCTATTGATGCAGAGAACTTGAATAGTTTTTCTGCAGAATGTCTAACCTCCTTATTACATCGAAATGCTTAGTATTTATAGAGGATTTCACCTCTTTCATTAAATGCACATAAAGACAAAATGTTTACAGATCAAGAACCACAACGAGAAAATTCCTTCTCAAAAATATTGAACATTCATCCTTTTGAGACAGCGATCCAACTTTTAAGGAAATTCCTCCAGGAAATCAGCATCTCTGGGTGCATGGAAAACTGCAAGGCTTGGTCATTGACTTGATACGTTCGCCATCCTCAAAAATACGCTTCTACTTGGAAATCATGAAAATTACCTGGTGCTTTTAATATTGCTACTCCCTTTGCTCGAGATCCACAATCTGAATTGCTCCTTGCCCCAATAATTCAATGCCCTCCATTCGCCTGTCTTGGGCGCTCTTGAAATTCTTTGACGTCATTGACAACAAAATTCACCCGAACTTAGCAATAAGCGAATGCATATTTACTCTTTCAATCGCGTTCATTGGTGGAGAGGGCACCTTTATCAATTTAATGGATTGTATTCCCTTCCTGATCATGACAACAATCATCCTTTTTCTCTCAGGTGAAAGCGCCTCTAACAGCTACCTTGTTCTATTTAAAATCTACGTTCACCCCCAAAAGAGGTGAAAGGAGCCATCACCCTCCTCTTGGGGCGAACGTGAAGTTGACTATTCAAAGTCACTCTAAACTTCATGACTTTCGCCCACTTCACCATCCATAGCGCATTCACCCCTAGGAGAGGCGAATGGAGCTTTCGCCCCTCAACCGGGGTGAACACGTTGTTGACTTTTCAACAGTTTTCTCTTAATGACGTTCACCCCAATTTTGGGTGAACGAAGCTTTCGCCCCAACTTTGGGCGAACACACCCTTTTCTTAAAAAGCTACCGACTTTGGTGCTAAGTTCATTATAACTCAAGGCGTTTCAAAGGACCTCCATCGAATATGTCTTCGTCTAACCAAGGCGTTAGTTGGGTGCATCTCTTCAACTTTTTGGAGACGTTTACCCCGACTTTGGGGTGAACGCGATTCTTTCTGCATTTTGACTTTGGGCGACTTCAACACTTAGCCAACTTCAAAAATTCATTTTTTAATTTCTTCTTTCACCCCAATGAGGGGCGCAAAGGACTTTTGCCCCTCAATTGGGGTGAACGTGTTTGCCAAAGTCTGTCATTCACCTTTTCTTTTACGTTCACCCCGAAGTGAGGCAAACGAGCCTTTCACCCAATGTTTGAGGTGAATGCGATTTTCCCTTTCGATGAAGCTCCCATAATTTATGCACTTAATATTTGAGCACCATTTTTTGCAACTATTTATGGGCAATTTTTACCAAAGTCACCAATCAGTTCTCCCAACCATTTTTTCCTTAAAACACCCATTATTTCCAAGCCAAAAAAGGATGCATGAAAACAAAGAAGGAAAAATAAAATATAAACTGCAACATATTATATCGGTCAAAATATTGTATCATAATATTAATATATTTTGCCGCATTACAATAAAAAATCCATCAAAAATTTCTATGTGGCATAATGTCAAAATTGCCAATATTTCTGGTGGCTCACGAGGTATCTAGCTCGCATGGATGCAAACGATCCCAGGCCTTTATCCATTGGGATTTTACTGGGTCTTCTTACTAGCTGCTTTGGCTGGCACTTTTGATGTAGACACCTTTGCTTGCACCTATTCTTCTACTTTCTCAATGGCTTTAGCCTCTACTACTACTCGGAGTACTTCTACGTTTTGCTTCTTCCGCTGCTTTTTCTACCGTGGTCTTCTCTACTACAGCTCGTTCCTCCTGCTCTTTCAAGATTTTGTAGGTAACCTCATAGACTATAACTGCCTCCTCCCAAGCATGTGTAGTAAATAAGCAAGGGGCACTCAATGACTCATACACATACCGCAAGTTTTGGACATCCTCCAGACTAAGGTGCTTCACTCATTGGGCTAGCTCAAACAATGATAGCTCCATGCGGGTAAACTTCTTCATAAGCGGTAGCACTTGTTCTTCTATGATGGGCTCCTCCCATGTATCAATATCTGAGGTGTCCTCCACAAAATTCTTCTAGACTGCTTCCAATTATTCTTTCGATAGAGGTTCACCCCAATCATCAGTAAAAACTGGAAAACCCATGTCAACGAGAGCATCAAAATGAATCATGGAAATAGTATGCTCCCGCTCTATGTCATTAAGGATCTTCCTGCCTTCTCTCACCAGGTCCATTCTCTAAAAATAGCTTCACAGTGTGACCTTGGTGGTAGACCAAGCGTGATCCATCTCACTTAAGGGGTGAATGTGCATGCTAGACTGAGCTAGAGCTTGGATTTTTATAGCCATTTCCATGTGGGGTTCTAGCATCTCCTCTATGGTGTCAATCAACTATTGACCCATCTAAATCTGTATTCGGGCTACCTAGAGATAATGCAAAACCTACACTGCTTTGGCTACCAACTTTTTGCAACTCTGGGCTGAGCGAAGGTGAGCCTCTTTGATTATTTTCGAGGAGAAGCCCGTAGCTTGTGTGGCTTTTTCAGCCAGTTGATTTTGTATGGCCTCCAGTTGCATTCTGAGTGCTTGCATCTCCAACCTCACCACATCGCTTTCTTTTCGATGCACTCCAACCTATTGATGCAAGTATTCATTCTCCATGGCAGTCTTCTCTTGTTGTGCTCTACTTGCGACCAAGGCATTTTCAAGTTCGATAATTTTATTTTCATTGTCAAAATATCTCTGCTTATAATATTCATCATGCAAGTATACCGAACTCATATCAACCTGTATATTGCCCATTTTCTCTATGGGATCAATCCTGGTCAGGTCCTCTATTATAGTCTCACAAGCATAATCACTCAGCATCATTTCTCCTTGTGGCTTCTAGACCAAGGGAGTGATCTTGGTTGTATGAACCTCCATGGCAACCAGATCAAAAGTGACCTTCTTGAGCGGTCGAGATGGAGCCAACGCTTCTTTCCACCTATGGATTTTCAACCACTATGATAAACTGAGGTGCACCCGATTGATTTTCTCTGCATCAGGCTACTTTGATGCCACCTCAACCTTGGGAAGTACTTGCAACTCCAGAAATGGTGTGAAAGGTATCAAAATTTGTGAGTGATCAGGCTCAAAGGAAGTGAAAGATATGGCTAGGAGGGGAGGGACCAAAATAATAGAAGTGGGTGGAGGAACCAAGTTCAACTGTAGTTACACTCACTCTGGGAGGAGCTTGCATACTTATAACCTCAATGAAAGTGGTAGTAGCAATGGAAGGGGAAGGGTGCAAAAATGGGTTTGGCCCTAATGCGAATGAACTGAAAGAAAGGGAGGCCGAAGAAATGGGAATAGAAGAAGGAGCAGTAGTGACTTGTGAAAGGGAAGAAGAAGGGAGAAAAATGGACATAGAGGGTATACCGAAGGGGGAGATATTGATGCAGAAACTAATGGAAGTAAACTGATAGCCACTACATGCTCCGAAGAAGGAGGGGGAAAGGAAGATGTACCTTCGAGCGAAGGCACCGTGTGCTCCGGTGATGGAAGAGGTTGTAAAATAATTTCTTCTTATTGCTTCTCCTCTTCCTCCTCAATGTTAATAACCTCCACCTACGGTTCCTCCACCTATTGGTCCTCCGACTATTCATGAATCATCAAAAACATTTGGGTGACCATCATCAAAGCATCTATCACCAATGGAGGGGAATTAACAATCATCGAAACAACTACAACTATAGAAACTACAATAGCCAAAACTATCACAATGGAGGATGAAGTAGCATCGGATCCTTGGCTTTTTCACAACCTTTGGAAAAGGAAGCGCTTCTCAAATAGATTGCTTCTCTATTAGACATAGTGGCGAATATTCACAAATTGGGCTTATAAATATTACCTCATTGACTTTTCGCTTTACCTACTGCGACCTTCGTTTAAACACATATTGATGCTCTTCCTCCTCAACTATCAGGTGCTCTTCCTTGGTCATGCTCTTGCCGTTGTCGAAATATTGGAAAATTTGGGGCAAAATCTTAACGAAAAAAATGGGTTGATAGGCATTGACATATTCATCGTAGGCCTCCAAAAATGCCTCATCTATTTTCAACCCATAAGGAGACGTAATTTTTCCTTTGTATTTTCTTTACCTAACTAAACAGTCTAGGTGAAGGAATCTAATTTTTGTATACCATCGGATTATACTCAGCCTCATATTCATAGAAGTCATGCCAGGGTGGGAGTGACATCATATTTTCAATGTGCCACTCTAAGTCGCACCCATCAAAATTATTATGCCTCTCTTGAATGTCGGGCCATGGAAAACAATGGAAGGTCTTGGCCTTGATTATTTCCAAAAATTTCCCCAATGGGTCATATCTCCACCATTGTGGTAGTTCTAAAAACCTGATTCACCTCTATACTTTCAAACTTGAAAGGCATATTGTAAGTCATCCTCTTGTCACACCCTTCTCCATACACATCATTAGCATAGTCTATTTGGTGCACCACCTCCATGGCAAAAACATGTTCGGTGGCAAAGTATGGGAGCAGGAATGGCTTACCCATGAAGCCATAGATTCTTATGACCACACCTTGAGTTAACAAAAATATGTCACCCTTTTTGGCCGTAGCCACTGCTTCTCTCATCTCCCATGGCACTCTTTCACATGCACCACAAAGTAGCTCTATTGTAGGCCCTAGAAACAAATGGTTAAAACTATAAAATGACTCCCTGCTCGATAGAGCGGAAGTCCACATATACACTGGTAGAAGCTCATATTTCTCATCCATTTGCCTTACTACGATGAATGAAAAATATTGGTGTAGATGGAAAAATAAATACCAGACCAGAAAGGAGGTATGCTTGAATGATGTTTCCTCTCCAATATGCAACCTCTCCAACTAAAAATGCAGTTTTTGAGATATAAAATCAGCCCAATCAAAGTAAATTGGATTGGTGCCCTGCCTCATGGCTGACGGAGCGTAAAACTCCACCTGGCATATGCATTGTGCTAGGGCCACTTGCCACTTATGAACTATGGAATCTATTGGTAAACCAGCAACCCACGCTAACATCGAGTAAATATCTAGGCTTTTGAACTCTGAAAGCAACTTTGGCAAGTTCGGTAGTTGCCCTAGCTGTGGCTCTTTAATTAACTATATCTCCATGAATCGACGCATCGTCATGGTAGATACATATCTGTCCTCCTGCTCATTGGTATGTAGCTTCTTGCTGATCACATATGAAGGAGGTTTCAACCCGCAGGCAAATACTTCCTGCACTTCATCAACGAAAATAGAAAAAAGTGGTTCTCTATTTGTCGTACGCATCGTCCTAGTAACCGGATTATAAAATCGAGCAATTATCTTCACCAACTCTAGAACAAGGGTGTACGGGCGTACACAAATACCAAGATAACTGCACGTGGAATGACATAGTTAAAGGGCTTTCTACTGTTAATCCCTATTTTACCGTGAACTCCACATCTTGTCGTAGTTTCTCCATGCCCTTGTTGGTAATCACACAGTCTCCGATCTCTGCCATAGTGTTAGAGTACGGGTCCAAATCCACATTCTCATTTCTTTGGGCCTTCTTGGATTTTGACCCACCTTCTGCTTTTCTTCTGGACTTCTTGGGCTCTGTAGCCTCTTGTGCCTCTTTGCTTCTCTTTCCCATTATATCCCTCTGGTGGCTACCCTGAATTCTCTCTATAATCTCTACAACAAAAGCTTTTGAAAACATAGCGATAGTAAAATTTTAAAAATTAAACTGCGAAGCTTTTACCTGTTCCTTTATATAGAGCACCCTTCCAACCACCGTAGTAAATGCCAAATTTTCCTCGGGTGATTTTGGAAGAACGTGCACTTTGTTTCACCCGCCCGATACTGTTCTCGATGTTCTAATGGTATCAACTATTATTCATCGCAAGATCATCCTTGGAAAGTGTGCCCTCCTTACCGCATGGTTTCATCAAAAAATATGCCCTGGTTGTTAAAGCTTCCTTGGGATAATAACCTCACCACCTACAAACCAATAAGCGCTTCTTCTTTCGATGGTGTGGGATTTTGCTCCTCGAAACCCTCAAATCTCCCTCCAAGAGTGCACATTTTAAATTAAATGCCTCAGAAATGCGCCTTAGCTTGCATGCACACTTCTCAATATTTGCCACGCATCGAAGGGCGAAATCGCTCTGATAGAGCACTTTTGAAATTTTGATTATGCTTACGAAATCAAGGCGCTCTAAAAAAACAATGGGGGTGAAAGCGTCCTTGAGGCGCACTTGTCTTCTTTCCCTTTCACTTCGAAAATACCTTCAACCTGTTTGATTGACTTCGTGGTGAACATCATTTCATTTTAAAACAACTCTTCACCTCTTTTTTTCGTGCCATATTTAGAAAAATCATCTTAAAAAGACTAAAGCTTTTTTATTTTATCTGTTTCACTTTTTTTATATATATGCAAAATTTTAATCCTTGCTTTCCTTATTTATTTATTTTTTAACTTTGGCTTTTTATTTTATTTATTTATTTATTTTTTAGGTCGCGTCCCCATGCTCCTAGAATTTTGTTGAGCGAATGAATGGGAGCTTCACTCTCTTATAGGGCAAAAACGTAGTTGACAATTCTTCTTTTTTAAACTATCGTGGTGCCTTTGTTATCATAAACCATACTTTCTTTTAAATCAAATGATATGGGTGCTACAATTTAACATTTTAAATCTTATAAAAATACCTTCACCCCAACGAGAAGCGAACGCCCCTTTTGACCATCTCCGAATTTGACCTTTAATAACTATTTTCACCCCATTGAGGGGCGAACAGGAGTTTCACCCCTCATTTGGGGTGAAAGCTCTTTTGACTGCTTTCATAGCGTTGACTCGGCGCTTTCGTTCTTCCTCGTACGTTCGCCCTCAAAGGGAGGCGAATGGGGTTTTCACCCCTTCCCTAGGGCGAAAGTGCCTCTCCATGTAGTTGTTGTCTTGTGTTTCGGAATGGGGTGAAAAGACCTTGTGCTTTCACTGTGTGCCTCTGGACACAAAAAATGTTTTCTCGAAGGCTCCTTCTTACCTAGGGGCTTTGTAATGCCATCCTTTCATAATTTCTAAAACCAGCCAAACTCTTTCAACACAACAAGGAATTTCAAAGGGAATCTTGGGGCGAAACTGATTTTCAAAAAGAGCATTTCTCATTTTTCTTTTTCTTGTTCTTTTTTTTATATTATTTTATAAAGCAAATAAAATACTGAAAAGGAAATTTGTACATATTTACAAAGTTGTACCTCTTTTTACCAAATCATTGAAAATAGGCCTTTAGATGAAGGTCGTTAACTAGAATCGGGAGATCCCAACCATCCATATCTTGAAGGTGGTAAGCATTCACCAAATTTACTGCAGCAATCTGAAATGGACCTTCCTAGATCGCATCAAACTTGTGATGCTTTCCCGGCTTGGCTTTGTTCTCATTCCATTTGAGGACTAAATCTCCCACCTAAAACTTGCACTCTGTCATCTTCCTACCAAACCACTTCTGCATCATTTTTGTATGTTCGGTGAAAGCTTCGTATGCCTTCTCTCTTTCCTCTTCCAACTATAGCAACTGAGCCATCCTTGCGCTCATAGGATCAAACTCATCATCTTCTCCTTGGAACATCTACAATGTCTGGAGCACTGGAAGCTCAATGTGAGTGGGTAGGACTACTTCTTTCCCATACACGAGGGAGTAAGGAGAGGCTTTAATAGACTTCTTCACTGATATCCGATCTGCCCACAAATCCTGATTCAACAATAAGTGCCAACTTCTCTTGTTGTTTCCTAGCGTTCTCTTCAAGATCCATAATAAATTCTTATTTGTGGATTCGGCCAACCCATTTCCTTACGGATAGTAATTAGAAGATGTCTTGAGATAGATCCCATATCTGCTTGCAAATTCGGTGATATTCACCCCAATAAATGGAGTCCCATTATCCATTACAATAGCATCTGGAACACCAAAATGGGTGATCAATCCCTCAAGGAAAGAGATGACCGTAGCTTGATCTACTTTTTTGGTAGGGATGGCCTCTACCCACCTAGTGAAATAATCTATTGTAGTTAGGATGTATTTATGCTCAGCTAACGAGTGAGGGTCTATGACTCCAATGAAGTCCAAACCCCATTGTTGAAATGGCACTTCCACTTGAATCGGGTGTAGGGGCAATGATCCTTTCCTAGTCCTACCAACATACCGCTGACAACTATCATAGTTTTGGCTCACCCTGTGTGCATCTACAAAAAGGGTAGGCCAGAAGTAGCCAGCTCAAATGATCTTCAAGGCCATAGGCCTTCCTGCATAATGGCCATCGGATAGACCAGAATGAAACTCTTCCAATATTTTCTCCTTTTTTGACCCCTTCACACACCTGAGGAGCACTCCGTCTATATTCTTATGGAACAATCCACTTGGCAATAAGACATATTTAAGTGCTTGCAACCTGAACCTCCGATGTTGTGAAGCATCAAGATGTGATGGACATTTCCCTGAGGTAAAGAATTCGACAAGGTCCTCTGTCCAATCACGATCACCTATAGCATGATTTGCACAAATGCTTTCGCAGATATCCTCTTTCTGTACTATAGCCAATGATTCGGATGCTGCACTTTTGGCTAATTCTTGGAAGAGAGCTCATCCATGGATTAGCTTAGTTGGTCGGATCTCCACATCATACTCTTGAATATTTGAGACCCAACCCGCTCTTTTGTCACCTAATTCCCCTTGAAGAATGAAGTTTCTGACATCTGGGTGTATAACATAAACGATTGTTTTGCTCTATGAGACAAAGTGCCAAAATTTCTTTAGGGATTTCATCACTACGTACACCTATTTTTCAATGAAATTATACTTCTCCTGGTGTGGCGCAATAACTTGGCTCAAAAAGGCAATCAACTTTTCATCTCCATCTTCTTGTTTCTGCGTGAGAACGACGACATAACTCTCTTGTTCACCTACTACATAGAGAATGAAATCTTTTGAATAATCCGGGTTAATTAATACTGGTGCTTGAGTGATTCTTTCCTTGATTTCCCAAAAATCTTGTCTCCTCTCCTCGGTCCATTTGAAATCTGCATTCTTTTTCAAGAGCTCGATCATGGGTTTTACTACCTGAGCAAAATCAGCTATGAACTTTCGAATGAAATTTATCTGGCCGAAGAATGACTACAAGTCCTTCTTGTTAACTGGTAGTGGTAGTTTCAAGAGCGCTTCAGCCCTTGTGGGATCAATCACTAGTCCTTCTTGTGAGATCACATGACCTAACAATTTCCCCTCTTTGACAGTGAATATGGACTTTTTCGGGTTAATGGAAATCCCAAACTCCTGATATTTTTTGAACACCTACCTCAAATGAGAAACGTGCTCTTCTCTACGATGCAAAAACATAGTCATATCATCAAGGTAAATCACAATAACTCTATTCAATAACTCATCGAAAGCAATATCCATAGCTCTCTAGAATGTGGTGCTAGCATTTGAAAGACCGAACGACATTATTTGATAGGTGAACGTGCCCCACTTGGTAGTGAACGTTATTTTGTGTTGGTCCTCATATTTTACCCAAATCTGGTTATAACTAGAGAAACCATCTAGCAACAAAAATCTTTGTGCCCTAGCGACCACATGGAGAATTTGATCAATCTACGGTAGGGGGTAGTGATATTTTAATGATGCTTGGTTCAGATTTAGAAAATCTATACACAGCTAAATATCTCCATTCTTCTTTTGAACTGGCACTAGGTTCGCCACCCATGTTGAGTGCTTAATTGGATAGATTATCTTTACCTCCAACATTTTTAACAGTTCTGCCTTCATGAGCACCTCAATTTTGGGATTGACAGGTTGTTGTTTTTGCTGAAAAGGTTTTACTCCCTCCTATAGTTCAATGGTATGTTGGATTATATTCTTGTCATATCCCTTCAAATCATGATAGCTCCATGCAATGATATCAAGAAATTCATAACACAAGCTCTTGATATCTTCCAATTCTTTTGAAGTACAATCGGTTCCGATTTTGATGATCTTCTCAGGCTCCAGCTGCAACTCCTTATATTCCTTCGCATCTACCTTGATTTTATGCTTCTCAGCCCTATCATTTTGGTCAAATAGACTTTCCAGCGAAATCAGCCCCCTAGGAATGTGATTATTCTTCAACTGAATCATTCCTTCCATTTCCTCTTTGACAAGTACTCTATCATCTGCACTCGTAGCTTCCTTAATCAAAAAATTGACTATTTGCTCATCGTTGTCGAACACTTGCCAATAGAGATTCTTATCAAGGACTGAGGGTCTATAAATTACCCTAACAGTCTTGGGTTTCCTGACTACTTGCTCCATGGGAGAGTAATTAGCACCAAGGGAAGCTAAAATATCTGCATGCCTATTCTGCTCTCATGAAATTGCTTGGATATTCAATGCAGTAAATGACTCAAACAAGTCCCACACTTTGTTACGATAGGCCTTCAAGTAGTGTTGCTTTGACACACACTTGTTTGTAGTCTGGTTGACGATGAGCTCAGAATCTCCAAAGATTTGTAGTTATTTTATGCCCAACTTTTTAGCCTTCTTCAAACCCAGACACAATGCTTCATATTCAGTGACATTATTCATGCAACTCCAAGTTAATCTATACGAATAGGTCTTCTGCAACCCAGTAGGAGAAACAAGAACAATACCAGCCCTACGCTATGTTCTTGCACCTTGCACCATCAAAATACAACTTCCATAACTGATTTGCAATAGGGTCCAGGGAATCAGGGACTTTTTCTTCAATCTACTCAGGTTTGGTTATAGTGTAACAACCGATGTCAGTTTTGACCATCGCATTGAAATCCATGAGTGAGAATTCATCTTCAAGGTGGAGCTCACCAAGCGCTTCTTCCATCAAATCAGCTTCTTGTAATTCTTCAATCATCATGTTGACTGCACCTGTGGATTTTTCTTCCTCTTCCAATTTTTCTATATGGAAAGTGGATGGATTTTCATTATAAATGTAGATTCTTCTTCCCTTGTATGGTATCTCCAGATGCGAATAATCCAAGGAAAGGTATCCTCCTAACTTCACTGTGAATTCCCTTGAGAGGCACATGCTGAAGTATGGTTCCAAGTCAACCACCACTACTTCTTGAATAACAATAATCTATGGTATGCTATGTAGAACAATAGGAATATCCTTGATTACTCCCACTATCTTGACTAGGGTCTCATCCAACTGCAATACTCCTAGACTACTTCTTGTGTATTCCATTCCCATGACTTTGCATACTATCTTTGGCATGACAGTAGTTGCGACACCGAAGTCAATCATACAATTATGCACTACCCACCCTTCCATCCTGAGAGACAGATAGAATGGGGGTGGTCTATTCTTACCGGTGGCTGAGGTAGGCAAGGTCTATGCTAGCACAGTCTGGGAATGACTTTTCTTTTGGTCTTTTGTAGTCTTGAGAGACTCCTACAATAGGTCAACTTGCCCTGGTAACTGCAATGCATCGTATAAGCTCACTTTTGCTGGTATCTTCTTCATCTCCTCCATGATGTTATAACTAGAAGTACCAGGAACCTTTTCTTCTACAACCTACTCATACTTATTTTGGTACTGCTGAGTAGCCTCTACCCTTTGTCTCTTTGTCAATGATGGATACTTGAGGTGTTCTTTGGCTTGCTCTTTCACTTCCAATTGCACTTGAGTAACTATAGGTTGTGAAGTTGATGCCTTCGTCTTCTCTTGAGCTTGCTTGGGTAGTAGATCTTTCAACAGGACAGAATCATGTTGCTTTACTATCACACTAGATGCTTTCACTGGCAATTGCGCTTTTTCATTTTGGCAATTTTGGGTATGTTGCCTAGCTTCATGTTTATGAGTTGTCATTGATGTCAAAAGGAGTTTGTGTTGATGTCAAAAGGAGTTTGTTCTGATGTCAAAAAGAGTTTGGTGCCAAAAAGATCTTGAAAGTTCCATGATGTTTGTTTAAGGGTTTTTATTAAAACCATGGTGACAAGGTTAAAGGTTTTTCTTAAAACCATATGGACGCATTAAGGGTTTTTATTAAAACCATCTTGGCTTAATGAAAAGGTTTTGCTCCTTGAAAAAACCTTAAAAGTCAATTTTTATTATTAATAAATAAATTAACTCAAACCTTTGAAAAGGTTTTAAGTTAAGTTTATTATTAATAAAATAATAATTATTAATTTAATAATTATTATTGAAAGGGTTTCTAAACCCTTAGCGGTGCTCATGTAAAAGACTTACCTCGCCGATGTCAACTTGCATGGGATGAAAAATGCAATGTTTGAAAGGAGCATCGACGTCAATTTGCATGGGATGCAAAAGACTATTAAAGGGCATTATTTCCTAAGTTTTCAAGCACCTTCAATTTGCGCGATTAACTTCGAATTCGTATTGCTCTGTGACCTTCGATTTCGGATTGCGCTGTGATTTTTGAGTCTCATTTTGCTCTATGTTAATTTTTGATTTTGTGCACCACTAAGGAAGACAAATCTGGTCTGTGTTAAATTCCGATTTCGTGTGCAGTGAGGAAGACAAATCTGGTATGTGTTAAATTCCGATTTCGTGCACCTGTGAGGAAGGAAATTATGGTTGTCTCTGCGAGCAAAGGGAAGGTAAAACGATGAGTGGCGCTTGAGAGTTTTGTTGGGCACTTGTGCTCCAACAGCGGAGGCAGTGGAGCAAAGGTGCTCGTTATGCAGAGGTGTCGAGATTGATTCGTGTCGGGCGTGTTTCATTTTTGGTCGCGGATTATTGTGTACATGGTACAACAGTTGCTTTGGGCCACAAGTTTGGAGGAGGAAGCACTTTGGTGCTTATGTTGGTGTCTCCACACTTCTCCTAAGGTTGGAGAATTGATTTTTGGCCAAGGTAGATCTTTTGTTGATAATGTGGAATATTTGATTTGACTTGGCAATTATTGTTGGTAATTGGATGGAAGTATAAGGTTAAATAGAAATATTGCTTTGACATTTTTATTATTGATGCTTAATGTTTATGTGGTAAATGCATTTAGAAGTAAATGTATTTTAGGAGTTATAAGGGTTTAAGGAATAATTGTGCTTAATGTCATATTGGGGTTAGAGAGCCTTTGGAGTTATTGAGTGGATATTCTCTTGTAATTATTTTTTTGAGGTTGAAGTTATTTTGTGATATATTAAGTAGGAGTTATAAGGTGTAAAGGAATATTGTTAATAAGTATATTTGTGAGTTTGATTATTGATGAGTTGGAGTGATAAGGTGTTATTAGGACTCTTATCATTGTGCATTATTCCATTGTTGCTAACTCTAAATTGTGGCAAATTGAGAGTGAGTGTTGTGACAGATTTTGAGTTCTCCTTCTTCATCAAAGTAAAGGTATGGGCACATTCTTCCATGGTTATTATTGATTGATGGTTTTATTAAAATAAGTTTGGAGTGAAAAGGATTAAATTAAGTTTCCTTATTTGGAGTGGATCTTATTTTCTGAAAGTGGAAGTATTGATTATGCATTATGAGATCATGATAATTTTATGAGTTATTGCATAATTCTGGTTTATGAGAGTGGAAGTATTTGAAGTTTGCTTTAGGGTTTTTGAGTGAGAAGCTTATGCCATTGCTATAAGTTGTTGAAACCCTAATTGAGTTGTTTGGTTGTTGAGAGTTTGGTTTTGAGATTGAGTTGATCAAGTTATGCTTTACTTGATACATGAGTTGGGCTTGCTCCTTTGAGATTTGATTTTATCAAGTTGTACTTTGCTTGATAAACTTGGTTGTGTGGTTAAGTTGAGCATTCCCATTTGAGAGAAGTTGGAAATATCTTGAACCCCTTTTTGATGCTTAGAGAGAGATTGCTTTGAGTTCTTGAAAACTAACTTGGCTAGGGTTTGATAGCAAGTTATGGTTCTATGTTGGAAGAGTTGATTCCTTGATATTGCATTATTGACAATTGTTGGGTCGTGGTTCAAGATATTGTGAAAGTATACTACTTCTATATTTATTATGATTTGAGAAAGAGTTTATTTTTGAGTTGAAGGATAGAACATATTGAGTCTCTAACAATTCTCTTTATGCTCCTATGAGATTGATTTGAGTTGAGATTGAAAGTTGAAGGATAGAACATATTGAGTCTCTAAAAATTCTCTTTATGCTTCTATGATATTGATTTGAGTTGAGATTGAGAGTTGAAGGATAGAACATATTGAGTCTCTAACAATTCTCTTTATGCTTCTATGAGATTGATTTGAGTTGATATTGAAAGTTGAAGGATATAACATATTGAGTCTCTAACAATTCTCTTTATGCTTCTATGAGATTGATTTGATATGATTGGATGAAACACATTGGGTCTCTAACAATTCTCTTTGTGTGTTCACATTGGGCAAGTTTCTTGGTAAACTTGCTTGAGCTGATTTGGGCAAGTTCTTGGTGAGCTTGCTAGGACATATTTGGACAGGTTCTTGTGGAGAACTTGTGGACTGATTTGGACAGGTTCTTGTTGAAGAACTTGTGGACAAATTTGATGAAGTCTTGGTGAAGACTTGTGAGCAGTTGTGATTTATTTGTTCAAGATTTTGGCTTAAGCTTGGGACAGATTTGACAGATATTTGAGAGAAAATTTATGCTAGACCAGAGGACTGAGTTTGGTGCAGATTTGTGACAGAGTTTGAGAGGACTTGTGCTGGACCAACTAACTATGTTTAGTACAGTTGTTGATGAGTAGCTGTGGAGATGATCAGTGAGGACAGAAGTCTCTAGAGCCGGAGCAAGGAGGACAGGACATCTTCTGTGGAAAGGAGTTTCACCTGCTAGCGGCAGAATAGGTAGTGATCTTCTAAAGTATCATTTTCGAGCTTTGGGGGATAGGACATCTCCTTTGGGCAGGAGGCTCATAAATACTTCTTTGGGGGGATAGGACATCTCCTTTGGGCAGGAGGCTCATAAATATTTGATTAGGGGAAGGATTCTCCTTTGGATAGGAAGTCCATAAACATTGTAATTGGGAAGGATTCCCAAAGGATTTGATTGAGAAAATTTAGTGAAATATTTTCTCTGTGGAGTAGCCCACCTTGGGTGAACCACGTTATATTGGTGTCTCAATTGTGTGATGACTTGTACACCGGTTTGATTACTGCTTTGATTTTGCTATTGGTTCATTGCATTGCTTTCTGAAGTAAAAGGAATAAGTTAAAAAGTGATCTTATATTGTTCACCCCCCCCAATATCAGTATAAGCTTGTGTTCTTCATTTCATTCTATACCTTCTGCTCAACGGGAATATTTAGAGGTTCCATTTTCGATGGATCTACAGTCACTGGAAAAAAAAATTGGCCCTTGTAAGAACTGAAACTTGCTCCAAATATGGGACCATCAAATTATGATCACCCTCCATTATCATATTAACTTGTCTGTCAGCAGAACATTTTTCTAATATATGTACATAGTTCAAATGCACCATACATGTGTCTTCTCCATGAGGATCATTACAATAGGAGCACCAGTATGCTCTCTCTAATGTACTGGCTTCTTCATTTTTCAACACAGTTGTGTTCCTTTCAGGGCCCTTGCTAGTGGTTTCTTGCTCTCGGGTAATCGGTGGTGTTTGAAATCTCCTTGACCAAAAATTAGCTTCTGCTTGTTTCTTCCTTACTGCGGTGATTTCATTTGACATCATTCTTACGATCGAATTAATAGACTACACTTCTTGTAACAACTTCATATAAGGATCAGGATTCAAAGGCGCAGGAGGTACCGGTAAAGGTAGAGGTGCTGATGGGGCAAGCAACGGTAGTGGAACATGTGGCGCTAGTAACTCTGGGAAAGGAACGGGTGCTAGCAACTATGGTGTTACTAGTGCGGGTAATTACGAAAAGCTTAGAGTAGGAAGTTGTGGGACAGGAATTGGAGTGACTTGAGGTGGATCCGAGCTCCATGAGGGAACTGAGTACATTGAAGGCATAGGATATGAGAACGCACTGGAATATAAGTATTGTGGAAGGTCGGGTAATATGGACATGGTCACTTTCGGGGGAATCTTACCTATGGCAATCAAGTCTGATTCGGCCTTCTAGGCTTGCATGTATAGATCTAGGAACATATTCACATTGACTTGCTGAACAATCATGCCAATGTTAGAGTTAAATGCTTTGAGACAGTAAAATATAGCTTGTTCATACGTAGGTTGAAGACCATCAAGAACTCTTTACCAGCTTTGGGCAAATTTGACGTTGAAGTCCAATATTTCCTCCTATGGATGTCTTTGGATCATTGTAAATTGATGTAGCAAGGGGAATGGATCATCTTGCTCATGAAAATTCTTGATTAGCAATTCTGCCAACTGATCCCATGTGGCGATAGTAGCGGGCGGTAACAACCAGTACTAGTATAACAGCTTCCCTCTAAGAGATAAAACCAACAACCTTACCATAATGTCTTCATCCGTGATACCATGGATTATTTCCAAAGAAGCCACATCCTGAATATACTCATAAGCGGTCTTACCAGTACCATCATAGGTAGGCAAAGCCTTCAAATATGCTTGAGGGACTAGATTTTATGCTTGTAAATTTAAGGTTCCTGAGTTATTCCATGTTGGGAACTACCTTAGTGGTTGTGGTTGTTGTGGTGGTGGGTTCTGAGCCATTTGAACCAGTGTATGTGGTTGTGGAGGTAGGATGCTAGTAGCAATACTAGCTGGACTTAACAGAATAGAAAATACACCAGCTATCTGTGAGGATGTTTTGGATGACGTATAAGGTGAAGGAACTAACCTGGGGTGTTCACCTAATATTTCAGTATCAAGTTCATAAAACTCAATGAGATTTTCAAGATTTTTAGCCTTCGATATTGAAATAATGAAGCACAAATTTCATTGCCTTCACGTTGGGAGGCTTCTGGGTATAGTTGAGTCGCCAAATGTTCTAACTACCATACAGTACGAAGGCAAATATCAAACCTCAATACTGTTGAAAATGGAACTTTTGAGGTCCCACCGGGCGTGCCAAAAATTGTTGGTCAAATATTTGCCTAATTATGCAAACATACGTTTGTGTGCCCTAGACATGGCCAACATTGAAATGCCTAAGGAAAGAAATGTCCTCCGTGTCAATCTCCAGAGAGCATTGGTTCCCTTACTAATCCTACACTAGTTTAAGATTAGAGTTACAAGAAAGAAATTGGAAATAACGAAAAGGAATAAGAAATATGGCCATAGGCCAAAGGTGTAGGATTGGGGACTGACTAGCAGTAATAATTCCACCCAAGCATTGAAGAAGTATGTAATAACAGAAGACAACATTATTTACTTATAACCTTGCAGAGATAACCTCCAAGATTGCATTCTTGAACTCACTCCCTCACTAGTAATGTTCAAACTCATATGTAAAATTTAAACTTAGTAGCAAATAATGAATATGAGCATAAAATATAAATGCATAAAATAGAAGGAAATCACACACAAAGATCACTTGCAAATTCAAAATCCAAGTATCTTCTATTGATACAGAGAACTTGAATAATTTTTCTGCAGAATGTCTAACCTCCTTATTACATCGGAATACTTAGTATTTATAGAGGATTTCACCTCTTTCATTAAATGCACATAAAGACAAAATGTTTACAGATCAGGAACCATAGCAAGAAAATTCCTTCTCGAAAATACTGAACATTCATCCTTTTGAGACAGTGATCCAACTTTTAAGGAAATTCCTCCAAGAAATCAGCATCTTTGGGTGTCGGTGCATGGAAAACTACAAGGCTTGGTCGTTGACTTGATACGTTCGCCATCCTCAAAAATACGCTTCTGCTTAGACATCATAAAAATCACATGGTGCTTCTAATATTGTTGCTCCCTTTGCTCGAGATACACAATCTGGATTGCTTGTTACCCCAATCATTCAATGCCCTTCATTCGCCTATCTTGGGTGCTCTTGAAATTCTTTAACTTCATTGAAATTAAAATTCACCCGAACTTAGCAATAAGCGAACGCATATTTACTCTTTCAATCGTGTTCATTGGTGGAGAGGGACCTTTATCAATTTCATAGATTGTATTCCCTTCCTGATTATGATAGCAATCATCCTTTTTCTCTCAGGCGAAAGTACCTCTAACGGTTACCTTGTTCTATTTAAAATATAAGTTTACCCCCAAAAGAGGCGAAAGGAGCCGTCACCCTCCTCTTGGGGCGAACGCAAAGTTGACTATTCAAAGTTGCTCCGAACTTCGTGACTTTCGCCCACTTCACCATCCATAGCATGTTCACCCCCAGGAGAGGCGAATGGAGCTTTCGCCCCTCAATCGGGGCAAATGCATTGTTGAATTTTCAACAGTTTGCTTTTAATGATGTTTGCCTCAATTTTGGGTGAAAGAAGTTTTTGCCCAAACTTTGGGCGAACGCACCCTTTCTTAAAAAGTTGTCGAATTTGGTGCTAAGTTCATTATAACTCAAGATATTTCAAAGGACCTCTGGCGAATATGTCTGTGTCTAACCAAGGCATCATTCGGGCGCGTCTCTTCAACTTTTTGGAGATGTTCACCCCGACTTTGGGGCAAACGCAATTCTTTCTGCATTTTGACTTTAGGCGACTTCAACACTTAGCTAACTTCAAAACTTCATTTTTTTATTTCTTCTTTCGCCCCAACGAGGGGCACAAAGGACTTTTACCCCTCAATTGGGGCGAACGTGTTTGCCGAAGTCTATCATTCACCTTTTATTTTACGTTTGCCCCGAAGTGAGGCGAACGAGCCTTTCGCCCAATGTTTGAGGCGAATGTGATTTTCCCTTTCGGTGAAGCTCCCATAATTTATGCACTTAATCTTTGAGCACCATTTTCTACAACTATTTATGGGTGATTTTTACCGAAGTCACCAATCAATTCTCCCTTAAAACACCCATTATTTTCAAGCCAAAAAAGGATGCATGAAAACAAATAAGAAAAAATAAAATATAAACTACAACATATTATATCGATCAAAATATTGTATCATAATATTAATATATTTTGCCTCATTAAAATAAAAAATTTATGTGGCGTAATGTCAAAATTGCCAAAAGGGTCTTTCATTTCATACCTGATCTAAGCATATATTGCCATCTTCTCTAACCTCGATTTGTACTTGGCCTCAATTAATATTTTTGTTTTTTAATAGTTAATGTACGTGTTTGGGTTGATGTTAGGGTAGATGTATTGATCCTCATGCTCCAAAACGTATTTATAAAAATGGAATCATGGAAAGGGTTTTTCCCTCCAGGCTTTCACCTTATCCTCCTATGTGTCTTTTGTACCTATCCTCTTCTCCACCTGCTCCTTACTAATATTCTTATTGTTTTGAATCTCATGCATATAAATTATTTATAACTTCTTGTCCAACAATATCATATGCTCATCTATCTCTTACTACTGCCAACCCTCATTTCCTCACCTCTTTTAGATCTTTGCACACCTCTTTGATTAAGTTCAATCAACTACATACCTCTAATTGTGAGTTTTAGAATTATAAGTGGGAGTGTATTTTAATTTTTTGATCGACACATGCATGCTTAAGGTTTAAGTGGATAGTATACATTTCATAAGTTTATTTAGAATTGATTAACTGAAATCAACTAAACACTATGTATTACTATATTTTTAGGAATATGTTAAGAACAAAATAAGCAAAAGATTTTCAAGTCACTTTTATTTAATTATCAAAAAGTTTTTTAGTATTTTATTATATATACATGTAAAAGAAAATATTTAGAGTTTAATATGATCTCTAGTTTCTTTTTTTATAAATAATAAAGAAAAAATATACTTTAGAAAATTTTTAAATTTTGTTGAATGTATTAATTGTTCATTTACTTGTATCTTCAATCAAAGTACCAAGAGCATAATACTCTTACATCCTCTTAAAACTTTCTTTTTTTTTTATATCACAAAATATAATCTAAGAATTTTAATTTTAAAATTATTTTATTTTAATTTTTAGGTTTATTAAAACAATATATATTTTTTTAGATTAAACTAACCTTACCAAAAAAAAATCCTATTACACAATAAATGTCAAAGAACAAAAAATTAATCTATTATTTATTTTGAATCTATATTTTGTTTACTCGAAAGATCATTAATAATAATTCAATCCTATGGAAGAAAATCCTAAAACATTTTATGTACAATTTATCTTTGCTTTTCATATCATATATTATTATTATTATTATGTAACATACTCTTTCAAAATGAAACTAAAATTAATAAATATATATAACATTTTTAAAAAGTTTTAAATATTTATCTAAAATAAATGAAAAATATATATATTCTACTTAGTTATTCTGCATTTGCTGTTAGAGACCACAATGTTCTAGTATACAGAGAATAAATGAACTCAGGCTGTCAACAAAAATATTTTTATCTTTTTATAATTACTAATTGAATGTATTAAAGCTATAATTACTAATTGAAATTTTATTAACACGTTTTTCTTGTATGAATGTTTTTGTTTTACCAAATCTCATTTCTTTGTATTTATTAAATTTCATTTCTTTCTATGTATGCTTTTGTTTTATCAAATTTTTTAAAAGAGTAAAACAACTAGCATATACAAGACATAACAATGAATATTTGGTACTGAGAATAGAAAAAAATATTAAAAAAAAATGTGTAGTATCTTAAGTGAGGTTTCATACCAAACTCTTTATTCAGCTACCTTATGCTTAGAAACGTGAAACCTATTATTGAATTATAAAAATAAAAAAATAAAATGGTTTGAGGATGAAAATACCAGTTGAATTGTATATATAGACGCCATGGCATATAGTAACTACCAGTTAAAAGCAAAAGCAACGCTGTCATACCCTCTAGTTATGGTTGAAGAGGTTTTACAAAAGGTGACCAGAAAAATTTCGTGTTATTAAGACCAAGTTGACGTCTAACAAGAATCTATGATGTTAAGCAACGCTTTGTATATTCTCTATAGTATCGAAGAGTATATATATACAATATGTTTAAATATGATGCACTTGATTAGTTACACGGATTTGGTTCTAAACAAATTGTTTTGAAGTAAAAGTAAAACAAAGTATGAGAGATGATACGAAACAATATGAGTATCTAAATGCTTATTCATCGTATTATCATTTTTCGTTTTTGATCTAACTCGTTTTTGACATAGCAATTAATACATATTGTCAATTTCTCTCAACCTTTTGGACAGGCGCCTTTCTATTGATTCACATAATGTCTATGTTTGTTTGTTTTAACTGCAAATATTTTTCTTTCAAAACAATTATTTAAAAAATTTATAACTGTAATGCACCGTCGCCTTAATTTTTTTAAGAAAGCTGAAGCCGTCAAGGTTATAATGCATTTTCCCCTATTTTGGGAACATTGGTGATTGAAAAGATCTGAAAATGGGTTAGAAATACTTATTATGTAGCAAATTACAATGTTCAATGTTCTAGTATGCAGAGAATAAAGATCTAAATAAAAAAGTATATATGTAATAACCCCTTGCTTTTGTGCAAAAGGGCTATCCCTTCTTGTTTATTGATGGAAAAAGTCTTTCAATGAATTGAAATAAGATCCTTGACATGAGAAGATAGATCCTTATCTTATGAAGAATTGGTTTGATATTCTCATTTTTAGCCTTTTTTTAATCTTATGTATTGATGAATTATCTTTTTGTAATAAGTAACAATGACATTATTTGTATTGTGAAAGAAAGTTTGAAGCAACCTTCTTGATATCAAAGACTTAGATTTAGTACATGTTTTCTTTGGTATTTAAGTACAACAACTCAAAGATGATATTGAATATGTTTTAGATCTTCTTAGGAAGTCTCCAATCCAACTTTAAGTTTTCATCTATTCCTTGTTATAGTGGACTCGATTTGAAGATCTATAATTATTCTTCAAAAGTTGATAGTTTATATAGACATATAGCAAGTAATCTCATAGACTTGAATTAAAGTGGTCTAGATATTGTATTTATTATTGGCCTAGTCTCTAAATACTTACAAATTCTCATGAAGATCATTGAATTATAGCAAAGCACATCTTTCAATATAGTAAGCGTACTTATCAACATAAACTCCATTATTTTTATGGTAATGATATTTCTTTGCTTAAATATATAAACTCCATTATTTTGATGGTAATGATATTTCTTTGCTTAAATATATAGTTTATGATTGGAGGGGAGATCAATATGAAAAAGAATCTACTTTAGGTTATGTTTATCTGCTTGGTTTTGGTCTCGTTCCTAACCAAGTCAGCAACAATCTGCAATCTCTCTTTCAACAGTTGAGTTAGAATATTGTTATGTTGTCACAAATAGGACACATAAAAGAAATATAAACATAACAAAAGTGTAATTATGTTAATTTAGATACTCTCAATTTCATCCTACTTTGTTGCATTGTGCTAATTACAGTACAATTCAAATTGCATCGTATCTAACACAATATCAACATACAAAACACATTGAAGCTAATTATATTTAGCAATTTTAGGACAAGTTGCAAATACTTGTACCAAACCTCTAAAGGAGGTCAAATTTGTAAAACTTAAAACTATGTTAAGGATGAAGCAAGTTACAATGATGAGAGGATAGTTTAGTGAAATTTTCATATTTCCATGCATATATTTTGGGGTAATGTTAGTAGAACTACCTAAAAACAAAGATTTTGTGCATGTTTTTTCTTAGATTAGGAATTTATTTTTTAAGAAACTATATTTTATATGTATCTATGCTTTGCATATAAAGCTTTGATTTTTTATTTTAGTTATCTTGAGAAAGGGCTTTACCTTTTTTTTAAAGAGCTATTATGAGAAAAGGTCTAACTATTTTTTGAGATATTTTTTTCTCTATATGTTATATTGAATGCTTGATAGTTATTTTCAACCAAGGGTGTTTGTATTTCTATTAACTCTTTTAATATTTATGTGAGGTGGATTTGGTTTTTTGAGTCCTATGAAATTTTTACTATATTGATCTGATATTAGTGCCAAGATAACTAGGCTTAATACCTCAATTGTGAATTGAAGAAAAGTACCATAGATTGTATCAATAGAGACTTATCATTCAAACATAAAAGTGTTAGAAACTCAATTTGTACAACCATAGTGCACCTGGGAGGTCCTAGTTTCAAGTCCTCGTTGATCTTAAATAGTTACAAAAAAATGCTCTTATATATAACATACATGCAAAAGAGATGAGAGATACAACACAAGAAAATGTAGCATGCATAGGGGCATGCATGTAAAATAAAGAGAGGTATAAAACAAGAATATATAGGGTGCATATGAGGCATGCATGTGGAATAGAAGATAGGTAGAAAAAATATATAGGATCTTTGGATCCCTATTGAGAAATTATAAATAACATTGTAAACCAAATTTAAAAACACAAATTCAAAGTTATTTTCAAAATAATAATGAGAAGAGTTTCATTTTGAAATATTAAAGAATGTAGCAAATATTTTTTTCTTTAGTACTTTTTTAGTTGTTTTATTATCTCCTCTTGAGTTCACTATTTCTTGAGAAACATGTGATGATTATGCTTTTTGCCTCTTCAAGCATTTGCAACAATGGATGCTATACCTATGTAATTATTTTATATATAGTACTAGAAATACATTGAACTAGTCACCTACTCTTGGACATAAATGCACAATACAATGATGATATTGAGAAGTTTATGCTAAACACTCTTATACCATCAAATTAGGTTAATTAATTATTATTATTATTATTATTATTATTATTAATCCCCATGGTGGATGTGTATAAGAAGTATTACTCCAAAAAAAAAAATAGTTATATAGGATTGAAATGGGCTCCACTCGTATTACATAATATTAACATTGGGGTATGGTAATGACTTGACAATTATATATTTATCCCTTTGCAATATTTTAACCTTTCTCTTCTTGAAAGTTGAAGAATTTAACTAGTTGAACTAATGCCATTAGTTTATGTTATTTAAAATTTAATATAACACCTAAAACAAAATAAAATAGGTTTTATCATTTAATTATTTGTAGTATAATTTATTTTATTAGTATACTAATAGATTTCTTTCTAAAAAATGGTTAAGATGAATGACAAGTTGACTCACATGGTGGTGGAATTAGCAATGAATTTAATGTTGAGTGTCCATATATTGTGTTCTATTATGAATACTTAATTTTTGTGTTAATTTACTAGATGATATAAAATCCTATTATTGTTAATTTTAGTACAATTGTTTTTAATAATTTATTATCTAATTTTTATGTTAGTCATTTACATTCAAAATTTGTATAAGTAAATTACATATAAGAAACATGAATCTCTCTCTATATAAGCGCAAACACACACACATGCACACAAATACAATCATGTATGTATGTCAAGTTTCAAGTAATAGAATAATGAAAAATAACTAAAGAATACAAACGAGTATATTATGCACACACATGCAATCATGTATATGTGTAAAGTTTCAAGTAATAGAATAATCAAAAATAACTAAAGAATATAAACAATTATATTAATTATTTAATAGGTTTGGGAAAAATAGTGGAAAGCAAAAAATTTTACACCATAAGTTAAGTTTATAATCCTATAGGAAAGAACTTTATAGAGTCAATTAGATACCTTGAGGTAAGGATTAATCTTATGGCAATGCATGGACCTAAGGTCAAATGATCAGACTTAAGATCTAGTGCAACCATTTGTAGATCAAAGTCCAAACCTACATTCTTTAAGGGCTCTACTCTAATATTAATATTCACATCTAATATAATATTATGGAGAAATAATAGATAGGGTGCAATCATGTGAGCACAACTCAAGTTCAAATTCTTTTATTATAATAGAATCTCCTAGGATAAGGTAATTTCTATAATATAATTCATTATAGTACAATGTACAATATAGTGGATCATTCAAATATTATTGTAATAAGATCATTAAAGTAGTGCAAATGAGTTTCATTTCAACCACATTAAAAAGCATATTTTTACGTTCATTATTTCAAAGTATTTTAGAAAAAAAATAATAGTTCCTAGAAATTTCACGTGGGGTGTTGTAAATTTGTTTAGATTTTGAGTATAATTTTAGGCATTCCATGCTAATTTGAATACTAATTCTAAATTTATTGACCATTGTAACTAACTTTTTGAGATTTTTTCAATTTAAAACTTGTTGGATATACCTAAACCATTATTTCAATTTTACGGTTACATTTATAAACTTATGAGTTATTCTTAATTCAAATTTATGAATATGTAAGTGTGTATGTTAGTTGATTTGCACCAATTATGTATTATTGTGATACCATATAGAAATGTTGTTATATGAGAAAGCATGTTGGTCTCTTTATGTATCTTCACATGCTAGCTTCATTAGGTATCATCATATTAATTGTTATTTGTTTTGTTTGTTATTATTTATATTGATAACAAACTATTTAGAATGATAACTAATATGTTTGAACACCTATAGAAAATATAATCACTACCATAACTTCCTAATCGAGATTCACTATGTGGATTTCATTTGGACCTTAGCTCACATAATTGCCCAACAATTTAAAGGAAGATCTTCACAAGCCTCATTTGATGCATGTTGTGGTTCATATGTTAAGTCCAACAAATATGATGCATGGGAATGAAATGTATTATAGCCTTGATGGTTTATTTTGAACAATTTTTTATTAGTAATCTTATATCACGTATATAGTTTAGTCACTCGCATGAAGTAGTCAAATTATACTTATCCAAATATATACTAAGTACAAATACTTTAATATCAACATATCCAATGGTATTAGCTTAATTAGTTATATTCCTCAACTCTCAAGAAGGAGACCTAGGTTTGAATATTGTCAATAGATACATACATAATTACCAAACTATTGTAATACCACTTTGTGGTCATGATGTAATACAGGTGGGCCCGTTTCAATCCCATATAACCAATTAAAAATATATATTTTTTAATACCAATGTGGTTCATAATCATAAGGATGATAATGGTAATTGGGGTTGCACATATTTATAATAATAGAGGTAAACACAAATTAAAAGGTAAGCATACACATACATACAAGAGGAATGCATGTATAAATCTACATAAATACTAAATTATTAACTGTCAATGTTAAATAATAAAACTAAAAAATATATGATATAGAAGATTATATGTGATGTTTTTTTTTTAAATTGGTTGTATAGGATTAAAATGGGCATCAACCATACTAGATCAACCATAGAGTCGTATTACAACAACTTGAAAATCATACATGTATCATTTAGCAAGATTCAAACTTGGGTCTCCTCATCAAAAGTTGAGGAATTTAGCTGGGTGATCTCATACATTTGTATAGTGCATGTGATGTTAAAACTCAAACTATAAATGATTTACATCTAACTACATATGTGAGTAATGCAACTCTATCATTACTAAGATTAATAATTGCTACTAAAACTAAGGCTATAGCATAATAATGCAAGTAGAGCAAAATGGATCCATGAAGAGTCACTTAGAAGCATAGCAAGATGGTGTCAAGGGTAAATAACCAAATGATAGTGATTTTCCAAGATTCCAAAATAAATGCCTAACACTATAAGTTGTTTATAAAGCCTTCAAATGAAGTCTATTTCAATAAAAATTTAGAAGGATGTTCCTAACATAAAAAAGAATACTTATAATTATTTTATCTCAAAATGCATTATCTAACCGTAACAAATATAAAAGAACAATCAACACTAGAGAGTTATATTTTAGGTATATTGAGTGACTATTTTTCTATGTGGAAGAGGACTGCATGTGGTATAGATTTAGATCAAAACATATTAGTTTGAGATTTAAAAATAGAAAAAATCAGTCTACTATACATTCCTATTTTCTCTCTCCTTAGAGCTCTAAATAAGACAATTTTTATGTAAGGTAATTTCGCATCATTTTTCATGTGTCTAAAAAATTTCAACTTAAAACTCATATATTTAAACCTTCAAAAATAAAAAGATAGTCTGACCAACAAGTTAAATGGGAATGAGGTGACTTAGAATGGACATGGTGGGCACAACGTGATCTAGACAAGTGTAAAAAAAAATAGGTATGCAGAGAAACATGAAACATCAAATGTGTGCATATCCACACTTGGAAGAATCTCAAAAAACAAGAAATATTAGTTGCACTTTCCAATCTAGAAATGGAAGAGACTAGATGAGCCTTATTTAGGAAAATACAAGGAAGGAAAAAGGAGTTTTGAAGTGCCAAAAAGCAAAGGCAAGTAAGTTTCAATAAAAGTATAACAAGAAAATTTCTAAGAGGCACTATGTAAGACTACAAACAAGTGCATAGCTACTTTTTAAAACATAGAAATTGCAAGCTCATTGTCAATGGTTCGATTTTCCGTAAATCTTTTTTGGGACACTTTTTTTGCCATGTTGGATGACATATGCATCTTAGGGAGGAAGGTGGTCTTTCAGACTCAAACGACTGCATGACACAATGGTTGACGAAGGAAGTAAGGTAAAATACCTAGAATAGATATGATGTATTATATGACAACTTTTCAAATCTATTTATTAGGATGTAAATACTAATCAGAGTTAGAAAAGATTAAACTTGAATATATTTTAAAGCATTAACAATCTTGTTTTGAAATAATATATGCCTAAGATACTTTAATTTGATACCTATAAGGGAATTCCATAGTTCATCATATATAAAGAAAAATAATTCCATTAGAAAGAATAGAAATTTCAGTAATGCCCACTTACATCATTTTTATTGTCTAAACACATTGGCTCCTTTGAATTATAGGGTATATTAGAAGATTTATTTTTAAATTAATTTATGAATCATGCAAGTGAACTTCAAATAACTTATTCTACAAGGTATAACCAAAATTAGGAGTAATACAAGTGTTGCCACGATATCTTGTCAATCATTTAAATTTGACCAATCAAGAAAATAAATTTATTATGCTAGCTATCTAGCTTTTTGGAAATCGATCAAGAACCAATTTCACTTGTCATTGGATATCAAATTCATTCTATATGTGATGCCTAGATCTTTGGTATAAGCAATATATTGGATTATATTCTATCCCTAACATCTAATCCAAAAGAGATAAAATAAATTCGAACACCCTTAGGCATCATAAATAATCACTATCTATAACTAACATTGCACAATATTCCAATGAGGAAATGAGAAAATGAGGAGTGTGATGGAGGTATTTATAACAATACAAAAATCCTAAATAAAATCGTAAGGCTTAACCTAAACCGACATAACAAGTAGGCTTTAGGTTAATTACAAATATTAAATAAGATTTAACCATAACAAGGTTAACCATGGCCCATTGGGCTTACATAATAAAATATTACAAAATAATAAATACATTGCATAATGAAATACCTTTAGGCCTATCTAATACATCGTAAAATGTTAGCTCTTGGCCATGAATTGGATTACAAATTCAACACCCCACATATAATCTAACCTGAGGGACCAAGGAGAGAAGGTATTATTGACAGTAATATCTTTCCCCCATAATAATGGATTATTTAGTGGGCCTCTTTAGTTAAGGCAGATCCATCTGAATCTCCCTCATCATCTAAAATATGTTCACCTTACTTCAGGACCTTATCTTCAATATTTACAACTTTGGTAAGCAATTCTTTATAGGATTTCCCTCCCTATTATAGTATCCACATGTGGTCTTTGATTTTTTTGAGGACTTAGCCTTATCCGTGGGCCTAAGACCTTAGCCTTGTTACATTGGAATTCCTTTGCATGAGCCTCTATTTAAGGAGTTCCACCACTATAATTCCACATTGCAACCTAAAATTGAATTAGTAGAGAAAATTGACTAAGAGTATTATGGTATTGCAAGATCATAATCATATGAACCATTGGGTTAACATATAAAATGAGGGGGAGAGATTAGAATGGTTAATCTTAACACATTTTACATCATCTTTCTTTCTACCTCCAGAAGATGTAATATCTACCCTTAATGCCTTGAATCTCATAATATAGTCCTAAACTTTATAAAACTCGGCTAGCTTAAGAGAAAAAACTCTAATTCCAAGCTACTTACTTCACTAGTATTAACCTTTCTAAAAATTTCATGTAGCTTTGACCATACTTTGATAGGGTTACTCTCTTCATTGATATGAAAAATAACTTTGGTTCAATAAGGAAAGAGAGAAAACCTAGAGTGTCTTCTGCATTTTAATTCTAAGCTTCATAATCAAGAACTGCTTTATCCTCCTAAACAATGCACCACAAGTTCTTATTTTATAGCAAGGCTATCATTTGAGCTAACCATATATTGCAATTTTTTCCATTAAGACGAGTAACTAAAGTTATATATCCATCTTACACAAATTGATCCCTAACACCATAGCATGTCCATGAACCGATGTCACCAATGTGTAGAGCTTGTAAAATCATATTATTTGAAAAAAAAGGAGCTCAAAATGATTTTGTATGCAAAAAAATTTCTCTAATAGATTTTCCCCAATGGATCCCAAAAATTTAAAAATTATCTTCAAACCTTTGAAAAGGGATAGCCAATCACATGCTGCCATGTGGAAATTAATTATTTATTGATGTTGTCCACTAATTATGCACCAACTCAACTCTTATGACTATTGTGGTACCAACACTTACAAAATTATGATTAGTGGAGTTTGATTAAATAATTAAAATATTTTTTTTCATGGTGCATGAAAGCCCCACATCAACCATGAACTTTTCTTCATTGACTCGTGCATATGAGATTCAATCCTAGTTATTTGTTGACCTAACAACATGTTATCCAAAATATGATAGCCTCTATTAGGTCCTTGAAGAGATGCACAAGCCTCTGAGACTTCAATGACCAAAGCAATACATAATGGAAAGAATCAAACACACGTCTAAGTGCTAGCAAAATTTTTGGTTGACTTGGCATATCCAACTAGCCAAGTCTCCTTACTAAGACAGTGAGTCAAGACCATAGAAAAATATCCTTCATAGCTCTACAGAAGAAGATAAAGGGGTTTTGTAAAGTATAGAACATATACCCAAGCCTTCAAAATGTTCTTTCATCACTTTTCATAGCCAATATGTGGTTAGAAAAATTTGTAACAAAAGGCAGCAACGTACGAACCAACCCTTGTCAACTGAAAATAAACCAAACTAAGAACATTTTGAGAAACCAAAGAGTTGATGTGATTTGAATTCACGTTTCTAATAGAAAATGACCCAAGATGCCCTTGTCTATCCACCACACCACCTCCAACAAATTCATGTGTGGAGGTGTCTTCACCTTGAGGAAGATGCCCCTCCATGCATACATGCCTGTCAATAGTTGTTGGGGAAACCAAGGTCATTTGAATTCAAATATTTCCCATTGTTTCTCCATTTTAATTCATGGCCATGGAGAAATAATGAAGGATCATTAGAACTTGATTCTTTAGGTAAATGGAGACGACACAAATTCTTCAAAACATTTGACGAAGAAAAGGAAACACGAAAAGAGCTTCCTTTTGATTTTAGCTACAAAAAATGCTTGTGGAAACTTAAGTAAAAATTAGTTTTTAAACTTAGAAGAAAAATATAAGGCACAAAGTTGTCTTCCTACTTAAGTTATGTTGCTCCCTACCTGGTCTCATACCATGATAGAAATCCCAATGCTTTCCAAAAATAAACAGAAGAAAAACATACACCCAAATCTTATACAAAAAACAAAAGGGAAAAAAATAGATTTGAGCAACATAAATAGTCACTATCTGTAAATAATAATATACAACATTACAATGAGGAAATGAGGAGTGTGAGGGGATATTTATAGTGATAACAAAACCATAAGTAACATCATAAAGTTTAGCCTAAGTCGACATAACAATTGAGCTTTAGGTTAATTGTAAATATTAAATAATTTAACCATAACAAGGTTAACCATGGCCCATTGGGCTTACATACTAAAATATTACAAAATAATAAATACATTGCACAATGAAATGCCCTTAGGCCTATCCAATACATCACACAATGTCAACTCCTAGTTACAAATTATATTACAAATCCAACACTCAAGATATAGGCAGAAGATAGGGTTAGGTGGATTTTATTTGCAAAAGCATACATTGCTAATTCAAGCCACCCTACCACCGTGTCCTCAAATCATGTGGTCAAGTTGTCAAGCCTTGGTTTATATAGGGCAAGCTACATCGGCCTCATCCAATTTTTAGAATAGGTAAACCTGGCAATGTCATACAACTACCTAATATTTGATGGAAAGAATCATATATACATAAAATAAAATAAGGAACTCACCATAGCATTTGAGTGGTCCAAGACCAAGACTCATCA
Source organism: Wollemia nobilis (assembly GCA_028583015.1). Lineage (NCBI taxonomy): Eukaryota > Viridiplantae > Streptophyta > Pinopsida > Araucariales > Araucariaceae > Wollemia > Wollemia nobilis. The sequence goes on from JAQPPZ010001082.1 coordinate 1,557,722, forward strand.
GAGTGAGGAAGAGAACAAGAAGTTGAAGGCTCAAATTAAAACCTTGAAAAAGAAAAGGAACGACTAGAAGTAGCCAATAGAGCAAACCAAGCAAGAACAAACAAATTGGTAGGCAAAAAGGAATCAAGCCTTAAAGTAGAAGGATGATAATATCTCCCAACTAAAGTAGATTGTGAATAACCTAAAAGTTGAGATTGAATCCATCAAATTTAAGGTCTTGACATCAAAAATTATCAGTAGAATTTGAGATCAGATCTTGCATTAGGTTAAGTATTCTAGACTTTATATGTAGCACATTCAAGCATATGATGCTTTATTGTCAAAGGCCCAATATGCCATTAAATGTAGAGTTCAAACATACCTCAAAGATAAACCACATACAAATTATGAGGTAAACCTACAATGCCACCAACCAATAGCTACAACAGTTAGGGATTTCAACTAATCAGGTCATTTAGGAAGAGTTCATGAATATGCCAATGAAGCAACAATCCTGACTATATATAAAGCTTCCTATAATAACTTAAATAAAATTGTAGAAAATCTTGAGGACTACATTACTCAGTTTGTCCAAGGAGAACTTCCTAACCTCTCTTCAATTAAAGAATCATTATGGTTGACTTTCTGACTATCTATAGAGCTACCTACAATGACTTAAAGGGAGTATCAAAGAAGCTTAAGGACTACATTACCTATTTGGTCTAAGGGATGACTTATTGACCCTCTCTCGTATCAGGGAATTGTTATGGTTGAGAGGAATATGTCAAGTTTATTGAATAAAAGAAGGCAACAAATTCTCAAGCAGACAAAGCTTCTCCCACTAATGCAACAACCAATAACTCCAACATTGTTACTAAGCTTGAGGCTTTACTAGAGGAGGTGAAGCTTATCCCTAACTCTAAGAAGGAGTTTCCTTAAGAAGAATTTTATGATCTTATGACACCAATTACCTAGCTTGAAAGCATCAATATCATATCTAATACAAATGAAATGCAATGTAGAATCTCCTGGTTAAGGGAATGCCACACAATTTTGAATTTTTGATGTTTCTACAACCCAATAGATAAAGTAGTCTGAGATTTTTTATCAACTAGGCTTGGCATCCCTACAAGTTTCTACAAATATAGTACAAGGAAACTAGATTGGACCAATACCAAGTGGTTTGACAAAAGATGTTATCCACGAGAAGGAACTCCACTAATTTCTTAACATCCAAGTAGTGATGCAATAAAATGAAACTACAAGAAGGATCTAGGTCCAATGACCAACGATTCATAGGATTTTTTATCCGTCAAACTGGTAATCCATTGAAATCTAGCAAATCATCAACATCGCAATAATAGGAAGTATCAACGATCTAAAATCAATATCTCTATTATTTTGTTATAAATGATGATTATAGAAAATTGTTACTCAGGGTGAAAGGATATATCCCTTACTATAAATAGGAGCCTTGCGCTTATTGTAAGCATATTTTGGACATTTTGAGAAAGATTGTATCACAATTCATTAGACCTCTCTTTGTATGAATGTGTGTGGTGATGCCTTTACCTTTTCCTATTAGTCATATTTCCCACTAAATGTATGCATGAGATGGGCCTAGATTATTTTTAGTCATCCACATTTCAATGGTACAATTGATCCTCCATCTGGTCTCTGGCCATATTCTTATTGTATTATATTTTATTTAATATCTCACACCTTTTCCTTAAATTTTTTTTCTGCATTCAAATAGTTAGATTAGCATAGGTAAGTGGGAATATAACCCAAATATAGAGGTTAATAGGATTGAAAACCCCTTTTCCAATAAATTAGACATGACATCGCATGTACGATCTTTCATTAGTCAGCCTCATCAATCAATAGTTCCCTTTCAAGAAAAAATTAGGTTGAAAGATAGTCCTACATTTTAACAAGCTAGTTTAATATGCCAGTTTTATGTTGATCATTATTTTCTCATATTCTAGTTATATCCTAAACACCATCAAGTAACAATAAAATTTGCAAACTTGTCACCTTTTGTAGGATTGATCCATTAATGGTAGTGGGTAGTGGACTTTCAAAAAGGCCTTGTTCAAGTTCCTAAAATCAACACCTAACCTTATATCTCCATTCTTCATCCTCATGGGAACTAGATTAGTGACCCAAATGGAATGGTTTATCAAATATATGATCTGAGCTTGTAGTAGCTTGAGGAGATATTTCTTCATCAAAAATCCTATATTTGGGTTCATTGGTCTTTGTTTTCATCGAATAGGTTTCAACCCTGGTTCTAGGTCAATGGTGTGTTCAATGATTTTCTTGGCATACACCTTTAGATCTTCATAGCTCCAAGTGATCACATCATTATACTAACCATACAACTCCTTAAACATGTGGACCTCTTATTTTGTGCATGATATTTTCATCAAGAGATTCTTCCCTTTAGCCACCTAGATAGGCTAATAAGAAGATGATTTTGCTTTAATGCTAGCTTTCTTAGTGTTATCATCAAGGTTGAACTTTACAATATAATTAGTCCCTTAGGAAAATTGTTAGTCTTGAGCTAAATCACCCCATAATTAACATCATCTCCATGCTCATTTGTCCCTTTAGCATACTATGATCCCTTGACAAACAATTCAATAATTTGCTTGTCATTGTTAAACACTTTCAAACAATTTGTATTATTTGAGGCCACAAGTCTAAACACTACTTCTAGCTCTATGGCATACCCCACATATCTAAAGAAGGATCAAAATTTTCAACGAGTGTGGCTATCATATCTACTTTTGTGTTTATTTCCTTCAGTGTTGTGATAGTCTCGTAAGTGTCAATATTTTTCAATATGTCTCAAACTTGTAGGATTTAAATTGTTGATTTTTGGTGTCGTAGGCCAAATTTGCATGGCTTATGAAAAGCTATGAATCACAAAAAATATTTAAATTATTGACATGTATTTTTTAGCTTTTGTTTAACCTTGTACATAGAACTTCATACTTAGCTACATTATTAGTACAATTGAATAGAATCCAACAAGTATGGTTCATTGATTCACCTTAAGGATTGATAATTTAGATTTCAATGCCTACCCCATTTCTCATTCTTGCACCATAAAAGTACATAATATATGTGGAACTGGGTATTTGGGAAAGTTGGGGCTTTGGTAGGCTCCTCCAATAGCAAGAAATTTCTTAGCTTGGCCTCTTCAAATACCTCATATATTTCTTGATCATCTTCATTCTCTAATATGTAAATGATCATATCTATTTTGAAAATAGGTTCCCCTTCAACTAATTCATCATCTATAAATATGGGGAGCTCCTTCTAATTGACTACCTCATCATCACCCAAATTATAAAGGAGATAATTATACAGAGGCTCATTCTCAATCCAGATCATTATCCCATATTGGAGCACCTTCATGTGAGTATAATCCATCATAAAATACCCATTCTCTAATAGCCTCCTAGTTTATTCCTTGGATAACAACCTCTTCGAATAGGGTAAGAGGTCAATTATAAACATCTCTTGGACTACTATCAATTCTACATGTTTAGCCATAATTATTACCAGATATTTCAGAACACCATTGACATTAACCTATGTCTCATCCATCTATATTGGTCTACTAGCCATTTCCAATTATGGCAACTTTATTTCTTTACAAATGGCTTTTGGCATCACTATTGTCATTGCTCCAAAATAAACAACTCCTTCAAAGATACTTTCCAATCTTTAAAGTGATATAAAAAGAAGGTGGCTTTGTCATTTTCATCTTAGGAGGATTTAAGACTTCACCTATATGTTGTATGGATCCTGTGCTATCAAATTTTGTTTCTCAAATGTATTTGGTTGAGTTTTAGGTGCGAGAATCTTGGTTTTAGTGTAACTTTGTTCCTATTTCCTTACTGCATTTTATTACAATTCTTTCTAATAAGAAAATGCCAAATCTTCTAGCATGCTTTCTTTAATCATCATTTTGTTTAGTTCATCAGTGATGTTGAACCCCATATTGGTTGAGTTATCTTCATTACGCAATGCAAATTTCCTAAATTACCTTGTGGTTGTCAACCTTCCTTCACTAGTGAATGAGGGATGCTTCAAATTCCTCTATCTCTTTTTGTAGCCTTTCTTATTCCTTTTACCCCCTATTATTGTCATTTTCCTTTGCAACCATTGGTGCATATATTTTATGTGCTTCATCCCTAGAAAATTATGGAATGGTGTTCCTCGGTATTCCTTTAGGTGTTGCCTCTTCAATGGATATTGTTGGGATTTTGTCCTTAACATAAAAAGGAGGTCACCCTCTTTTAAGGACAGTGGTCTTCAGATTAGGGTTAGGTGATTTTGGGAATTCAATATGACCATCTAAAGGCCCACATTGACCTTCTATTGCCTCTCTTTTACTTCTTATCTTTTACTCTTTTCACTATCATCACCAAAATTCACCAGAATTGCATTACCCAAATTAGGTAAATTTGCAGTCCATTGTTGAACCATTTTTTACGTATTTATTACATTTGGGTTTTACATTGCATTTTGTTTTGCTATCAGTGCTAGAGTGATTACTGCCTAACCCATAATTTTCTCTTAATTTGACTAACTTTTGGCATGACTACTATTTCTGCTCCTGAATCAACACACTACAACTCCTCAAAAAATAATTTTTGACCTTTAACATAATATAGAAAGGAGGTTGGTTCTCATTTTCAGCTTAAGAGTATTTAACTAATCAACAACATTTACTTGCATGTTTGATGGATCTTGTGCTATCAAATTTTTACGAGGTGTATTTTGTTGGGTATCAAGGGTAGGAGTCTTGGTTTTAGTGTAACTTTCTTCCTGCTCCCTTAATACCTCTTGTAAAAAAAATCTCTAACTCAATAATGCAAAGACCTCCAACATGCTTAGTTTTGCTACCTTAGCGATGTTGAACCCCACATTTATTGAGTTACCTTCATTATGTGGCATTATTCTCCTAAATTGGCTTGTGGTCACCAACTTTCCTTCATTGGTAAATAAGGGATAATTCATATTCCTCTCAGCCTCTTTTCATGGACTTTCTTTCTCCTTTTGTCCCCTATTATTATCATTTTTCCAACCATCAATGCATATGTTTTCTATGATTCATCCCTAGGAATCAATGAAATGGTATCTCCTAGTCTTTCCTCAAGTTCTACTTTTGATTGGTTATTATTGGACTTTCATCTTTAATAAACAAAGGTGGTCATCCTCTTATAAGGATAGTGGTCTTCACATTAGGGTTAGGTTGTTTCGATGGTTTAGTTTGATCATTTAAAGATCTAGATTATTCTTCTCTTGTATTTCTTTTACTTTATATTGTAACCCCCTTTGGCTAATTGACATGGATTGTTTGATCCTTGAAGGTTGCATTACTCTCTTCATTACAATTGCCAAAATTGGGATTGAAACATAATAATATTAGGTGTATTTTGGCTTAAAAAGATAACGGTATAAGAGGAATTGGTTTGAGGATATGTGGGTATGTTAGGCTACATTGACACAAGTTGGACTTAAGCATTGGAAACGGGATTAATATTAGATAAAGCTCCTAGTACTTATGGGTTAGGGGTCACGTTGGCATATGCAACATAAGTTATGAATGGAGTAGGCAATAATTTTGACTCAAATCAACACATATTTTAGACCAAAATGGATTGTAGAAATTTAATGTAATAAGGTAAAGCTTGTTCATTTGAAGATTTAATATTAGGAGGTTTCAAGTATAAAGTCTTCGTAAACCTAGTGTTACAATCATGGATGTTCTCTTTATAAGATTCATCCTATTGCTATGTTTTGTATTGCAATATTACATGAATATATAATACATTACCTACTCTAAAAAGTTAACAACCTGATAACAGAATATCTCAATTGGCAAGTTAGCTTAGACTTAAGTCTAATACACGAATTATATGAATATATTGATATTTAAATTTATTCCAATATACCTGGTAACGACTAAACTAAATATCCCATAAGGTTTAATTATTAACATACACGCAAGCAGATGGATCATTGACAAAGGCAGATGTCTCTAAGTTTGCAGTGGATAGATGTGCATCTCTTGGATCGAAAAGTGTGAAGAGTTGTGCATCTTCGGGACGGATTACAAGGGGACAGGCTAAGGGCAATCTCAACCTTGGTGGCCCAAGAAAGCCTCCTATTATTTCCAGATCCAAATTAGAGATTGAAATGATGGGTAAAGATCAACAGGCATCGCCTGATAGAATTACCAGCCAGAAAGCTAAGGAAGGTAGAAGCCAAAAAAAATTGTCTGGCGGGTCTTCATCAGTTTTCTCCGGCTGATGGTTTCTTGGGCGGGTGTTTTTTTTACTTGTCAAATTCAAATTTTGAGACGCGGGATATATACCCCACAGCAGAACCGGGCAAAGTCTGGGCATGGCCTAGGGTAGGAAACATAGGCCGAAACAAATAAAAAGTCAGCCTTCCAAGGATCAAACAAATGGCTGTTGTCAACGACTGTTCTCAAGCCACTCCTCGTTATATATCATTGAAAGATCATAAACATGAACCTTAACATCGCTAGGTAAACCTGAAAACTGTGTAACTAAAATTTTATCATTAATTTCATGTAAACTGTGCACGTCTCACAAGAATCCTGTGTGCTTATTTGGCGTAGGATTTCAATGTGGGCTGCATATACATTACTAAAAATAAATACACGACTCCTCCCATAAGAAGCTAAGAAGCTAGACAACCACAACCAATAAGAAGCAATGGAAATATCCTGTAATCTTCATGTTCTCTATCATAATCATAATCAAAGATTCACATTGGTGTTGAAGGATATATCCACTTTAACGATATATAAAAACTATCAATCATTTAAATAATTATAATTTTTATTATTTGCTAATTTGAAGTGAAGGATCTCCTTGAAAGCAACATGTTTTACTTGAACAACTATTTCATTCTAATTTTACTAGTAAATATCTACTATTTACTTTTTAAAAGAAGTATAGAACTATCGAGAGGACGCTATGCATGGTGTGATTTGGTGATCTGGGTTCAATTTTCATGGTAAATATCTATAAGAAATATTATTAAAAAAAATATAAAACTATTCAAAGTAAAATTATATATATATAATAACCAACACTATTAACAGCACTAATATAATAAAGATGATAGAAAATGAGTAAAATTATATATATATATATAATAACCAACACTATTAACAGCACTAGATGATAGAAAAATAATATAATCTTAATTTTTATGTTAAAAATATAAAACCATGTGATTAGTATTTAATCACGTGAGAAAAGGGTGACAACTAATTTTTGTCCTATATGTTGCTTATGATTCAATTGTATTTTGAGTTAATAGTTTAGAGAGATGACTCATTATTTTTATAAAGTTTAATCTTATGCATACTTATATACGTATATTTACTTATAAATACATTCAATTAAAAATCTAATTACAATGAAGTAGTATTATTTTTATAGAGTTTAATCTTATGTACACTTATCTTACATATATTTACTTATAAATATATTTAATAAAAAAATTTACTTATTATGAAGTAACATTGTATAAGATTGTTAAAATTTATTTTGTTCTAATTAATTTTATAATTAAAAGTGAACATTATAAATGTTAAATATTAATATTATATATATATATATATTATTAGTTAAAGAAGGGGTATTGAAAGGATTCTAGAACCTTTTACAATTTTACAAAGGAAAAACTATTACATTCAAATGAGATAGAAAATAGATAATAGGTCGTTACCCCAACATAGTGCCCTACCAATAACTTATATTTAACCAAATAGCCACAAGGGAAGAGGACACGAGTTGGTCCGAGTCAAAGACAACCTTTAACTCCTCAATCTCCCAAAGTATCTAAAAGCATATTAGTATCAACCAGCCTATGACACAAACCTACCAAAAATCTTAGTTTGAGAACCACTTGGAACAACGCCACTTTTGTCCAAGAAGAGAGACCATCCAACTCATTATCTAGGTGGTAAAAGGATGCCACATTGGACCTGCTTAGCCATTTAAAAGAGGGACACAATAGCTTATAGAATGGCTTCCATAGAAAACCAAAGAGAAAAATATTCAACTCTCACAACCAATCAAAAAGCAAAATCCGGGAGAGTAAGGAAACAATTGGTCATCTAGCATGAAGGCAAACAACGTATGCAAAGTCATTAGGGACATCGATAGGTCGGCCATCATTCATCGATTTGGATTAGGCCATGTGGGAGATTATCCCTTCAAATGGATATCCTGGATTGGAGCAAACCCAAGTTGGTGAGGAAGTTAGTCGCCTTGTCACCTTCCCTATATATATATCTTGCCTAAATACTTTCCATGCCACGAAGAATCCAATTAGCTTCCTTGACCATATTAACAATATTCCAGCTAGGAAGTTGCAATCCAGAGATCATATTGATCACGTTTAAAGAGTCATATTTGATAATAGTTTTCCTACAACCAATCAAAGGGATCAGCACCACCCCTCAGAAGAATGTTTTGGCTTCCACAAAGTGGCATGTTTGGGACCCAAAATTTTTAGCAAAGGCTAAAATGATATTTCCATTGTGATTTCGAAACACACCTCCTGCACTAGCTTTCTCGAGGTTTCCTTTAGAGGGACCATTGAAGTTAAATCTGATCCATTCAAGGGGTGCAGGATCCACTTGGTTAATGCTCTGGTATTCCTCGAGTTCTGAACAGTTCTTCTTCTAGCTTGTTGGAAACCAAGTTTGGCTTCAATGAGGGCTTCAGCCTTTGGACCACCACGATCATCCAAATATAGGATAGACACATTCTCAATAATTGCTGGTAAGACTTTAGCCCAAATGGAAGCAGAATCTCTAAAAACTCTCCTAAACATCGTGTCATTTCTTTCCTTCCATATACCCCAAACTAGGTGAGGGGGACTAAAATTTGACAAGCATATCCTCAACATACTTGGATTGTGAAATGAAAATACCAGAAGAAGATTGTTGAACTTGCATGCCAAGAAAGTAACTCATCTCCCCTAAGTCACTCATTTCAAATTCATTAACCATGGCACTCTTAAACTGATTTAACAAGAAATCAGCAATGCTCAAGAAGATAATGTCATCAACATAAAGGTAAATAATGATGAAATCATTACCTTCAACCTTGGTATACACCGTGCTCTCCGTTGTGCATCTTTGATAACCATAAATCCGAGCATACCAAGCCCGGGGTGCTTGCTTCAAACCATAGAGAGCCTTCTTCAAGCGGTATACCTTGTGTTGTTGGCCAGCCACCGTGAACCCTTCTGGTTGCTCCACAAAGACCTCTTCCTTCAAGTAGCCATTCAAGAAGGCAGACTTGACATCCATTTGATAAACCTTCAAACCAAAATGAGATGCAAGTGCCAAGAGAGAACGAACAGTCTCCAAGCGAGCTACAGGAGCAAATGTTTCATCATAGTCAAGTCCCTCTTTCTGAGCATAGCCTTTAGCAACAAGACGTACCTTGTGTTTTGCAACTGTCCCATCAACATTATGCTTTGTCTTATAGATCCATTTTACACCAATGACCTTTCTATTATTGGGAGCATCAACTAGTTCCCAAGAGTCATTCTTTTGGATCTGTGTTATCTCTTCTTCCATGGCCCTTTTCCAAACATCATGAGCAACAACTTCTTGAAATGATGAAGGCTCAAAAAATGAAGGAGAGATAAGAGCATATGTGATGTTTACCTCTTGATTACCCCCTCTAGTTTGAGACCGAGTCACTCTCTTGTTGAAGTCTTCATCCAGCATTAGTGATGGAGGATGATACCACTCGCTAATCCATTTATTCTTAGTCGATGGGAATGTAGGAGCAGTAGGGGGACTGTTTGGCTGGGCTTGTTGTGGTGAGGTGGTGGCATGTGTGGGAGGTGATGAAGGCTGAGGTTGAGAGGCCGAATCAGAATCATCGAGAGCAACATCGTCATCAAATGTAAATGTAGGAGGATTGTCAACAACAGTGTCCTCCCCCTTCTTGTAGACTCCCCCTTCATGGAAAATCACATCCCTACTAATATGTAACTTGCTAGTAACAGGATCGAAGCACCGATATGCCTTAGACTCATCAGAGTATCCAACAAAGATACATTTGGACTTTTCATCAAGTTTATTCCTGTTCTCCTTGGGGACATGAACATAGCAAGTGGATCCAAAAATTCGAAGGTGGGAGATGCTTGGTTTCTGGCCAAACCAAGCTTCATATGGAGTGGAATTTGTGAGAACTTGAGTAGGACAATGGTTAAGAATATATACCGCAGTATGAATAGCCTCCCCCCAAATATTGTTATGAAGATGCATCTCTTTGATCATGCATCGAGCCATCTCCAAAATAGTTTGGTTCTTTCGCTCAACAACACCATTTTGTTGCGATGTGTAAGCAGTTGTGTACTGCCTCTGAATCCCATGTTTGCTACAATATTCTTTAAATTCATTGGATATAAACTCTCCCCCTCTGTCAGTCCTAAACTTCTTAATGAAATAACCAGATTGCTTCTCAACATAAGCTCTAAACTTAACGAAGCAATCAAAAGCATCTGACTTAGTTTGTAGCAAATAACACCAGCTCATTCTGGAGTGGTCATCAGTGAAGAGTAGCATATATCTGCACTTACCTCCAAGAGTAGGAGTCTGCATTGGTCCACATAGATCAGCATGCACCAGCTCAAGAGGAGAGTTTGCCCTATAATTATGCTTTGGAAAGGACTCCCTGTGTTGTTTACCAACAATGCAACTTTCACACAAAGGATGAGAGGGATGGGAAAGGGTGGGAAAACCTTTAACCAACTTCTGCAAACTAGTCAAGGATTTAAAGTTGAGATGCCCAAACCGTTTGTGCCACAACCAAGGAAGGTCTTCAGTGGCTTTCAAGCAATTGGCAGCCGGTTGCATCCTCAACATGTACATTCTATTCTCAGACATGAGAATAGTAGCAATCACCCTATGATTTGTCTCATCCGTGATCTTGCAGCTCCTCTTTTCAAAGACAACCTTGTAGTTTTTATGGTAGAGTTATCCAATGCTGAGAAGATTATGCTTCAGCCCAGGAACATAGTAGGTGTCATGCATATGCATAATCTGACCGGATCTTGCTCTAAAAGCAATTGTTCCTTTGCCAACAATATTTACCTGGTTGTTATCTCCAAACTTGACATGACCACCAATCATTTCCTCAAGTTTGACAAATAGGTTTCTATTGCCAGACATGTGATTAGAACAACCACTATCGAGGTACCAAATACAGTCATCTACAACTTCAAAGTTGTTATGACTGAGCAAGAAAACATTGTGGTTACCTTCTCCTTCAGTGTAGTGGGCTGACTGTTGTGTTTTCTTCTTCTTCCAACAGTATTGCTCAGTGTGGTCATCCTTACCACAAAAATCACAATGTCGAGGAGTCGAGCTCTGAGATCTGCCACCAGTAGAACATCCTCCTCCATGACCTCTACCATGGGCTCTTCCACACCCAGATATGCCACGACCTATGAAGGAAGATGTAGAACCAGAGGGAGAAGCTTTGTTTCCTAAAGTAGACATCTAAATACTAAAATGAAGCTTCCCCTGAAATGCTTGATCGAGGGCCTCAGCTCTATCACGAATTTTGTGCTCATAGGTAGTCAAACTACCAAGCAACTCTGCTACTTTTAGCTAAGAAAGATATTTTGATTCCTCAATAGCTATGGTGATGGGGTTGAATATTTTGGGTAGACTACGCAGTACCTTTTCCACGATCCTGGTGTTGCCCAGCTCCTCTCCATGAGAGTGTATAGCATTGACCAAGTCCTGAACCTTTGCAAAGAAACCATCAATGGTCTCCTCCTCAGACATGCGAAGAGATTCAAAATCCCTGCGCAGCATTTGCAATTTAGCCACACAAACTTTGGTCAATCCCTTGTAAGCAACTTCAAGGGTATCCCAGGCTTCCTTAGAAACCTTGCACTCTACAATATTGGGAAATATAGCAACATCAATCCTGCTCTGGATAGCAAAAAAGAGCCTTAACATTCTTTTTCGGGTCTCTAGGAGCTCCTTCTTCTCATCCGCAATCATACTAGCAAAGACAACTACATCCACCTCAGTATAGCCCTGTGAAACCAAATTCCACAGGTCTTGAGATATCAAGAGGGTCCTCATATGAATACTCCAGTATTCATAATGATCTCCACTGAACATGGGTATTTGCAACTACAGAGAACTAGGTTTTGCATCCATTTAACCCTACAAATTGAGTTGCTCTGATGCCAAATGAGATATTTTTCAAAAAATAAGGAACACACAAAAAATATTGATTGCAGAGAAAAAAATAGAGTTACAAAAAAAAATACAGAGTTGTGTACTACTGGAAAATTGAAAAGAATAGAATATATATGGTTTACAAAGAGCAAAAATTAGCAATTTTCTTATCCTTCTACTATTGGAAATTTGGCTTTTTTCCTTTTTTTTTAAACCTTATATTTCTATTTTTGGTAGTTTGCCTTGTCATTGATTTTCACCATGTCTATCCGAAAAAACGTACACCCATGAGATCAAACAGACTTTTCATAAAATACTAAAAGGCACACAAACTCGGGCTAATAAATAAGGGATACTATTGATCAAAAGCATCAGAAAATTGGTTCGATACAACCCAACAATCTCTGGATGAGGTCAATTCCTATGAAGTCCTAACTAGCTATTCCTAAAAGATGGGGAAAAAAGGTGCTAAAAGAGACAAAAGAAGCTGAAGCCAGAACTTACAATGGTGTTGGTTAAACCGCATAAAAATACATAAGATATAAAAGCTATGCAATCAAAAATTTAACCAAATTACCTAACAGACCAACCTGTTTTATCAATTACAGAACAATATCTTATATGTTTTATAGTCCAATGGATTGAGAATTTTAGAACTAAGAAAACGAACACATGCAAAAATTCAGAGAAGAATTAATACTTATGCTCATTCAACAAGCCTATATTAGAAATAAACAAACATTTACACATACTTGTTTTGTAAGAAAATGAACCAAAGGTCAAATAACAATTTGAATTGTATTTATACTTGCAATGTGCTTCCATACATGTAAGTTGTAAATGCTTAAGAGTCGACCCTTTTACCTTCTACATTCTAGTATTTATAGTTTTTACAATACATTTAGTTATCAAGGCATCATTACCTCAAATATGAATTGTTGTTATATCTGAAGATTCGCCAGATTGTTAAGCTACTCGACGGTATGCCTATTCTAACCATCTGGTTATGGCCTGCTAATCTGGCTGGAATATGCTTCATATTGAGACGTATTGGTCTTGGTGTTTGCATCTGGTTTGTTGATCCTTTTCTAACATTTTTGTTGAACTGCCCATGACATTATCACGATCGCATAAGTAGCGATATCATTGTTAAGATTGTCTAACAAGCGATCCTACCCTGTTGGCAAAATAATATGGTGACCACCTATATACTAATAAACTATTATCGGATATCAAATTGGATTTGCATTTGTCGTTCCATGGTTGTCAGGTACATAACAAGGCTTAGAATAGGTGACAGACATTTGGTACCTCTATCTACCTAATCTGGGTATAAAAGTTTGGGTGCCTTTGGGACTTGGCCTAATTTTTCTTCTTTTCTCTACGAATCAAGTATAAACGTTTTGGTGCCTCTAGGACCTATTTAATTTTCACCTCTTTATTCTACAGATGGGCGATGAAATTTTAGTTCCGCTACCTATCAAATTCGGGTACAAAAGTTTTAGTGCCTTTAGGACTTGGCCAATTTTCATCTCTTTGCTCTGCGAATGAGTGATGGAATTTTGGTATCGCTCCCTATCTATGTTTGATAAAAATCTTCGATGAAGGGAACACTTAGAATTAATTACCTTCTATATTTTAAATATTGTTGGGTGACAAGCCTTGTGTACCACTTGTTTTCTATGCCTGGTACAAAACCTCCAGCTCTTTGTATATGATGGACTTCTTGTACATGTCCCTGCCTATGTGAGATATAAAATATCTAGGAGGTTCAGGACTTAGCCAAATTTTTATTCATGCCTTTTTGTCTAATATGGGTTTTATGTTTGGTAAAAATCTTCAACGAGGGGAACACTTAGAATTATCCACCTTCTACCTTTTAATTATTGTCAGGTGACGGGGCCTTGTGTACCACTTGTTTCCTATGCTTGGTACAAAACCTTTGTCTCTTTGTAGACGAAGGACTTCTTGTACTTGTCTTATGCAAGATATAGAATATCTAGCAAATTAAGGACTTAGCCAAATTTCCATTCATACCTTTTGGTCTACGATGGGTTTTTTGTACCTGCCTATTGCTAGTTTTGGCACAGATCTTTCGACGATATTGGCACTTAGATGTTTCTGCATGTACCTACCATCAAACAATATATTCTTGGTGCCTCTTCTCTACTAGGACGGGTTCAATTCTTTCGACAACCAATTCTTGTATTAGGACTAACAGGTCATTTGGACCCGTTCTACTCTACTACTAGATGTGACTTCCATCAACTGAGGGATTAGAGATTTGACTGTATTTTGGCCAATTGCATCCTTCATTGTTGGGAGACAAACTCTTGGTACCTAGCTTCAACTTTTGGGGCAATATATCCGATCAATTAAGGACTTAGTCAAATTTTCCTGTTTCCTTACAAACTATCGAGCGACAGGTTTTGGTACCCGTTTGCTACTAGATGAGGTACAATTTCTCCGATAACCTCAAGACTTAGCTAAACCTTGCTAGCCTATTTTATTGCATGTAATCGGGTTACTATTTTTTGGTGGCTTGTCCATCTCTATTAAGTCATCCAACTTTTTTGAGGGCAACTTCCTGATGGTATTTGAGACACAAATAATATTAATAAAAAACCATAGAAAAATAATATTGATATCAATGGGGTTTAAATAGGACAATAGAAAGCTAAAAATAGCTTTAGGGAATAATAAAAATATATTATCCCTTAACTTAGCTAACTAACGTGCTATGGGTTGCCCCCCAAAGTCAGCTAACAACTAACCTAGTTACGTAGTCAAAATGACTACAATAACTAACTAACCCTAGGTAACTAGTAAAAGGTAAATACTAGTGGTAAAAAGTAACAAGCTACTTTTTACCATGCGGTAAATTAAATCTACCTAGGTGAATCTTACAAATGAGGTAATAATCATAGTTACTAACATATTAACTCTAACATCCTCCCTTATTACATTATTTGGGTAATGTATATAAGTATCCCAATACAGTGAAAAATATGTTGATATGCTGGTTCTTGCTTTTGTCATAGTGCTCTGGCTGGTTCTAAGCACAAAATGGGCCATTCCTCACTTTATCTTCACATCAAAAAATGTCCTTATTGTAATCTTGTCATCCAACCGGATTGCATGGGTAACCAACCGCTGCACCGCTAGGTGTACTAGAGTAAATCACTACATACGAGGTTCATTCGGTTACAATATGATTTTGCAAATTTTTTGATAAGGTAGCTAAGGTGTTGGTCATTGTCAAAAATGCACCCTTATAAGTTTCCCCCTTGTTGCAAAAACATGTTGTAATAAAATTTCTGAAAGAAGTGTGACTAAGGTGTCGATCGTTGCCGAAAATGCACCCTTATAAGTCTTCTTCTCTTTTTACAAAAAAAATTGTGTGAAGTAAGAGAAGAAATGTCTATCCCCCCTTAATTGAAAAATATGTGCAATTCATGAAGCTTTGTTTTAAGGGTGTTACAAAAATTGCCTCCTAGGCAAATTTTTACACCAAAAAATTCCCCTCTTTTGTTACAAGTACTTCAAACAAAGAGAGTTTGATTTTTATGAAGCCTAAAAGAGGTACAATCACCCCTTTATTACAAGTACTTCAAACAAAAAACTTATGCTATTTATGAAGCCTAAAAAAGAGAGTGTAAACGGTGCTTGCTTAAGTTGATAAATTTGTTTCCCTTTACAATATTGTATTAGCCATGAGCACTTTGTGTGCTCTTTCTGAACTGAAATCAGAATCGAAATCAGATACTTCACTAGCAACATTGCTTGTGTTTTGCTTCTATGATGTGCCTTTGCCATTTTTGTTTTGCTTGTTTTTAAACCAACACTAATTGGTGTCATGGTTGTCTTTTTTAAGATGTGAGCAAAACTTCTTTTGAGTTTTCTTTTTCTTATCTTTTGAATATGATCCTCCCTTATGAAAGTTTCCTTTCTTATTTTCACCCTGATTTTTTGAGTAAAGTGCATTGTTTGACACTTCATCGCTTTGGAGTTGATTTGCTTCCTCCGTTTGAAGCAAATTGACTAACTCTACAAAGGTGACTGATCTTTGAGATACATTAAGGGAGGTGATCAACATTTTATAGGATTTAGGAAGAGTCCTCAATATTACTTAAGTCAAAATAGTATCTTCTACTTTGGCTCCTAAAGCATTTAGATTTGACTTTAATTCTGCTACTCTACAGAGGAATAGTTCTACCGATTCTCCTGACTTCATAAGGAGTGTATGAAGTTATGTTTGAAGGTGTAAAATAGTTGATTGATTCTTGCCTTCAAAAATGGTACAAAGTGCATCCCATGCATCTTTACCAGTTTTAGCTTCACTTATATGAGGCTGGATCTCATCAGTAGTAGCTAGGAGGATCAACATGAGAATATGATTGTTCTTTTTATCCCATGTTTTTTTATCTCCTCCTACTGATGTGGGTCTTGATTCAGTGCCATCTACTAAATCCCATATTTCCTCTATATTCAAGATGGCTTTCATATTAGTTTTTCATGCTGAATAGTTAGGACCTTTAAGCAATTGTGTATCATTTAAGTATTTATTGATAGTTGCCATGATGAAGGTTCTAGAATTTGCACTAAGATGATCTTTCTTTCACTCTTAAGTGGTATTTAATGGCACCTGCCTGAAAAACTTTCTTTGAAGAAATATGATCAGTTTGAGGATATATAAGTCAAACAAATAAGAAGTGAAAGAGAATTCACTCAAAAAGATATTTAATGACACCTGCCTGAAAATCCTTTTGAAGAGGAATAATCAGTTTGAGGATATTGAGACAAACAAATATGAGTGAATTTAGGGGTTTTTAAGGAGAGAATATCAATTTTACAAATGGCTTGTACTTGTGCAAATGAATTACACAAATTATTGTGAAATTTTGGGGTTTTGAGTGTTCTTGATTTTGACTTATAATTGTAAAAAATAATGCAATAATCAAACAAGAATGCTCACAAAATTCTTATCATGTAGGTGTCGGATGCAATCGAAAATGCACCTTTTATTTACTAATTTTTGCAACAAAATTTGAATTTGTGTTGTGCAAAAATTTGATATTTTGTCTCCTTTTGTTTTTGAAATTTGCAAAGAATGTGGCATAAAACAATTGCCTTTCCTTTTGTTTTGCAAATTTAACAAGTTTTGATTTTGTTTTAAGTGCCCCTCACTTTTGTGTTACAATATTGCAAAAAAAATACAATTTCTTCTCTTTCCCCTTTGTTTTGCAAAATTAACAAAATAGCACTCCTTTCAAGTCAAGTCGACACATGACCCGTGTTTGAAAGGCTTCCAAAACCAGTCGACGCACGACTTTGTTTTTATGGACCCAAGGTCTTCAATTTCTTCTCAATTTTACAAAAAATAGAATGTGCAATTTCATGTATTATATCCCCCCTTGGAGAAAACAAATGCACACTTTGCCTTTGAATTTTACAAAATTTTCAGTCTCCTTGTTTTTCAATTTTGCAAGAAATAATCAAATGTCTTTGATTTTGTCCCCCTTTTATGTTGTAAAATTAACAAGGTTGAGAAGAAATTAGGGCTTTCTAATTTGCAAAAATAATGGTGCTCTTAAATGTCTTATATCCCCTTTGTGGAGAAAACAAAAGCACCCTTTTGCTATAATTTGCAAAAAAAATAGGCTCCTTTAATTTAAATTTTAATTTGCAAAATTTTAAAGAAAAAATTAATCAAATAGTTTTAATCAATAATAAAAATTAACTATATGTTTTGTTTAAAACAAAATCAATTTATAAAAAAATGATGTTAAAAACACATGATTTATTTTTAAATTATTAAACAAAACAAATACGAAAAAAAAACTTTAATTAAAGAAAACAATTCTCCTAGGACGGGTTCAATTCTTTCGGCAACCAATTCTTGTATTAGGACTGATAGGTCATTTGGACCCGTCCTACTCTACTACTGGATGCGACTTCTGTCAACCGAGGGATTTGACCGTATTTTGGCCAATTGCATCCTTCATTGTTGGGAGATAAACTCTTGGTACCTAGCTTCAAATTTTGGGGCAATATCTTCGATCGATTAAGGACCTAGTCAAATTTTCATTTTTCCTTGCAAACTATCGAGCGACAATTTTTGGTACTCGTTTGCTACTAGATGAGGTACAATTTCTCCGACAACCTCAAGACTTAGCTAAACCTTGCTAGCCTATTTTATTGCATGCAATCGAGTGACTATTTTTGGGGGGCTTGTCCATCTCTATTAAGTCATCCAACTTTATTGAGGGTGACTTCCTGATGGTATTTGAGACACAAATAATATTAATAAAAAACCATAGAAAAATAATATTGATATCAATGGGGTTTAAATAGGACAATAGGAAGCTAAAAATAACTTTAGGGAATAATAAAAATATATTATCCCTTAACTTAGCTAACTAATGCGCTATGGGTTTCCCCCCAAAGTCAGCTAACAACTAACCTAGTTACGTAGTCAAAATGACTAATAACTAACTAACCCTAGGTAACTAGTAAAATGTAAATACTAGTAAAAAGTAACAAGCTACTTTTTACCATGCGGTAAATTAAATCTACCTAGGTAAATTTTACAAATTACCAGACGAGGTAATAATCATAGTTACTAACATAGTAACTCTAACGCTTCCTCTACACTGGGTGATTTTCAACATCCAACATACAACAATTTATTGAAGCCTATCTACTTGTTAGGGATTGATAAAACTTCCAACAATTTTCACTTATCGGAAAACTGGAATCAGTTACCTGTCTATTTGCTGCCTAGAAATAACACATGTAGCAACTGCCATACTTGGCTAAAAAATCATTGTTTCAGTATTTTTATCATCTTGCTACAAAACTCATGTGGTTCGGGTAGAAACCAAAAAAACCCACATTCTGGGCGACTCAAACAATGTGAACTTGTGGAAATAAGAACTTAGATATCCATATTTGGAATTTTGCACTTTCTAAGGGAAGGGAAAGGGAAGAAGGGGCTAGAAGATAAGTTGGAGGAAATACAATCGGTAATTGATACAAGATAAAAGGAGGGTGGCGAGTGATGGTTTGGAGTGCGCATGTGAAAAAAATAGGTAAAAGGAAAAAATGAGAAGAAGAGAGGAAAGGAATGAGGAGGAAAAAATGTGATATGGAATGTTATTTACAAGAGATGGAAGAAGAAAAAGTAAACATACTCTCAAAAAAAGGAGTGTGTGGCACAATTTATAGGGGAAAATTAGAAGAAACGATACTTCTAAACAAAAAAAGAAACAAAAGGGAAGGCAATCCTGGAACTATCCCAGCAAAATGGTATGGAGAATCACCTGGCTCATGGGACACCCCTAGAAATTGTACCTTCATGAGCATACTCCGCTGCAGCTAACAACTGCTTCAAGAACAGACAGATTCCCATGAGCATTTGCTATCATTGCACATTTTTTTCTTTCTCACGCAATCTAGCAGGAACCTATTTTGTTGATCATAATTTGTTATGCAAGTCTTCCTCTATGCCCTCGAACTCATATTTATTTCAAGAATACTTTATGTTATGTTACACATGAAGTCTTATATAGAGTAAAGTTCCAAGGGATGGTTCTACCAGCTGACACTCGTAGAACTGTACATCTTGAATAGGTCCTTTTATCGAAAAGTTTAGCTTTTTGCAAATTGTCTTTTCATATTGTCATTTATGTCAACTGAGATCCTTCTTTTTTACGGCTTTCTATGCAGTTGAAATCATGTCCTTGTATGGTATGGTGTGCTATCCCACTCACACAAGTTGTGATAGTTTTGCCTCATGCGATGGCAAATTTTTAGGTGCATCCTCTGTAGATTATATATTATTCTTCTCTTATCCATTGGGTTATGGAGTTGGAGTGTTAAATAATGAAAGGAGAAGAGTACGAGAAGGGGATAGAAAGTGACTGATGAAAATAAAATTGACAGTAATCAAAATTTATTTTTGAATTTGTTTTTTTCGTATATTCTGACAATCTTATGTTGTGTTTTACATTTGGTCATTCTGCAATTAATTATTGCAAGTATCTCATTTTCTTATATCTCTATTTTCATGTACAAGATGATGTAACACACTCAACAAGTATGCACTTGTCATATTTGCTTATTTACTTGTTGGTTATGTACACAAAATTGTGGTGTGTCTGACATGCATGACTTAGAAGATTTTGTGAATATTATCCTGTGAATCTGCAATACCCAAACCATACGACCCTAAACTTGAGTCTTTTTGTTTGTATTGAGTTTACCACGGCTCCCAATTGTTTCCAATCATGATTTGGGTTCCATTCCAATTTTTATTCTTGTTCTGAAAATCTCGTATTCTAGACTTGGATGGTCAAAAAATCATTTTATCTTGTTCTTATGGCTCCCCATCTAGATATTAACCTTTTTGATGTCTCCTATAAGTATTTCCTTACTCGGAAATCCATCTGGTTTGTTACCTTTTGTTTATTTTCTTATTTTATCATTATATTTTGGGTTGCTACCCAGAGACAATAAAAATTACAATCCTCTGTATCCAATCGGAGTGTAAGACCAACTACTAAATTATTATAGGACATTTGGTTGAAGGGCGAATAACATATTCCAAACTGAGTTGACCTTGCTTTTGATGGGTCACTTGACTCTAACCTTATGTTGCATACGGCTTCCTTCATCAAACTTGTCTTTTGTTCTCTATAACCTCCAATGTAGAAAGGATGTAGGTCCTAGCTTACCACCTTGATGATCTTTCTGGCACATGGGATTAGCATTTGATCTTTATCTTGGGTCATGCATCCTTGTACATATCTTAAAAAAACTCGAGATAAGCACATTTCAAACAATGGGGGTACATCAACTACCAGAATGTCTTGAATGACAACCAAATATGGATGCCCACATATCATCATTAGAAAATTGTGTAGCGTCTTCACCTTTTTCAATGGTACTCCCTTAAAACATAATAATCCTGATTCCTATCTATCTAGGCTCAATCTCAAAATTTTGTAGACTTCTAGTGGCATGATTGAGACTTGGGCCTTTGAATTCACTACACAATTATGAAGTATACACTTGTCTAGGAATAGAGATAAAACGGAGAGGGATGATTCTCTGGAATATTTGAGGGCGAGCCTGCTATAAGTGCATCATTGGATTCTAATGATTTTCCAATAGAAATATCAACCAATTCCACTTTTTTGGATATCAACAAGTCTTTCCTCAAACCTGCTAGCATTGGGACAAAGCTCTTAAATAGGTTGTAGAATTGCTCCACCATTTATGTTCTTTATTTTGCATTCATGGTTGGGAAATATAGCTTCTTATAGGCCTCTATTCTTTTCTGATTTAGGGATTGTAGGGCTGGTAGTTGACTGCTTGTTTGAATCCCTTTGTTTATGCTTTGGTCTACTGGGATTAAGGCACAATTACTATTGAAGTCCTCAATTTGGCTTGTTAAGATAATATTTGTCTCTACCCACTGTTTACGCTTATGCATGGAATTGAAAGTTATCATGTTCTCTATCAGTGGGAGCCATTATGAACTATTGGTCTGAAAGTTTACCTAGATATGGATTTTACCAAGCGCCAAAGGCCTGGTCGGATACGGAGCATCCATTATCTTTCTCTTTTTTAGTTACCACTATGTTTTGTGTCCTTTCTAGTAATATTTTCAAATTTGTTGGTTTGCAAGAAGTTATCTTGCGGGTGTGGTTGTAATGATGCAAATCCTTCACTATCATGAGCATTTATTCCAGGATGTGTGAATCTTCTCTCCATGTCCTAGACCTCTTTAGTTAGCCTTTGAATCATTACCTTTAGTTGTTGTTTTCTTTGTAGGTGTTTCTCCTTAGGAGTAGAAAACCAATAGTCTCCAAGACTATACAATGGATATGGTTTAGCTTCCTAAGAGAGGGATGTGAAAACATGAACCTATCAAAGGATTTATAAGATGAAATGTATATCTAGGAGGGATTTTGTCGGTCATAATCAACATATTTTTAGCACGGATGGATTCTTGGAAAATGTGAGGAAACTTTTTCTTTAGATTGCTAAATGAGAATACTCAAATCATAATGAAAGGCATTGATATAATAAATATATGCTTGAGCAGGATATGGTTGGAACTCCTGGGGGATTCTTCTTCATGGATATTGAAATCAAAAATATTTTCATGAAGAGCTTGCTTAATGAATGAGAATTGGGTAAGCAATAAGAAAGAATCTTTAGGGTATTTAAATGTGTTGATAAGAGCCTCAGCTAGATCAGCCCATGTGTAGATACTTCTACTTTCCAATTATCTGTACCACAGTAATACCTTTTCTTTGAGAGAGAAAATGAGCGACCTGATCATTACATCCTTAGATACAATGCTATGAATAGTAGCCAAGGAAGTTATATATTGGTAATGTTCAAAAGTAGTCTTCTTTGTGCCATCATAGCTAGGCAAGACCTTCAGAACAATCTTGGGTATTTCATGCAAAAGCAAAACATTGAGAGGGTGTGTATCATCCCAAAGTGGATAATATTATTGGGCCATATAACTCATTCTAACAGTACCTTAGTGATTACCCTAAAGGTATATGAACTTTGACACTGATCTTTTAAAAAATTTGGGTTCTTTCTTCAAATGGGAGTCGCCATATGAACATAATTTTCTTGCTAATGAGATCAATACTGCCCATCAAATCTTGAGTCCTTTAAGAAAATTAGGACACAACTATGTGTTCAAGTCCTAGTAAAAACTTTTATGAGTTGGAACACTATGGTTTTAAAGGTAACCTAAATTAGATCTGCATTTTATTTGCACGGAGTCGTCGGGTGATTAAAAAGGATCTTGTAAAACAGAGTATCACCAAAACTCGAATTTATATAGATAGTGGGACTGAGTCCCACAAAGCATGCCAAAAAATGGTCAGAAAATCTACCTATGGTAATATTGTGTACCCAAAGACCTTGACTAACATTGAATGACCTAGAAGTTGTAAGGCTTCAGTGGTCAATCTACGGAGGAGGTCGGTTTCTATGAAGTCCTAACTAGCTATTCCTAAAATATGGGGAAAAAAGGTGTTGAAAGTGATACAAGAATCTAAATCTAGAACTTATAATGGTGCAGGTTAAGTCGCATCAAAATACATAAGATATAAAAGCTATGCAATCAAGAATTTAACCAAATTACCTAACAGATCAACCAGTTTTATCAATCACAAAATAATATCTTACATGTTTTATAGTCCAATCGATTGCAAATTCTAGAACTAGAAAATGAATACAAGCAAAATCCAGAGAGAAGAATTAATACTTATGCTCATTCAACTAGCCTATATTAGAAAAACAATCATTTATACATACATGTTCTATAAGAAAATGAACCAAAGGCCAAACAACAGTCTAACTTGTATTTCTATTTGCAATGTGCTTCCATACATATAATTTGTAAAATTTGAAGAGTCAATCCCTTTTTACCTTCTACAATCTAGTATTTATAGTTTTTTACAATACATTCAGTTATCAAGGCATCATTACCTCAAAGGTGGATTGTTGTGTCAGAATATTCATCAGTTTGTTAAGCTACTCAACGGTATGCCTATTCTAACCATCTAGTTGTGGTTTGTTGATCTGACTAGAACCTGCTTCATCTTGAGTCGTATTGGTCTTGTTGTTTGCATCTAGTTCATTGATCCTTTTATGATATTTTTGTTGAGTTACCCTTAACATTCACATGATCACATAAATAGAGATATCATTGTTAATATTGTCTAACAAACGATCCTACCCTGTTGTTAATCGGGTCAATTTTTTTGGAGGCTCGTCCATATCTATTAAGTCATCCAGCTTTATTGAGGGTAGATTTCTCTACGTTGGGTCATTTTCAGCATCCAGTATGCAACATCCTATTGGAACCTGTCCACTTGTTAGGGATGGGCAAAACTGTCAATAATTGTCACTTGTCAGGCAACGAGAATCAGTGACTTGTCTATTTGCCACCTAGATAGAACACATACAATGACTACCATACTTGGCTAAAAAATTATTGTTTTCATCCTTTTCATCATCTTGCTACAAAATTTTTGTGGGTAGGGTAGGAACCAAAAAATAGCCACAAGGCTTTGAAAAGTGAGAAAAGGAATAAAGGAATGCTCTGAAGGGTCGATTTAACTAGATGGACTTTTCCAGTCTGGTTGAGAAGAGCCCCTTTCCAACCAACCAATTTCCTTTGCATATTTTCAATGACTGGGTCCCAAAATTTCTCTTTTAATCTCCCCTTAAATAATGGCATCCCAAGGTAGGTAGAGGGAAATTCAACCACCCCACAACCCAAAATTTGAGAGATCACTCTTTAAATTTTGGGGGGTTGTTAAGGAATAATATTAAACTATTTACATAGTTGATCTTCTAGCCCACAACCCTTTCAAAGGATGTCAGAATCTCCTTAATCTTCATTGCTTACAGAATAGAAGTTGAAGTGTCTATAAGAGTGTCATCAGTGAACTGTTGTTGGGATAATGGATCCACTAAAAGAGTTGGCTTTATACCTACTATGGTTGATTTTATTTTTATAGATTTACCCAATGCTTCAGCCATAATGATAAAGAGGAAGGTCAAAAGGGGGTCACCCTAGCGCAGGCTCCTACAACTTTTAAAGTATCCTGCAATCGAACCATTGATGATAACTAAGAAGAAGGTTGATGAGATACAAGTATTAATCAAGTTTATCCATATTTTATGAAACCCAAATTTGTTCAAAACTTTCAATAGGAAACTCCACAAAACCCTGTCATATGCTTTGTTCATATCGAGCTTAAGAAAAAGCTTAGCTATCCCACTCTTGTCCATGGGATGAACTGAAATAATTCCATCCAAAATCTGCCTTTTTGTCACAAACCCACTCTAAGCTAGGTCAATAATTTTGGGGATAAATAGCTTGATCCTATTAGCCAAAATTTTTGTCAAAAACTTATAGATGGTATTACAAAGGCTAATAGGTCTAAAGTCGCTAAAGACCTTAGCTCTTTGGGATTTCGGAACAAGGAACAAGAAGGTGGAATTTACATCCCTAGGAATGGTACCAAACCTCTAAATCTCTTTCAGGGCATCTTCTATATCTTTCCACACAATGTGCTAGAATTTTTGAAAGAAGATTGGGGGAAATCCATCTAGATCGGGGGCTTTCAAACTGTCCGTTTCAAAACAACTTTTTTATTTCCTCATCTTTAAAGGGGCTCAACAAGAACGAGTTCATATCTTCAAAAATCAGGTTTGACATATTTTGAAGTAAGCAAACCTCATCTTGGGATTCACTATCATCCATGTTGTAAAGTAAGGATTCAAAACAACTAACAACCTCTAGCCTAATTTCCTAAATATCATTTGTTTTAATTCCATAAGCCTTCAAAATTTCTCTAATTATATTAGAGGTTCTATACCTCATAGTAGATGCGTGGAAATATTTTATATTTTTGTCTCTCACTTTGAGCCACTGTTCCCTTAACTTCTACTTCCAAAGAATATCCTCCTCAGCCAAAGTAATATGGAGCTCACCAAGCACCCTTTTCTCTCTATCTCTAATCTCTCAAGGCTGGTCCCCAACACTGACTACTCTCTCAATTTCTATTAACTGATAATCCTTTCTTTGGGAGATCTAACCAAAATGACCTTGTTCCATATTTTAATGTTTGACTTAATACACTTAATATTAGAAGCTATTTGGGAGATTAAGGGGCCAAAGAAGTCTTGGGACCACCAGTCCTTAATATTTTCTTCTAGATTCGAATGCTCTTGGAAACCTCTTGGAAGGATGATCCAAACACATATGGTCCAATCCCACTTTAGGGATAGAGCGTATAGAAGCGTCTCAAAAAATGGGTAAGATTTCCTTAGAAAGTTATATTCTACCTAACCTAATCTGAATGAGTTGTTCCCAATTCTTCTGTTACTCCATGTATATTTATTGTCTTTAATCTCAAGATCCATTAATTTATTTTGATTCACAAATAAAGTAAAATCTTCCATACCTCTCAAAATACCCATAGTTCCCCCTTTCTTGTCAGATTAGAAGAGTGGAGAGTTGAAATCTCCAACCAAAATACAACTTTCCCCTTTGAAGGCTTCTCTCATAGTTCTCAAGGAGTCCAATAACAAGCTCCTATTAGTATATAAGTTTGTAGCATAGATATTAGAAAGTACCCACCGATGATTGGAATCCTTGTAGCATAAAAGGATGTTAATAACTCTGTTTGAGGATGATAACACTGAGCTCGCCAGTTTCTTTCCATCCCAAAGGAACATAAGCCCCCCGAAGCCCCTTGACTCACACTGGCTATAAAATGTGCACTCATCCAAATAGTTTTTTAACCGAATCGTTCCTCTCCAACTTCATTTCTTGAAGTAAAAAATATCAGGTAAAAAATATTTCCTCGATGACCCCACCACACGCTACTTTGTAATATCATTTAGACCCCTTTTATTCTAGGACAGGAGTTTCATTTACAATATTTGGTGGAGGTTTTTCTTCCTTACCCATAGGGATCTTCAATTGCTTTTCACCAACCCCTTTTCCTTCTTCTAAGCCCAGTAGGAGCTGAATTCCATCCACTATTTCTAACTCCGTATCCTTCTTCCTCAAGTCCCTATTAAATGGTTTCCCAATCTTCCACTCCACCCCCACATAAACCATATTTTTCTTATGGCTATGATTTTTGGGGCCTAAGGAACCCTTCTCCAACCTCAAAATACCTTTTCTAGCTGCCACCAGCTCTACAAAAGGAATATTTAGACTAAAAATTACTACCATTCCCAAATCAATCTGAAAATCGGCTTCTGAGCCCAAGAAATTAAAAGGGTTTTGCACCTTCAACAAGGGCAATGAAGTAGAAGAACTAACCAGGAGATGGGACAAACCCCAACCCTCCCTCGAAAGGTATTCTGAAACCAGTTTCAAGGGAGCCAAAATAGATTCCTCCTACTCCAAAGCAACTAAGTCATTAAAAGGAGTCACGACTAAAGATCCAACAACCCAAATGTCTAGCCCCCTTCTCCAAAAGGGGCTTCTTTTCTTTTGGGATAATCTTAGTCCAAGATATTTTTTTTGACTTCTTTGCAAGGCAATTTTCAGGGATATGCCCTAATTTTTTACAAATTTTGCAAAAAACAGATTGATTTTCATAGAACGGTAGGTTGAGTCCAAGAGCCCAAACTCGAGATAAGCTCGATGGATGATGGTAAATTTTCTTCCAAGTCTGCTTTAATGTACATGTGTGCAAAAATTATTCTAGACTTAGATCTTGTAGCTAGGTCAATCAAGACTAGGTCCCCCACTGCTTTTGCTATTTCCTGCAGAACATCATCGTACTAATATTGGAATGGCAAACCTGGAATCCTGACCCATAGGGAAGCAAAGTTAATCTTCTAAAGATCTGGATTGAAATATGAATTCCATCAATGAAGGAAGATACCTCTCTTACCAAAAAACCAAGGACCACTACCTAGAATACTCTTCGAGACTTCCTCATAGTTTAGATTGAATAAGAAGGTCTTTGTATGGGCCATAACCTCCAGCTGACCTAGGGGATTCCATTTAGCAATAGCTCATATTCTCACCACATCCAAATCTGGCCTCACCCAATAAACTTACCCACAAAATTTGAATCTCCCAGGTCCATGGTAAGTTTCACTTGACATTCAAGGATGAGAAGTTTATCATACTCTTAAGAAAAGTCGATAAAAATTCAGAATATCCAACCAATTGATACAACTGCCACATAAGATGATCCACCTGGAGAAAAATATTTAGATCTCAAAGGTGGGCCCCTAGAGCTAAATTCCAAGCAACAACTTGTGATATCCCATTGTGGTAGGAGAACCAACAACGCCCTCAAAAGCCAAACCTTGACCTCAAGCACCAATAAATACCAACTCCAGACCAAGCATACTAGAAAAATCCAACTTATCGATCTGACCAACTTTTTGACCACCACCTTGAATCCTCAGCCTCACCACCCCCTTCATCTTGCTCACCCTTACCGCCCTGACTGACAACCTACTCATCACGCCTACCCTAATCATGATCTAGCCTACTCGCCCTTCCCACCCTAACTGCTAGCTTACTCATCCATCCTTAGAAGCTAAACTCTAATCCTTCAAAAGTCAAACCCTAATTTTTAATTCACATTGTGATTGATATATCTCAGCTATGAATTTTGATATGGATTCCTTCCCAAACTTCAAATCCTTCAAAGTTGTCTCTGTCTGACGTAGTTGTGGATTACAAACCCTCCAAATTCATCGTTGCTAGCTTCAAACCCTACAAATATTAATATTATATTAATATCATGGTGTCTAATTTTAATTAATATAGACAACATATACCTATATACACATACACTCTTTTGTATAATTTTATGAATTGAGATAAACATGTTACTTTCTCTAACATTGATAAAGAAAAATACTATGGTTACATATATGAGTTATAATATACAAACACTCACTTATGCTTATTTGTGAACATTGAGTCATTTGAGTTTTCTATGATTAACTTAATTATTTTCCATCACATTATACATGATATATTAGAGTATGATATTTAAAAAGTTATCTTTGGTATTATAATTTGTTAATTTGTATATGACACATTTCCTTTAAAAAAAAATTTTGCACTTGAATCATTTTTAATTGAAAAAGAACATGTGTTTTAGACTTTAATATATATATATATATATATGATACTTTGAGCTTGATATCCTCGAAAGCAAAATTACATTTTAAAATAGATTTGCACAAGCTTTATATTGTTAGAAAATAACATAGACATATAGCTAGAATTAAAACATATTCTTTAATTCATACAGATAAAAGATAGCTAAAAAGATAATATTTTATTTGAATCCTCTCAAACTATTTGGGATACATTTAGAAAATAAAAGTTCAATTTCAATAATATTAAATGTAAATAATATACAAAATTAGGAGCAAATGGAGATCCTATTTTATGAATTGCACTTTCCCTTTATGCATATAACTCCTTTAAAAAAAAAACTATTACTTGACATTTGAAATTAAACATCCATGTTTTTACTATACTCATTTACATAGTATTAATATTATTTTTAAAATTATTATATTAATATTAATATATTTAATTTTCTTTTAAGCTTTACATGGTTTTATTAAATTTTAAATATAGCTTAAATGTGTCCAAGCATATATCACTTACTGGAATATTTTACTAATAGACAAAAATAAGCACCTAAGAATAGATGTGAAATATAATATGGTGGTATTTTATAAATGGCTTCGTCTAGGCATTCCTATTTATGTTTTGCTTAATATAAAAGAGAAATATTTTATTGAACTTAAAAAATTTTGGCATGAAGATCAACTGTAATTATATTTTAGATGTTTATTAGATAACCAACATTAAGAAACTAGTAAGATGATATTATGGTCATATTTAAGATTAACAAATCACAAATATCTACATTAATTCATACCAAGTAGAGTCTGGATCTTTGAACTCTTGGCCAAAAACTTTAGCTTTTAACTACTAAGAATATGCTTTGTATATTTGTATAAAAGTATCAATTAAAATATTCAATGATTTATATTCTAATTGAGACAATAACTATATGTTTGATAATAATATTAAAGAATATACAATGTGTGGGAACCCAATGACAAAAAATGGTCCTTCTAATTTGGGGGTTTGGTTTATGGCCTCCACTACATAATTTTTATGGATTTTTATGTGTTTCTTATATTACAATGAGTTTTAACTGGAGTAAAATCCTAAAATGAGGAAATAAGAGGAACAGGAGCTCAAGCCAATGATAGTAACTAGATCCCCGTGTGGGTCCTTTTAAAATCTGTTGCAAATATAGGAAAGAAGAAAGAATGATCAAGTGATTAAATTGAATTAAATATTTTGATGACCTCCCTACCCTGCTTTAAAAAGGGGAGGTCGAGGATTTGACTTTTCAAAAGCGGGAGGGCTCTTATTGTAGAAGTACTCAACTAACCAAAGTTAGAATCCAAGTACTTCACTCTCCAAGATTCAAAAACCAAGAACTATCACAATAGCTGAATTGACAAGAGTGAAACCAACACAAGAATGCACAAAGCAATATCTCATATATTAAGTCACACTCCACACACCAAACATGAGAAGGGAGGAATCACTTATATAGGAAGTGATTCCTCAAGATGTACAAAGAATAATCAATGTGGGACTAACAAGCTTCCCACTAGAAGATAAAATAACAAGCTCAAGAGGCATCTCTAGGCCTAGAAGGAGCTAGAGATGTCGGATCAAAGCCTAGAAGGACTCAAAAGAACCAGAGCGAGCTAAGCAAGCTAATGTAAAGGTGCAAATACTAAGCACAAGTGTAGAAAAGTATAAAATATGCACCAACACCCCCCATAAGTGCAGCTTAGGTAGGTAGTGTTTTGTGAGTCCTGGCGGATGCGCCATAATGAACTCAATACAATGCAATGATCAACTCAATAGTAAAAAGAAAGGAAAACCCCCTAAAAGAGAAGACCATGAAGAAAGAGGAGGTGGGAGACCCCCCTAAAATAGAAGAGGTAGAAGACCCCCTAGCTAATGTCGATGTGCCTAACCCTAAGAAGAGCTCGTAGCTAAGTGTACTTGCTCTC
Organism: Wollemia nobilis; assembly: GCA_028583015.1. Classification (NCBI taxonomy): domain Eukaryota; kingdom Viridiplantae; phylum Streptophyta; class Pinopsida; order Araucariales; family Araucariaceae; genus Wollemia; species Wollemia nobilis. Next base: position 1,588,638 of record JAQPPZ010001082.1, read on the forward strand.
GATGAAGGATTTGGTGAAGATGTCGATGATCTGCTCTAAAGTCAGACAATACTGAAGATCAATGATGCACTCTTGAATAAGATCTCTGATGTAGTGCATATGAATCTCAATGTGCTTGGTCCATTGGTGGTGGACCAGATTCCATGAAATGGTAATCGTACTCTGGTTGTCACAAAAAATGATCGATGGCCTACGAAATGCAATGCCAAACTCCATGAGAATATGTTGGAACCATATGGCCTCTATCACTGCATTTATAGCTCCTCGATATTCAACCTCAGTAGATGATAGAGAAATAGCATGTTGCTTCTTACTCGACCAACATACTGGACCAGAACCCAAGTGAAAGTTGTAACTGAAAGTAGACTTGTGATCCAAAGAATCGCCTGCCCAATTTGAATCAGTGTATCCCACAAGATCGATCTCAATGCCTATTGAATACTAGATGTCAAACTGCAGTGTCACCTGTATGTAGTGTAGTATTCGTTTGGTGGCCCTCCAATGAAGGTCATGTGGTTCCTGCATAAAGCGAGAAACCATACCAATTGAATATGCTATATCAAGTCTGGTATGTGTCAGGTAGATAAGACTCTCAATAAGCTGACGGTATAGTGTCACATCTGCCAGTGGTGTAGAGCAATCAACCTCAAGCTTTACCCCCAAAAAAAAGGAGTCAGAGATGGCTTGCAATCAGCCATGTGAAACCAAAGTAGAATATCCCTAGCATATTTGGTCTGTGCAATGAATATCCCTATCGAAGACTGTGTGATCTCAATGCCAAGAAAGTAGTGCAACAACCCCAAATATACCATGGAAAAATAGTCCTGAAGGGTAGACTTAATTTCCTGAATGGATGATGTGGAACTCCCAGTGATAATAAAATCATCAACATAAAGTACAAGGAGTAGAATATCATCACCCGAATGCAATATGTAGACGTTCGGATCAAAATGACATTGTGAAAAGCCAAGGGAGAGAAGATAGGCATCCATCTTGGCATACCAAGCCCATGGGGCCTACTTGAGGCCATAGATGGATTTTTGAAGTTGATAGACTAAGGAAGAATTTTGAATGAAGCCATGTGGTTGCTCCATGTAAATCTCCTCATGAAGATCCTCATGAAGAAATGCACTCTTTACGTCCATCTGATGAACTTCCCATCTCTGAGAAGCAACAATAGCAAGAACCAGTTGAATAGATGTCATCTTTGCTATGGGAGCAAAGGTCTCTGAATAGTCTATACCATGTACTTGGGAAAAACCTTTGGCAACCAAGCGTGCCTTGTGTTTTTCCACTGATCCATCTATTGCAAACTTAGTTCGATACACCCACTTGCATCGAACAAGTTTCCTTCCCTTAGGAAGGTCAACTAAATCCCAAGTGTGATTCCTAAGTAAGGAATCATACTCATCCTCCATAGCTACATCCCACTTGAGAATGCCTGATGCCTCTCTAAATGTCTATGGGTCAGAGGTTGTAGCCAGGAAGGCATGTGGATACTCAAGTGTCTCTAATCTAGTCCATCGTGTGTCATAAGGATCTCCAACTAAACTTTCAGCTGACTCAAGAGTCTGAGAGGCCCTACAATGGTGTTGTGGTAGGTATAGTAGGAGCATGAGGAGAAGCCTCATCCTCTGTGTCACTCAAAGTGGAGGGTTTAGAACCCTTCAAGTCACTGCTGGATGAAGAAGTCTCTGAAGTTGAATTTAAACTATCTGGCGAAGAATCTGAATCTGATGAAAACATTGAATCCATTGTATTTGTTGTTGTAGATGTAGATGGGGAAGTGTTTGAAGAAGGATCATGAATGGATTCCTTCATGCGAACACTTCTCGCAATGATAAGCTCATGAGTGGTGGGATGAAGAAGTCGGTACCCCTTTGTACCATCTGCATATCCGATAAAAATGCAAGGCCTACTTTGTGGTTGAATGACTTTGTGCTTTTTAGAAGGAATGCGGGCCCAAGAAAGAGATCCAAATACTTAAAAATGAGTGACTTTGGATTTCATGCCAAAGGAGGTCTCAAAAGGGGTGATATCTCCTACCTCTCTATGTGGCATCTAATTTTGAATGTGGTTTGCATAGTTCATAGCCTCGATCCAAAACTATGCAAGAAGGATCTAGATTGTATCATGCAGTTGCTCATATCCTTGGACGTATGATTCTTCCTCTTTGCCATGTTGTTCTGCTAGGGTGTGTATACAACTGAATGTTGAATCTAAATACTCTCAAGGTACAAAGCTCTATGAACCAGTTATTGGCATATTCCTTGCCATTGTTAATCCAAAGAATTTGTATGTCTTTTTTTTTGTTTCTCGACTAAGGCTTTGAAGCTTTGAAAGTTCACAAAGACTTCACTCTTCTTGCGAAGAAAGTAAATCCAAGTGTACCGAGAGAAGTCATCAACAAAGACTAAGGCATATCTAGACTTATCAAATGACAAGGAAGGAAATGGTCCCTGAAGATCACTATGAATCAACTGCAGGATGTGAGTAGCCCTCCATGCATTGCCCTTCTCAAATCTCTCCTCGGGATGTTTTCCAAGGATACATCCTTCACAAACTCCATCCGTAAAGTGTACAAGGGGTAATCCAATGACCATATCCTTTGAGTTGAGTTGTTGAAGGTAGTAGTAGTTCAAGTGTCCATACCACTCATGCCACAATTTGCTCACTTGGTCTGAGTGAGCCAACAATGCCAAAGAAGGTGAATCGAGAGCAAAGTGAGTGAACTTATACAACCTTTCCTTCCTATCACAAATCTCGTGAGCCACTGTAGTATCACTGTTCAACTCTCTGACTGTCACTATCTCAGGTCCAAATTCAATTCTCTTCCTTGTACCACTATGTGCAATCTAAAATATGGATAGTAGATTTTTTTATAAGGAGGGAACATGTAGAACATCTTCAAAGGTGCCTTCACCAATTTCAATATCCCCTTTTCCAGCTACATCAACACTAGTGTTGTTTCCCAAAAGAATCTGTGAAACATCACAAGGCTCCAAGGAAGAAAAGTTCTTCAAATATGAGGCCATATGATGTGATGCACCCGAGTCAAATACCCAAGTGCTAGAAGGTGGAACTATCACTACCATTAGGGCTTTGCCTTTACCCTTTTCTTTCTTCTTTGTTGAGTCCTTTGTGCTTGAAGTAGATTCATTGATGTTGTTCTTAGCAAGAAGTTCCTTCAATTGATGTATCTCCTTTTTAAGGAACTTAGACTCATTGTGGTTACCTTTGCAAAAGCCACAAGTTAACTTCTCCTTCTTAGGTTTTCTATTTTTAGAAGTAGAAGTTTGTGAACTAGGTTTTGGAGTAGTAGAGGAAGGAGGTGATTGAGAGTTCTCCTTTTTAGGGCCTTTAAGTTTGTTCGACTCTTTGCTTCCATTTGTTTTCTCTTTTGTGTCGTGTTGGGCAACTAAGGCATGAGACTTAGATACTTTCATGACTCCCATTTGTACAAGTTTATCTTGTTCCTTGCACAACTCATTGGAAAATTCATTGAAGGAAGGCATCTGATATGTTATCCCTAATGCTCTTCTAGTAGAATGGAAAGTTGATACAAACACTTGATACAAACATTGAAAAATCTACCCCAAGTTTGGATAGAACACATAAAACCATTTGCTGATATTTCTTCTCTACTCCACATTCTTTTAGTTCACTTCTTAAATGGTTGAATTTGGTCAAGTATTCATTGATATCCCCATAGTCATTAGGATCCAAACCCATAAGGTCATTTTCTAGCAAGTGCTCTCGAATATCATCTATTTGACCAAATAGAGTTCCTAGCTTGTCCCATGCTTCTTTTGGAGTATCTAAGGTCACAATGTGAAACCTAATGTCTGGAGAAACACAACTACAAAGAAAGCCAAGGGCCATGTCACATTTGTTCAACCATTTTATTTTGTGTGGTTCATCTGTTGGTTCAGTTTCATCCCCTTTCATGATTCTTGAATATCCCTTTTCCCTTAGTTTGCTCGTTACTTCAATTTTCCAAGTAAAGTAATTATGTGTAGTTAACATGGGAAGAGAAGAAGAATCCATAGTGAGAGGAAAAGAAGCACAAGAACACAACAAACACACTATTGCACCCCCCTTGATTACTAATTTGAAGAACCCCCTCAATTTGTAGTTTGGCACTTTATAACTTAGTGTATTTATAGATTTTGACCTTCGAAAAGGTGTATTAAGCTGGAAATTACAGTCTAGGTGTAAAATTTATGCAAACAGAATGCATAAATTTGAAGCTCTAAAAAAACTAAACACTTTAAAAAATGGCACTCAATTACGAGCTATCATTTGAAAGTTATAAGCTTCTAAAACTGCAAAAAACTGTGACTGAACAACTACTATCTAGAAAAACTGAGAATACAAAGAAACTGGGAAATGCCCCGGGATACCGGTGACAAATCTGGATAAGTTTATAGGTTGTCTATAGGTTTTGGCATGTTTTGGATGCAATAGTGAGGTCCTTTTGGGCTGAAAATGGATGTATTTTTTAGTGGTCTCCAAAAGTCCACCAAGAGCCCGATGTGAGTGCAACCTGAGATGAATACCTGAAAGAACAAGTCACCAAGAAACGTATATCTTTGATTTTTGAACTTTCTGATCACCAAGATCCCAAGTGGACGAGGTGAGAGCATACAGTTTCAAAAAATAGGTTATGCAAAACAATCTAGAAATGGATTAGTCCTTGAAATAACTTAAGCTCTGGTACCATGTAGAAGTACTCAACTAACCGAAGTTAGAATCCAAGTACTTCACTCTCCAAGATCCGAAAACCAAGAACTATCACAATAGCTGAATTGACAAGAGTGAAACCAACACAAGAATGCACAAAGCAATATCTCATATATTAAGTCACACTCCACACACCAAACATGAGAAGGAAGGAATCACTTATATAGGAAGTGATTCCTCAAGATGTACAAAGAATAATCAATGTGGGACTAACAAGCTTCCCACTAGAAGATAAAATAGCAAGCTCAAGAGGTATCTCTAGGCCTAGAAGGAGCTAGAGATGTTGAATCGGAGTCCAGAAGGACTCAAAAGAACTAGAGTGAGCTAAGCAAGCTAATGTAAAGGTGCAAATACTAAGCACAAGTGCAAAAAAGTATAAAATATGCACCAACACTCATTTCTAAAAGGGAAGGGGTCTTTTGCATATTGATATTTATTTTTTTTAACCTATTTAGGCAATGGTTGGACTAATATAATTTATCTTCCATTTTCGTTTTTTGACTTTATCCTATGTTATCATATGACATAGTTTGGAAATGAGTAGGATGATTCCATTCCACTCATTTGTTTTGTTGTATAATATGTATATATTTTTAAACTAAATAGTACAAAATTTCATTTAGAAAAAATATAAACACATTTTGAACCTATCACATTATTAAATCATAATTACTCAAATAGAATAATCATCTATTCATCCATTTATTTATTTACTTGTTTATCTATATAAAATACTTTTTACTAAAATATCATTTACATTCTTCCATAAAGATGTTGTTAAGGTATGCATATTAAAGTGATTAACTCACAATGTAATTTAAGTTCATTTGTAAATTAATATTTAAAAAATAGTGAAGATATAATTGACATTACAAGTCTAATTTTTTTTCTTACAGTAAAAGAGATGCCTATATATTTTGTGTTATTTTATTATTATTACCACCAGTGTATACAAGTCTAATTCATCCATTTATTTATTTACTTGTTTATCTATATAAAATACTTTTTACTAAAATATCATTTACATTCTTCCATAAAGATGTTGTTAAGGTATGCATATTAAAGTGATTAACTCACAATGTAATTTAAGTTCATTTGTAAATTAATATTTAAAAAATAGTGAAGATATAATTGACATTACAAGTCTAATTTTTTTTCTTACAGTAAAAGAGATGCCTATATATTTTGTGTTATTTTATTATTATTACCACCAGTGTATACAAGTCCTCGCTCAAACACGTTATGATGGTAAAATAGTTGTTATATTATATTGAATGAATAAAATTATAATTTTAATTATAAAATATATTTTATAAGTGGTCAAGAAGTTTATGAGAATATTTTATGTTCAAAGAATTAAGGAATATAGAAGTTGGTCCCAATAGCATCCACTACTTATTAAGGAATTTAGATCTCAAATCTATTATAGGATATCATGGATATACAAGAGCATATCTTTGGCAAGTTTGAGTTGCATTTTCAACATTGGTACACATGGATAAGTTGTGAATATGGAAACTCATCAATAAGTTGTTGAGATGGTTCTAAGATGAAACTAAGGAAAATTGTAAGGTTCTATCTATTAAATCGATTTAATTTAATATCCTTTGATAAACAATATATTTTCTGCCATGATCTTGCCTTTACTTTTTCATATCACTATAATATACTTAATAATGTATCTTTTAGCATGGACTCGTAACCTACATGCACACTTTACTTTAAGATGATTATAATACATCTTGATGAAACTCATCAATAATTTGTTGAGATGATTCTAAGATGAAACTAAGGAAAATTGTAAGGTTCTATCTATTAAATCGAGTTAATTTAATGTCCTTTGATAAACAATTTATTTTCTACTACGATCTTGCCATTACTTTTTCATATCACTATCATATTCTTAATATTGTATCCTTTAGCATGGACTCATAACCTACATGCACACTTTGCTTTAAGATGATTGTAATACATCTTGATGAACTAGAGTGCTCCTAAGATTTATTTTTCATATAGAATATGGAGCCTAGATATCTTGGCTCTAATGGATGGATCTATGGTTAGATATATTGAAAATATGTATGAACTTTTTAAGAGAGTTTGGTATTACTTAGACTAGGGAGTATAAACATAAAAATGTGTCTAAATAGTTATTTTATAAATAGTAGAAAGTTGTTATATATAGGTCCCACTAGTACACACTTTCATGATAAAATTGCTCAATTCAATAAGTCATTAAGATAATTTGAAAACTAAAAAGAGTAATGGACTGTATAAGATCAAGGGTTCAATGGATCCATGAGGGAGATAACAAAATAAAATTATTTTCAATTATCTGTAGCACAATAATTAATTTAAAAAATATAATTGAATTAATAAATCAATGTAATAAAGTTATGTCTCCTTGATGAATTAGAAATATGCTCTATGAACATTGCAAGAACCTCCTCTAAGCACCCCTTAAAGAGTGTGACAAAGATACATATCAGATAAAGGCTTCTTATATGCCCTATAAGATGAAAAAATGCTTTAGAAAGAGCTATTAATTCCAAAAAGTTGAAAGAAGCTTCATTTTCAATGAATTTGAAAAAAGTGCCTTGTATTGATAACCTACATGCTATTTTTTTTAAATATAGCTTGCATCTGTGTTACATTTTTGTAAAATAAATTATAAGGTTAATAAACAAGGACCATTAGGCAAATCTATCAATCAATATATGAGTAAGTTAATTCCTGAATAATCTAAGAGACACAATCCTTGGATGACATTATATTACACTACTTAATCTCTCTTACAAATTTATTATAAAAGCCATTACTAGACGATTGTGATTGATTATACAAGGAATAGTTTGGAAGAAGCAAACAAGTTTTCTTAAAGAATTATATATTTTGTACAATTTAGTTTTGGAATGGGAGATAAACTAATGAGCTATGCAATCAATCAAGATATGGTCTTTAACAAACAAGACTTTGACAAATTCTATGACAAAATTAACTAGAGTTTTATTATTGAGGTGTCTGTTTGCTCGAGTTTGGTCTAAAAATTATTTAATCAAGTGGATATGATTTTCCCTTATGTTTCTATCCTATTGGTCATCAATGGTATGCTATTAAACCATTTTCCTATGTAGGTTAGTAATGTAAGGGTTCTCCTTAGCACCCTTTTTGTATGTGATGTTTGTTAGGCCTAAGGATATCTTTATGAGTAGTTTCTAATTAAGGGTTAATTTAGGATGTTACTCTTCCAAACATTAACAAAACTTTCAAATCTCATGTTGTTCAAGATATAATTTTATTCCTATAGAATGAGAAGAACATGTGTAATCCTTTGGATTTTCAATATCATGTGCCAAGTGTCGGGGTCTAAGATTTTTTTTGAAAAATTAAGTAACTTGCATTTGGATTAGATGTCAGGGATTAGTTATTATCCAATATATTGCTTATACAAAATATCTAGGCATCACATATAGACTGAATTTGATATTCAATTACATGTGAAATTAGTTTTTGATCATTTTCCAAAAAGCTGTATAGCTAGCATAATAAATTTATTTCCTTGATTGGTCAAAATTTAAATGATCGACAAGTTATCGTGGCAACACTTGTATTACCCCTAATTTTTGTTATACCCTATAGAAATAGTTATTTGAAGTTCACTTGCATGATTCATAAATTAATTTTAAAATAAATCTTCTGATATACCCTATAATTCAAAGGAGCCAATGTGTTTAGATAGGAAAAAAAGATGCAAGTGGGAATCACTAAAATTTCTATAATTTCTAATTAAATAATTTTTCTTTATATATGATGAACCATGGAAATTTCTTTATAAGTATCACATTAAAGTATCATATGCAAATATTATTTTAAAAATAAATTCTTAATGCTTTAAAATCTATTCAAGTTAAATATTTTCTAACGATGATTAGTATCTACAAATATTAATAAATAGATTTAAAAAATTATCATTTAATACATCATATCTCTACTAGGTATTTTACCTTGCTTTCTTCGTCAATATTGTGGAATAAATTGGTGTTCTCTAAGCCTTTATCCCTTGGTAACGATAAGTGAAAGAACCCTATTAAAAAAGAGATTCAAACCTTTATTAATATCTAGGATATCCACAAGAAACCATTAAAAGTATGATAGGATCTTAAAAGCATGTTTTATCTCTCACCCAAAGACAAACAAGACAATAATAATTTACAATAATCGGTAGAATAAGATCTATGAGTCAAGTTGTTCATACCTATGCTTTATGACATTTGCAAGGACATGTCCTAACTAGACCATGAGTGGTTGGAACAATTATCAACTTATAAAAATTTGCTCCCTTACTTAATAATTTCTTATAGGTTAAATATCAAGTGGAAGTGAAGGCTAAAGGAGGAACAATGATACAAGTATAATTCCTCAATAACTCATGTTGATGTCTTCAAAACGTTTAGCTTAGATCCTTTTACATTATATTTTTTCTTGCAAAGCCTTCCTAGCTAAACTAAAAATAATAGATGATAAATACAAATTCTATGGTAGAATAAAAACTTTGAAGCATTTACCATGGCAATGTAAGATTCACATATTTATTTGGTAGTCTTTAATCATTGAAATCATGGTAGGATCTTAAAAGCATGTTTTATCTCCCACCCAAAGAAAAACAAGATAATAATGTCATACAATGCTTAGTAGAATAAGATCTAGGAGTCAAGTTGTTCATACCTATGCTTTGTGATATTTGAAAGGACATGTCATAACTATACCATGAAAGGTTGGATCAATTATCAACTAGAAATATTAAAAAAGATTGCTCCCTTTATTAAATATTTTTGATAGGTTGAATAGCAAGTGGAAATGACGACTAAAGGAGGAACAATGATACAAGTATAATTCCTCCATAACTCATGTTGATGTCTTCACAAATTTTAGTTTAGATCCTTTCACATTATAATTTTTCTTGCAAGGATTTCTTATCCAAACTAAAAATATTTGAAAACAAATACAAAATCTATGGTAGAATATAAACTTTGAAGCATTTCCCATGGAAATGTAATATTGGCACATATATTTGGTAGTCTTTAGCGATCTCCTATCCAAGTGTATTTCTCAATTGCTTAGATTGAGATTTGGATCTCCATGGAATCACTCATGATGAAAATATATTCTAATATATAGACATTTGATTTTAAAGTATATATGTTTTTGTTTGAATTTACAATATTTTTCATAAACATATCCAAACATACATTCACCACCATTAAGCTTAGGAAGAATTAAAGAGCAACTTCAAGATAACAATAATAAGTGAAGGAAAAGAGATAAAGAGAGATGACAAGAATTAGAAGGTGGGTATTATCAGTCATATTTATAATCCCTACTTATTGTATTTTACTTGTTTATTTAAAATATGTTTCATTGACAATGAGATATTTATATTCCTTTTTATTATTCAGAACATCAAATCATATATTTATATTCCTTTTTATTATTTTTATTTCTTTAGAATTTGGATATTGTATTGAATTTGTTTAATTAGGTTTCTATTATGAATTTATTAATGATATCATAGGAGGCATGAATTTCCATTACACTATTTAGGAGATTCATTCTAATCATATTGTTGCGTCACTTCTATAATGTAATGACCCTCCTCACACAGATATTGGAAGATAAGTAAAATTGGTAATAATCCTACCTTTTCTTGTGGATTGTGGTACTATTGATAGCTACTGTGAATGTAGGACCAGGTTCAAAGTCATCGAGGAAGGGAAGTTAGTTGATGAAAAAGGTAATAAGGGAAGTGATGATTCGGCTCACGAGTACATGGACGCTCGCATACTTGCATATCATATAGATGCTATGTTTGAATGGGTTTTGTATTTGGTTTGGGTGGCGATGATGATGGGAGCCACTAATTATTTTAATATGCATATAGTTTAATTTAAAAGGAAATAGATATAATATGGGAATGCAAATAAGTGGATGTATGCATGGTTTAAAGAAGTCTGAATGCAAGTGAGTTATTATGGACGTCAATTATTAAGGTGTAGGTAAATATTATGTTTGAGTTTTATTTTATATAAATGATTGGAGCTATGTTTAAATGGTAGCAATATGTAAAATGAAAGTAAATGGTTTTCTTCATTGTGAACTGGATGAACATGGTGTGGAGTAGTGGTCAGCTTAACCGCATTGGTGCAAGGTGTTTGATTTCATTATGATTTTAACCCTCTCCATAACCATGAATCGAGATGGGAGGAAAAAGGAATTGAAAGCAATCTTGTTGGACGTAGTGGAAAAACAGGTTTGGAGGAAACCATCTTCAAAGGGAAGAAGAAAAAATGAATGGCATGATTGGATAAAAAAAAAAGAGAACAATGTGAACGAGATTTTGCAGTGGAATTTTTGGAAGAGTTGGGCAACTATTGGAAGGATTAGGCACTACGAAGGACTCCAGGTAGAGCATTCACAATAATTTTCCCTATTTTGGTTTAAAAGAGAAAGGTTTATGTTACACTGGAAAAATTGCTTGTATTTCCTATGTGAATATGAAATGAGAAAGTCTTTTAGAGTGCATATGTTTGATTTATTATTGGTCTACGTGAATACTTTACAATTTCATAACTAGGATATAAGATTTTCTTTGGTTGTGAATATTGTTGCTACTCAGGATTGAGGGAATATTTTATGTGATTCACATGCATTAGTATTTTTGAGTTTTATGTGAAATTTTGGAAAACATCTACAAGTATGCATGGTTGTGTGTTAGTAGAAATGCATTCATGAATTGAAGAGCCAAAATCTGATCCCTTCATCCTAATACCTCAAACCGTCAAGATTGTGAGTGAAGTTCTAGTTGGTGGTCTTAGAAAAGCTTTCAAGCATGACAGTAGTCAAGTAGAGGACTGAAGCCACTGAGTTGTTTGTAAAATTAAATATTTTATACATTTATCTTCATGCAATTGCATTCTGGTAAAAGTTGCAGTTCATACATGTGCAAGACAAACCTTGAACATTTGATGTATGTTGTGTTGCAGTCATTGTGATGTGTGGAAACTAGATAAGGGGTGTCATCTTATCCGGTGTTAGTGTATTTCCATGTATTCTCTTTAGAACCCAAACTCCAAATGTTAAACCTGCAAATGATGCTCTTTTATATTGCAGTGAACAAATTCTGAAAGTTTGTTAAACCAACAAAACTTTATTGTGGTTTTCTATAAATTCTGGAATGGTTTTTCAAGTAAAGGTTTTGTGTGTAAGATTGGTTTAAAAAATATCTTAAATTATCTACACAAGTTCTAGTTGTGGCTTGTGACTTTAAGAAAGCATGTACTTAGTTTTTGTGTGAATTATGTACAAGGTGATTATTATTTTGTTGATAAATTGATTCAATGGTTTGATTACTATGTATGATGGTTAAAGCAATGAGAAATATTTTTATTTTAATTAGTAATTTATGCAACCAATACTTATAAAAAGGAGTTAAACCATACTTTAGATGTTGGGACAAATTATGTTGACAAACATCTCGAACCTGGGTTGCCATGCTCCCAAAATATATTAAAGTAAATTGTTTTTAGAAAGTTGCATTGGGAGAGTAGCTTAAAACCTTAAAGAAACCTTCTATGAATTTTGTATGCAGAGGGGAAAATATAGATGAGATTAAGGTGTGGAAATATGTGCCAAACTTTGTAACCTTTTATTAAGCTTTTTTACCTAGTTTTATATCAAGATGATGAGTAGCTGGCGGGAGACCAAAATGGCTCCTCAGGTACCTTATTTGGTTAATCCCTTTTAATGTCATCGTATAGCAATGAGTTGTATTGGGATCAACATCCCTTAAATGAAATATCTAATACCTTGATCCAAGTTACTATTCTCAAGCTGAAAGCATACTAAATCCCATAAAATGCATGTTAAACAATGGCTAAACTTGTATTTAATATAAAAACTTTAGCGTGTTGGAAGTTGCTTTGCTGGAAGGAAGGATGGAATTAAAAATAGGGATATTATTTTACTTAAGCAAATTATATTTGAGTCTATGATTTATTACAATTTATGAAAATAATTACTTTAACCTAAATTCTATATGATATTAAAAGATGAGAAAAGAAATGGGTTTAATTTGATAGAAAAAAGGGTCTATTGATATGCTTGTGCTTATGTTTGAAAGAACTCAAGATAGATGCATAGGGAATTATGTTAAAACTTGTTCATTCCCTTAAGCCTTGGAACTATATTATAATCATAGAATGGAGGAGATTGCTTACATCATTTATTTCATTTAAAGTAAATATGTGTGTAATCCTTTGGTATCTTCCAAAGCTTAAAGTTATATATAGGTTTCCTTGAGAAGCTTTTATCTATGTGGAAACTTAAACTTAATTGGATGGGTTGGAAACTCTTGTTAGGAAAATTAGTGGGGCTTGAAAACAAAATATTTAGAATTGGTTGAGAAGCCCTAAACTAACCATGAAGTCAAGCATTGAGGGTAAAGGATGCTTGAAAATCATCCAAATATTATTGAGGTGTGGGTAGGCACACAACAATATCTAGAGAAACTGTAGACTGATAGAATTGGTCAAATAAAATGACTAGGTCAAGTCTAGTAATGAGGGGTGGTATGGGATGCCTTCTCCAAGTTGCATCTAGAATAGTACTATGATAGATCTCATGTATCTTTGACCTAGATGGTTAAGCCACATTGTATGGTATGGGACATACGAATGTGGGTCATAAAGAGCATGTGTGATTAAGACCAAGGCCAGGGTATTGGCATGGCTCTAACTAACTCTAGGAAGAGGATAATCAGCTAGACATTGGGTATAAGTATGTTATTTCCCTTTCATTCAATATTAGAACATGGACGAAGAATAGTCGAAGGTTTAGAATGGTAAGGGATAGGGAAGCAAGTGTCCACCCTCTAGGTGTTATGGGCCCTAGAGGATAACCCCTATCATGGATTGACCCTCATGCCAGAACATGAGGATGTTAAATGAGATAAGTCAATTCCACTAATGGCACCTTTACGGGATATGGTCGATCTCATCCACTTGGGTGATTGTCTGCAATAGTCTTGAACCTAAAAGTGGTGTAATATACCTATACTAAGTTAAGATTATGCTAATAAATAATTGGGTGAAGCAAGTTTGCTAAGAACTTGAAGGTAAACTTATGAGTAAAACTGTAGTATTAAAATGAAAAAAATATTATAGTGATTTGTTTATGAATTATTATGTGGTACAACCAAGTGAGTAGATTTGGGTTGTTACATATGGTATCAGAGCAAAAGTGATTCTGAGTTGTGGACTCTGATTGTGAATTTGTATTAAACTAATAGATTACCTCTTTCACCTACAAGTCAAATGGCATGAATGCTACGAGGTGGATCTTCAAGAAATCCTATGGGAGGCAGGGAGGAAGAAACCATCGAAGGACCTACTAGGGGACCAAGGTCAGGATTAAGACGAGAAGGCCCTCAACATGAAAGAAGGATGAAATTATTGAATGAACCTCCTCCTAATGAACCTGTCAGAGAAGGGGAAAATCTTGCTAAAGTTGTTCAATTATTGCAAACTCACATGGAACAACAAAGGGAAGAGATGGCCCAATAGAAAACTCATATGGCCCAACAACAAGAATTTATTACCCAACAACAGAGGGTCATAGAGGAATTAGCTAGGGAAAGAGACATTAGATTAGGTAGGACTGAGGAAGTATCAAGAGAACCTGAGGGATCCAGTATTGGAAGGGTCAGGGTGAGTAAAGAGTTGGATAGGAACCTGAGAAAGGTTGTAATATCTAAGTTTAATGGAAAGGGTGATGGTGATTCAATGAAAAATTGGCTAAGTGAACTAGAGTCGTATTTTTCTCTAGTAGTTTTATCCTCTGAATCTAAGATTGCTTTAGCAGTTATGAACATGACTGAGGTAGCCCTTGATTGGTGGAAATAATATAAGAAAGGGCATAAAATAGAAGCTTCAGACCTCAAATGGGAGGAGTTTGCCAAAGAATTTAGGGATAGATTCCTGACTAAGCAATATTATGTGGAGAAATTTGGGGAGTTTTCTAATTTGCATCAAGAAAATGTGTCAGTGCATGAATACCACCAAAAGTTCATTCAGTTATTGAAATATGCATCTCAATATGAAAGTAATGAAGAAATGAAGACTCAAAAATTTATTCTGGGATTACATCCTAGAATCATGATGATGGTAAATATGCATAACCTTGATAATTTACCTGCTACCTTTGATTTGGCAAGAAAAGAGGAAGCCAATCAGGAAATTAGAAAGGTATATTTTAACTATCAAAAGTTATCTGAGAAAGAAAAATATGAACTCAGAAAGTGAAAAAGTGTTGGGTTTATGAGATGGGAGAAAGATCAAAATAAGAAACCCAAAGGGGGAGAGCAAAGTAGGCAAGGTGGAAAAAATAAACCTAACTACCAAGGTGGTAAGTCCAAGCGGGATGGTAAAGAATTTACCAAAAGATAGGATTAGAAACTAGTAGGACAAGATAGGATTAAAGAAACTGCATCTCTAGATAGAAATGAAAATAGTAATAGATCAAATAGAGCTCCACCAAATGGATGTTATATATGTCAAGGAGCTCATTATGCTAGTAAATATCCCCATAGAGTTGATCGATGTTAGAAATCCCCAGATGAAGTAGCTCACAAGATCTTTGCAGCCATAGGTAATTCTAAACTTGATGGTCAAATTACCCCTTTCTTATTAAATGGGAAATTTTTTGGCAAGGATGTGCAAATTTTGATAGATAGTGGATCAATTGATAACTTTATATCTACTAAGTTAGTGAGGGACATACCTGTTAGACCTAGATTTTTGGCCAATGGTTGGAAGGTAGAGTATGGGTCAGGGTAAACCTACCAAGTTAACCAATGTCTGTTTGACCCTCACATTACTTTACCATAAGGAAAAACTAATTGGCA
The DNA here is from genome assembly GCA_028583015.1 of Wollemia nobilis. Classification (NCBI taxonomy): domain Eukaryota; kingdom Viridiplantae; phylum Streptophyta; class Pinopsida; order Araucariales; family Araucariaceae; genus Wollemia; species Wollemia nobilis. Next base: position 1,604,338 of record JAQPPZ010001082.1, read on the forward strand.
TTTGTATGTGGCACCTTTGCATGCATTTGATATCATTCTAGGAGTTGATTGGTTGAAGGCGCATAAGGCTCTTCTAAATTTTGAAGAGAGATGGGTAGAATTTATGGATGAGTCTAATCAAAGGGTTAGGATTTGTTGTGGTCAAAGTGAAGTTAAACCACATTTACTATCTACAATGTAGATAAAGAAAGTTATTAGGAAGAAGGGGATGGTCTTCATAGTTAAGATGAATAAGAAAGAAGAGACAAAAGTGGAATCTGATCTCTTCCAAAAGCATCCAATACTGGGAGAATTCAAGGATGTGTTTCCTGAGGATCTACCTAGGTTACCTCCTCAGAGGGAATTTGATTTTTCAATTGAGTTGCTACCTAGAGCAGCACCTATTGCAAGGGCACCATATAGGATGACTCCTATAGAGCTACAAGAGCTCAAAATGTAACTTCAAGATTTGCTGGAAAAAGGGCTAATCAAGCCAAGTGTGTCACCTTGGGGAGCTCCTATTCTGTTTGTTAAGAAGAAAGATGGTACCTTGAGGATGTGCATCGATTATCGAATGCTGAATAAGGTAACTATCAAAAATAGGTATTCGTTACCTAGAATTGATGATTTGTTTGACCAATTGAGAGGAGCAACCATCTTCTCAAATATAGACTTGATATATAGCTATCATCAGTTGTGAATACGAGAAGAAGACACTTCTAAAACAACATTTAGAACAAGGTATGGATATTTTGAATTTATTGTTCTACCTTTTGGGTTGACTAATGCCCCAATCGCATTCATGAATCTCATGAATAGTATTTTTAGAGAGCAACTGGACTAGTTTGTGCTCATATTTTTGGATGATATACTGATCTATTCCAAGAACAAGGAGGAACATGATCAACATATGAGAACTATACTTGAGATTCTGAGAAAGAATCAACTTTATGGAAAGTTATCAAAATGTGAGTTTTACACTCTGCAAGTACAGTATTTGGGACATATTATCTCCATAGAAGGGATTGTAGTAGATCCCAAGAAAATTGAAGCAATAATTGATTGGCTAGCACCTACTAATGTGATAGAGGTGTGAAGTTTTATGGGTATCATAGGATATTATAGGTGATTCGTCAAAGGGTTTTCAAGAATTGCTCAACCTATTACAAATCTCCAAAGGAAAGGTAAAGCCTTTAAGTGGATAGATCAATGTGAAGAAGCTTTTCAAATTTTAAAAAACTATTTGATAACTGCACCGATCTTGTAATTACATGATCCTGATAAGCAGTTTACAGTGTGCACGAATGCATCAATTGAAGGGTTAGGTGGAGTTTTGACCCAAGATGATGTGGTTATTGCCTATGAGTCCAGGAAGCTTAAGAGGCATGAGGTAAATTATGCCACTCATGATTTGGAGTTGGTAGTGGTTGTTCATGCCCTAAAAATTTGGAGATATTATTTATTGGGAAAACCATTTGAATTGAAAATAGATCATCAGAGTCTGAGGTACATATTCACTCAACCCTTATTGAATGCCAGACAAAGATGTTGGATGGAATTTTTAGCTGAGTACGATTTTGGCATTGAGTATATTAAGGGTAAGGAGAATAAGGTAGCAGACGCTCTGAGTAGGAGAGGGTGCATCACTGCAATGACAAAATGCCAATATGATCTGTTAGACCAAATTAAAGTATTGCAAGCAAAGGATGAATTTTTCCAATCTTGTAAAGTTCAGGATGAGCAAGAACCTGGAAAGGATATAGATTTTGTGATCAGAGATGATCTACTATTCTATAAGAATAGGTTAGTAGTTCCAATCTCAAGAGGGTTGAAGGAAATAATCCTTAAGGAGGCACATAATACACCTTATTCGGTGCACCTAAGAGGGACAAAAATGCGTGAGAATTTGAGAAAAACTTATTTTTGGCTAGGTATGAAAAAATATATCACTAATTATGTGGCTAGATGTTTAGAGTGTCAAAAAGTGAAAGTGGAACATCTACATCCAGTTGGAAAGCTATACCCACATGAGATACCTACGCAAAAATGGCAAGTGGTATCAATGGATTTTATAGTGGGATTGCCTAAAACAAGGTTTAGGCATGACACAATCTTGGTAATTGTGGATAAGCTAACCAAGGTAGCACATTTTATACCAGGCAATGTGCAAGATGATGCTCCTACAGTAGCAAGTAAGTTTGCCAGGGAAGTGGTAAGACTGCATGGTTTTCTAGAGGTCATAATATTTGATAGAGACTCTCGTTTTACCTCTAAATTTTGGCAAGTATTGCATGAGGTATTGGAAACCAAATTGAATATTAGTACTACTTATCACCCTGAGACTGATGGGAAGACTGAAAGAGTAAACCAAGTATTGGAAGATATGTTAAGAATGTACTGCATGGATCAACATACAAAGTGGGAAGACTACTTATACCCTTAGTTGTCAAATTCGTTGAATTTTTTAAATAAAATTCGAAATTCATCGAATTTAAAACCTGAGCGAATAAATTTGATGAATAAATCCTAAATTTGTCAATGAAAAATGGGTAGAAAACAAGTGGAAACAACCTTAAATTCTTCAATGAAAAAATGAGCAGAAAATAGGTAATATTTTCATTGAGAAATTAAAACCCTAGCAACTAAGTTTGTGAATAAACCCTAACCCTAAATTTTCCATGTTATATTTTGATTTTTTTCAAGCTCTTAAACCTTGGAGAAAACATTTAACTTTGTGTGCAGCTGCTAAAGAACAAGTTGAGAAAAAGACTACCTAATATGCCCGCTCTAAAGAATCAGACAAATACATGGGACGGAGTTGTATGATCACATAAGGAGAGGGAATCACAACAACAATCAATCGCAGTTCCCATTCATTGGACTGATTCCCTTCTTTCAAAAAAAATATATCAATAAAAATATTAGTTTCGTTACAGGTTTAAATTCGTTGATTCACAACAAAATAAGAGGCGGAGTTATATAAGTGTCAATATATTTAATATGACAATGATAGGAGTCCATTTAAACATTTTTAATTAATTTAAATTTTTAGGTTTTGCTTCGTAGGTTCGTGTGGAAAGCAATGAATAGGTTTGGTTTTCTAGAAGCCTATCTATGATCAAATTGTGTGGGCTTCAAATGGCACTACAGATGTATGAAAGCCACTTTCACTGAACAATGGCTCATTGATTTTTTATTAATAAAATAAATTAGGAGAGACGTTTTTAATAAATTGAAAGTGTTGAGCAAGGTAGAATTTAATTAATATTTGTTTACTAAATATAACAACATGAATATTATGGTTTTCTTATTTACTAATTTATTTAAAAGATATGTATATTTATAACCTATCGAATTTTATATCGAATTTTATTTCGAATTTTTAAACATGTCGAATTTTTTTCGAACTTTAAAAGTGTCGAACTCGAACACAAACTCGAACTTGATAACTAAGCTTATACCTAGTGGAGTTTGTATATAATAACAATTATCATGCGTCACTGGGTATGGCACCTTTCGAAGCCCTATATGGAAGAAGGTGTCAAACTCCCTTGTCTTGGGATAATTGGGAGGATCGGGTAGTGATTGGACCGAAAATGATAAAAGAAATGGAAGAAAAATTGAAAAGAATTTAGTAGAAGCTGAAAGAGGCCGCAGATCACTAAAAGAGCTACGTATACCTAAAAAGGATATTGAGGGAATATTTTATGGGAGACAATGTATTATTAAGGGTGAAACCAACTAAAAGTTCTATAAAATCTTCTAAACTGGACTAAAGATATATAGGTCCATTTGAAATTGTGGCCAGGATAAGCCATGTTGCTTATAGACTTGCTCTACCACCAAGCATGTCCAAAATTCACAATGTCTTCCATTTTTCCCTCTTTAGAAAATATATTGTTGATCCCACTCATGTCTTGTATGCGTCCAAATTGCAAATGATCGACCCACTCAAAAGTTAAAATTTGACCTGTTTGCATACTTGGTTTTAGAACCAAGAACCTGAGGAAGAGAAATATAGAGTAATGTCGGGTCTAGTAGGACCACTACTTAGATGGAAATGCCATGTGGAAATACGTGAAAGTTATGCAACAACAGTTTCCTTATCTGTTTGACTAGATTTAGATTGTTTAAAACTTTCATGTGGTTTGATGATATATGTATATTTACAAACAGATATGAGATTGGATATAGAGTAGAGTAGCTTATATGTGATTTGTATTACTTAAGTAAAGTGGTTTTGAACATGTGATAGTATATGTTTTGAATGAATACAATATGACATATTATATGATTTAGATATATGCCAAATATGAGTAATTGTGATTCTATGATGATTAAGATTGGGATTTTTTTGTGAGAAATAGAAACAAAGAATTTATTTGATTATTTTAGCATTTATTAAATCTAAATGCAAAGATATTTTTTTGTTTAATTTTGTATAAAACACAGGAACTGTGTTTGTCCTAAGTGGGGGAGGATGTAACGACCCTCCTCACATAAATATTGTTAGATAAGAAAAGTTGGTAATAACACTACCTTTTCTTGTGGATGTGGTACTATTGATAGCTACTATGAATGCAAGACCAGGTTCAAAATCGTCAAAGAAGGGAAGTTAGTTGATGGAAAAGATAATAAGGGAAGTGATGATTCGGCTCGTGAGTACATTGACACTCGCATACTTGCATATCATGTGGATGTCAGGTTTGACTGGGTTTTGTGTTTGGTTTGAGTGGTGATGATGATGGGAGCCACTGATTACTTTAATATTCATATAGTTTAAATTAAAATGAAATAGATATAAAATAGGAATGCAAATAAGTGGATGTATGCATGGTTTAAAGAAGTCCGAATGCAAGTGTATTATTATGGATGTCAATTACTTAATGAGTAGGTAAATATTATATTTGAGTTTGCTTTTATGTAAATAATTTGAGTTGTAGCAAATATGTAAAATTAGAGTAAAATGTTTCCTTCATCATGAAATGGATGATCACAGTGTGGAGTAGTGGTCAGCTTAACCGCATTGGTCCAAGGTGTTTGATGTCATTATGATTTTAACCCCCTCCATAACCAAGAACTAAGAAGGGAGGAATATGAATTAAAAAAATCTTGTTGGATGTAGTGGAAAAATAGAGATTGGAGGAAACTGGCTGAAAAGAGAAGAAAAAATGAACGGCACAGTTGGATTTGGAAAAAAAGAGGAAAAAACAACGTGAACGGGATTTTGCAGTGGAAGTTCTAGAAGTGTTGGGCATCTATTGGGAGAATTAAGCATTGCAAAGGACTTCAAGTAGAACGTTCACAATAATTTTTCCCTGTTTGTTTTTGGTTTAAAAGTGAAAGGATTATGTTGCACTGGAAATATTGCTTGTGTTTCTTGTGTGAAGATGAAATGGGAAAGACTTTGCTTTTTTTTTTTTAATTTACATGGTGGAATCGATAGCCGCCACGAATTCGAGTAGGCTTTCCAGCCTTTTATGGTCGCCACAGTATTTTGCGTTGTCTGCCCCCAAATCTATCACACAGATCTTCATGCAGTCCGTCCCTATAACCACCATGCCACAATCATTTTAAACCTTTTACGCCGCTAAAAGCACCAGGAAAAGGACAAGCATTCATTCCGGCGAGACGGGAAAGACTTTGTTGAGAGTGCACTTGTTTGAAGTTATTTTTGTTCTACATGAATGATTCATAATTTCATAACTAGAATATAAGCTTTGCTTTGGTTTGAATATTAATGTTACTCAGGATTGAAGGAATGTTTTATGTGAATTCACATACATTAGAATTACAGTGTGTTATGTGAACTCTTGGTAAACTTCTGCAAGTATGTATGGTTGTATGTTAGTAGAAATGCATTCATGAATTAAAGCACCGAAATCTGATCCCTTCATCCTAAAACCTCAAACCATCAAGATAGTGAGTGAAGTTCCAACTGGCGGTGTGAGAAAGGCTATCGAGCATGACAGCAGTCAAGTAGAGGACTGAAGTCGTCAAGTTGTATGAAAAGTAAAATGTTTTGTACATTTACCTTAACACAATTGTACCCGGGCAAGAGTTGCAGTTCATACATGTACAAGGTAGACCTGAACAACTATTGTGTTAGCTTTTGATGTAGCAAGCATGGAGAGATAGCAATCACAAGATGCTGAATAATATGAAATAAATTAAATCTGCTAAATGACTGAAATATGCAATAAATAGAAATGATATAAAATATTACAATGTAGCTATGGAGGAAATGAACACTCCAATATAAAGCTACGAAACTACATTGCACCCATCACCAATGGATGATGTCACACACTAAGCTAAACAATGCCCCCAACTCTCTCTATGTTGTAATACTCTATATGATTATATCTATCTATGAGGTCATCCTTATATAGGTAAAAAAGGATACTTGGCCAACACTCTATCTAGCTGTGCAAGGGATAACTTGCACATGTACAACTTGCACATTGACATTTGTGCATTTATTACATTGCATGAAGTAACTAGATAACTTGCCCCTAAAGTAATCTAAGTATGGACCTTGGAAGATACATTTATATAATCCAAATGATGGAATAGACTCTATTTCTAACATGATGTATGTTGTGTTGCAGTCGCTATGATGTGTGGAAATTAGTTAATTGGTGTCACCTTGACCGGTGTTAGTGTATTTCCATTATACTTTCAAAACCCCAAACTCCAAACATTATATCTGTAAAATATGCTCTGTTATATTGCAGCAAACGGATTCTGGAAAGTTTGTTAAACCAACAAAACTTTATTGTGGCTTTCTATAAATCTTGGAACGGTGTTTTTAAGGAAAAGTTTTATGTGAAAGTTTTGTTAGAACATCTTAAATCGATTACGCAAGTTTCGGTTGTGGCTTGTGATTTTAAGAAAACATGTACTTATTTTCTGTGTGAATTTTGTACAGGGTGATTATTGTTGATGAATTGATGCAATGGTTTGATCATTGTGTATGATGGTTAAGGCAATGAGAACTCTTTTGTCTTAATTAGTAGTTTATGCATCCAACACCTGTAAAATAGAGTTAAACCATACTTTAGGTGTTTATACTGGAAAATTGTTAGGTACGTCTTGAACTTGGTTTGCCATGCTCCCAAAATATATTAAAGAAAATTGTTTATGGAAAATTGCGTTGGGAGAGCAGCTTAAACCTTGAAGAAACCTTTTGCATATTTTGTATGCAAATGGGCAAAACTAGTTAAGCAAAAGGTGTGGAAAGATGTGTTAAACTTGTAACCTTTTGTTTTAAGTCATTGTTATTTTACCTAGTTTTCTATCAAGATGACTCGAGTAGCTGGCGTGAGGTTAGAATGGCTCCTAGGGTATCATGTTTGGTTAATTCCTTTTAATACCTTTGTTTAGCAACGTGGTGTGTTGGGGTCAACATCCCTTTAATGGAATTTCTAATACCTTGAGTTGTGTTATAATTCTCAAGCTGAAAGCATACCGAATCCCATAGAATGTATGATTAACAATGGCTAAACTTGTATTTTATATAAAACCCTTAGCGTGTTGGGAGTTTCTTTGCTGGCAACAAAGATGGCATTAAATATAGGGATATGATTTTACATAAGCAAAATATATTTGATTTTATGATTTAGTGCATTTTATGAAAAGGATTACTTTAATCTGAATTCTTTATGATATTAAAATATGAGAAATGAGATCGATTTAATTTGATAGAATAAAAGTCTATTGATGTGCTTGTGCTTTTGTTTGAAAGAACTCAAGATAGAAAGATAGGGAATTATGTTAAAATTTGTTCATTCCCTTAAACCTCAAAACTATTTGATATCCATAGAATGGAGGAGTTTGCTTACATCATTTATTTATTTTAAAGCAAATATATGTGTAAAACTTTGGTATCTTCCAAAGCTTATAGTTATATATAGGTTTCCTTGAGAATCATCCAAGCATCGACGTTCAGAATGGCAAGGAATAGGAAATCAAACATCTACCCTCTAGGTGTTATGGACCCTAGAGGATAACCCCTACCATGGATTAACCCTCATGCCAGATCACGAGGACATTAAATGAGACAAGTCAATTCCACTAATAGCACCTTTATGGGACTTGGCCGATCTCGTCCACTTGGGTGACTGTCTACAGCAGTATTGAACCCAAAAGTGGTGTAACATGCCTATAATAAATTAAGCATATGATAATGAATATTTGGGTGAAGGTAGTTTACTATGAACTTAAAAGCAATCTTATGATTAAAACTGTAGTATTGAAATGAAAAAAAATACCTAGTGATTTGCTTATGAAATTTTGTGTGGTACAACCAAGTGAGTAGATATGGGTTGTTACATATAAGAATCTATTTTATAGGATTGAAGTAGAAAAAGGATTTCAAATCAAGCATGTATTTCTTAAGGTTGTGTAAAGCCTATCTTCTCTTTTAATTTATTTCTAAACATCTATTTACCTTGTCTATTTTGGTTTATTTTTCTAAAGCAACTATATTCCAAAGAGTAAAATCTTTAGGATCTTTTATTTTGAGGATGGTGGTGCACACTATTAGATTATCATTAATAATTATAGTTTTTTTGGATATAACCTAGTGTGTTCCATATTACTCTAGGTTTTGGATTCATACAACAACCAATTTTAGTTTTAATTCTTAGTGATTTCAAATGTAGAATATTATTCTAGATTTTAAAGAATGTCATGAAAAAATCAACATTTTATAAACATAAGCATGGAAAAATACGAATATATTAACTCGACATTTTTAAAATATACTCTAATTTGGCCAAATATTCATAAAACATTTAGTTTAAATATTTGAACTTGAAATTTTTTTAGGGAAGAAACAAACTATTATGTTACATTATCCTCCTGCTTGGTTCGCATGGTGTGTTGGGGTAAGTGTTAAAATTTACAATACTTTCCAAGATCATTCTAAATCATGGATTCAACACAATCATAACCAAAATAGATGCTAGACTGAATTAAAGATAACATTGATTGACAAAAGAATATATAAAAAAAAAAAGAGATAAATGACACGATTTGAGAGAAGGAATAAAGGGTGGGTGCTTGTAGGCACCCCATAATATTTCACACGGATTATAGACTAATACAATGGATAAGTCATTGGGGGTATGTATAGTGATACCAAAACCCCAATTAGAGTTAATCTCAAGATGACATTAACTTAACTTTGAGTTTAAACTACAATAAAAAATAATAAATTGCACCCTTTAATAAAGCTTATTTATAAATGTGGATTAACCAAAAACACTAAGGGTGAAATATGAATGGTGTTCTTTAGGCTTACATGAACATGCATGTAGGCTTACATAAATGATGCTTGAAGGCTTTACATGAAAAAATACCATAGGCTTATAGTTTTTTTAATTGCAACTTCATAATGAATAAGAAGCTTGAAAAGTCCATCTAGAGAAATAGGTTGCGAATGTTTGATAGTCATAGCATTCAGATAAAGAACCAAGCCACCTATATGAAAAGAGGAGAAATACTAGAAGTAATAGATTTTACATACTCTTCATCACCCTTTACATTGATCCTATCATATCTAAGTTAGCTTTTAGGTCTTTGAAGTGAGAAATATAGTCTTTAACACTACTAAAATATGAAATTTTGAGATTGAAAAGCTCTATCCTATTCTATTAACTTCACTAGCACTTACTTTTCTATTGATATATTTTCAAGTGGTTCATACCTCAATAGGATCATTTTTCTTCCTAATTGGGAAAAATACATCTAGTTGAACTAACATGAAAAAAAGTCTAAGAGCTTCCTCCTCTTCCTTACCAGGTTCATGATCATTGAGCCATTATTATGATTCATCGTTGCAAAAAACCATAGATTCTTACTTCTAAGTATTCTTGTTCTTTGAACTAACCAAGTGCTATAATTTCACCCATTGAGACGAGTAAAATACCCTAGCAAATCCATTTCACGCATAATCCCATGGATAACTATAACATGTCCATAAACCAATGCCACCATTGCATAAAACTCAAAACATCATGCAATATGAAAAAAAAAGGGCTCCAAATGTTTTCATATGCAAAAGTTATGGCCTCTAGAAGTTTTCGGTATATTAGCAATAGAATCAAAAGAAAAATCAAACTATCAAACCTTCGAAAACAATTTTTCGAACCAAATGTGGCCACTTGGCATAACAAGACTGGATACTACCTTTTTCAATTCACAAATTGTGGATTAACAATTTGACCAATATGATTGGCAAAAAATTCTCACACACATGCACATATATATATAATGTGAATTTTAATGGATTTGTAGATAATGAGGCTAGGGGCTTGAACCAACAACCTTGTCACTCCAAGTGTGTGGACCAATGCACCCTGCATGTTGTTTGAAAAACAAGAGGAAGACATGAAAGCATACTATTTTTTTGACTTTGAGGTTAATTTACAATAAAATAATAATAAATTACACCCTTTAATATCCATAAAGGTGGATTAACCAAAATCACTAAGGGTGAAATATGAAGTGCACTTAAGGATTACATGAACATGCATGTAGGCTTACATAAATGATGTCCAAAGCCTTTACATGAAGAATGCACATAGGCTTACGTATACACATACCCGTAGGCTACATTAATAATGCTCATAAGCACTTCTTTAATATTTTGGACTTGGCCTAGCTAGATCAAATTACACACATTTCAATGGTAAAGCCTCCATGCATACCCTTGTCTAAAGAGAACAAGGTACCCCTTTAAAGGGAAACAATCCCATGCCTCCTCTTAATAAGGCAAGTGAGGTTCCTCGCTAATTTAGGTATCTAAAATAATTCTCACATGTTAGGTCCTTTTTGTGTTAAGCTTCACTTGAGGCCATGACCTACCTTTGTATTAAATTTATTCTATATCCCTTTGGGCCTTTGTACACCTTGTAAAGATAGGTTTATTGTACTATTTTGTTAATAAAATTGAAGGTTAAATATTTTATCTTGAATTAAACGTCACTTGTAATTAGGTATTTATACCCCTTTTAATTATTGATTTGAGTGCTTATATTTTCTTTTAGTAATATTATTTGTGTTGATGGATACCCTTCATAATGCATATATTCATTTTGTGAACTCTTCTTATTTTTTGGTAAAGTGTTGATTTGTTTGTTTCTAGAAAGCAATATAAAATCCAACACATTATCACAATGGTTGTCAATTTCCATTACTCGATTCTTGGCTTTTCATAATCTTATGCTTCTATATCATTTCCAAACAATTTATTTGTGAGGAGTTTGTAGGAGATTTATGTGTTGTTGGCAACTCCTTAAGATGTTTTTCCAAAACCCTAGGTAGACCTGGATTGTAAGGATATCACTATGTTGCAACTTTTTTTACCCTAGTAGAAATATTCATTGGCAAGTTCTTTCTCTCTTGACATTCAATCCATTTTATTTAGAGGGATGCCCTAGTTGTAGGATTGAATCTTTCAAGGACATTTAAAAGCCTTATTTGTCTTTAATTGATTTTTTAAAAAGCCCATTCTCTTTTTTGCTTTAGATTTTGTGGTATCAATGCATCACAAATGATAGGATAGTGTGCATGATCATAAAAGCAAAAAAGAAAAGGTCAAATAATTTATGGAAGCCCATGTATGCTAGAGAAGCCATGGGAAGACTTTTGTGCATGGCAAAGTCCTCAAAATCACTTAATAAAGTTATTAAAATGTATGGCTTGATTGGTTGCAATTCAAAAAAAGTTTGTGTAGAGGAACCTGCAATACAAATTGACGAACTATCTATATTTTTATTAGTTTGCAAAAAACTAGGGGCTTTCAATTTAGCACATTTCATCCTCTTGTTGCATATATCTTGTTTTTATGTCAAAAAATTTCCTCTTTGGCTCCAAAATTTAAAATTTTTATTTTTAAAGTAAAATATTTTGTTAAATATTCTAACTTCTAGAGGGAAAAAATAAGTGTGCACTCTTGGAGGTATTGGAGATAGTTGGTGGAGGTTTCTAAGGTATGCTTGTGGATGGATTTCATCACAAGAGTTGTCTTATTGGTAAGCAAATTCTAAGTGAGGATTTGAACATGAAGAGGATTGGCATTCGAGTCATAACACATATTTTTGGTAAGAAGAAAAGCCTTCGGTAAGGTGTGTGCTCAAAACTTTTAGAGTGGCATAATATTCCTTGTTGCTTTCCTCTTCATTCTTATTCTAAATGTGTCATGTGGTGTGGTGGCTAGGTAATTTTATGTTGAGGCTTCTCCTCCCTTTAGTCATAGCTTTGAAACTTATCCTTTTGAGAAGAGCACTTGTGAGCATGTTGTGCCAAGCCTTCTATAAGAGTGCTTTATTTTTGAGGCATTATTGAGCATGTTGTGCCATGACTAGCTTTTGTATTATATTTATTGTATAGCCCTTTGGTCCTTTGTACGCCTTGTATAGGTGGGCTTATTACAATATTTATTAATAAACCTAAAGGTTAATTTTTTTAACTTGACCTAAAGATCGCTTCTAGTTAGGTATTTATATCCCTTGAGACCAACCATTTGATTATTGGTTTGAGTGCTTATTCCTTCCTTCATTGATATTACATTGGTGTCTATAAACACCCTCCATATCGTCTAATTTCTTTTCATAAACTATTCTTGTTTCCAGGTAATGTATTAATTTTCTTTCATTTTTAGACAGTATTACAAAATCCAATGGGTCTAAGGTTCAAATCCTAGCCCCTAAGCAAATCATTTGTTTCTCTCCACAAATGGTCATTGGGTTTATTTTTTAGGAACATACAAACTAATTACTATAGAGTACAATGAGGGGCCCTCAAGTGGTTGAGGCTTTGGCCCTCCCACCCAACATATTATGCTTGGTGGATTTGTATAGTTATAAAACTTGATTTTTACCTATTCTAGGTGACATTAATATTACTTTGATCAACATGAAACCAGAATTGATGAAATTAACCAGACTTTTTGTATATAAATGTGCCTAAGATGGATCAGGTGTCACAATCTACCATTCTCCTATTTACAAATAGTACCAATGCAAGTTAGTGGTTCACCAAGGGATACAATTACTTGAAGCAATCAAAGTGCATCAAATGTTTGAGTTGAAGTGAGGGAAATTCAGAATTTAAGTTTTTCTAAAATTAGTAACATTTGATCTTATCAAAGCTTATTAGGGATCCATGTCCTTTAGTAAGTTGTTAAAGGCACTACACTTCCTTTTATCCTTTTTAGGGATCCATGTCCTTTAGTAAGTTGTTAAAGGCACTACACTTCCTTTTATCCTTAGGTATTTACACCCTCTAATTTTGGAGTCTCCTCTTTATAACAACATGATAATAAGCTTACCCCAACACATTAATTGTTAGTAGCCTTGTCACCCTTGATTTCTTGAAATCTTACCTCTTGAATTGCTTGGGCATCTACTTTAAATAGGTTCCTATATTTGAAGCCATGATAGTTATTAGAGGATTTTGATGATAAAAAATCCTTAGAAGAGATAGAAAACAAACCTAAGATCCAACAAGGGTGTACCTAGGTGTATAATGTAGGTATGCTATGTAAAAATCATATTGTTTAATAACAACGAGCCTTTAATTCCCATCCAATATTTCTTACATAGTTAACTAAAAAGGTTATATAAACCTTTTATTTTTTAAGAAGCTAAACACGATTCCACAAGATGGCACAACATGATTCCACACTAATCAAAATACAACTAAAAATTAAAGCATTGGAGATTAAATCTATAATCGAGTGGAAAAAATGATGTCAAGAGCTTCGCACTAAAATAAGAGGTAGATAAGATAATATTATTAAGAGTAATTATACATGATAGCTCTCATAGTGTGTTATTCACTACCAAGATTGTTTAAATAAACTCAAGATGTATAAATACCAAATAATTTGAAAAGTGAACTAGAAAAAATATTTCCATGCCTAATACAATAGAAGATAAAGTAGATTTGTATGCCATTGGTTTGGAATACCTTGTAAGGCTCAATTAATATCATGAGATCATGCTCTAGATCCTTAAGAATAATTCTCATAGAGTTGGGACTTTTACAAGGACCCAAAGTTATCTTCATCAAATATCAATATGGTAGCCCATGTCATGGAGATGATGTAACCAAAACCATAAGTTCAAGGACTATATATTAGTCTTCATAAATGTGTCAACACCAAAGTATATAACATGCTAGTAGTGAATTCAAACATCAACTATAGATATCAATTTGAATATATAGATATCAATTTGAATCTCTTTTTGATAGAACACAAGATTGATTTCCTTATTAAGATAAGACTATCTAAGTTGTATTTGCGATCACATTGACTACACTTGAAATAGTGTTACTTAAAGAAAATAAGAGGTCTAATAACAAAGGAAATAAATTTAAAGGCTGATAAAATATCCTCTCCAACTACACTTGATAAACTTCTTTAGAATATGACCATTCTAAAAGCATTGGAAAATCAATCATAAGGCTTAGAGACATGATGAAACGGCTCATATTGAGCTTGGTCAATACTGTAAGAATAATATTTCAAGCTATTTTACGAAGTGGTATATGGCCAATCTAATGAATAATTTAATCCCTAACATAAGTTTTTAAACTATGTAACTAAAGATATATTTATAGTTTTCACATCATTATCAATTTATGATCCATAACTATAAATTGATGATATTGTGATTAAATATTTTGTAGATCTAACTCCTAAAAGAGGAAGTGTTGAATAAATGCTTATGAAGTTATCAATCCTCCTAAATAACTTTAAGATAGCATATGATGACTATAAAATTGAATCATTAGAAATAAAACCAAGTTTATAACATCTTTCAAAAACTTGGTTGATGGTGACATCTTTGGGTATAATTTATCTTAAATTTTGTTTATATATGATGGCTCACCCTTTTGTATTTCTCCCTTTTTAGTTCACTTTAAAATGCAACACTCTTGAATCATTACAAATAAAACCAAGTTTATAACATCTTTAAAAAACTTGGCTTATGGGGACATCTTTGGGTATAATTTATCTTAAGTTTTGTTTATATATCATGGCTCACCCTTTTTTATTTCTCCCTTTTTAGTTCACTTTAAAAAGAAACACTCATAGTGTTACAGGTGCAAGTGGATCTTCCTTCTAATTAGGTCTAGACCTCTTACACATAATTCTTGATTCAGTGGTAATGACCAAAAATCCACAAATTAATTTTTATTATTGATAGCATCATCTTAATATAATCAAAGTTTTGGATTTTCAGCTTGTTTTATGATGGTAGAAACTTAATTTATTAGTTTTCATTCTTATGTGCTTAGATGATAATATAATCCATACGAGTGATCACAATCTATATATTGTAAAACTTTGTTTTTAATAAAATGTTAGAGAAGATATTCTCACAATATTTGTACTATACCATAACCAAAATTTTGTTTCTTGTTCTTCTATCAATATATGGTTACTTGTTATTAATTAGAAGTATGCCCACTAGATCTTATTCTCATTAATTATATTTCATAGATTTACTTATTGGTAATACTTATTTTATTTCCTTTTACTCATGCCACAATGACATATATTTAAGGAGTTTCAAATGCAATATCAAAAAAGAACCACTACTGATTATCATGAAGATTTGAACAATGGATGTTAACTTTTCAAGAGCTATATCATTGTTTAAGGTCTTGTAAAAAGAGATGTTTCTCATGTAAAAAAATATTTTCACTCAACTATAAACTCTTTACCCATCATATTGCTTAGAAACATAATCTTGTAGCTTTATAAACTAAATCTAATGTCAAGCCATAAATAATGTTTCTCATAATGCAAATAATTATGTAATTCAATTATTCAAAAGAATGTCAATCATTGTTAGTGTGTTACTACAAGATGATCCTAGCAATGACTTATCTTTTTACAAGATTGATCTAGAATTATATGAAAGGATAATAAATGAATGACACTATTTTATAGGAAAAACTTTATAATGAATTTCCACAAGTAATTAAATCAAGATCAATTTCTAGATCCTAATCAAATACCTAATGATTCCTCACAATGTTTAGCTCCATTATGAGATGGCATTCCCTATGATTGAGCCCAATTGTGCTCCTATAAACTGGCAAAATAACATATTTAGATAAGGGACTTGTATTTTAAATTAATTAAAAGTTAGGCCTTTACATTCATAAAAAAATATTATTGTAGGTTCTTCATAAAAGCTTTGGATTACTAAATATATACAAGGTTTGCATAATGGAGAAAAGATGCCAAAATAAAGGGAGAATATTTTTATGTATTATTTTGTTTACTTTACCTATAATATCTAAAAGGTAATGATTATATTTAATTTAAATATTTTTTATTTGAAAGATAAAGTGGTTGCAACTAGGAAATAAGTGTGTGAATATCATTCATAAGCTACAACCATAAGTTAAATGTTTAAATAGCATGAGTAGAATATAAGGCCCATGTTTGCCATTACCAAGGAACTAAAAAACTAATATATTTTTTATCTCCTCTACAATCAAGTTACTTTATTTGAAAAATATATATTATTAATATTCATTTTGCAATTACCATGTCTCACATATATTATCAATATATGGAATGATTATACTTTCAAGAGATACTATTGATAATAAATGCTCAAGAAACCATAATCAATTATGCTTAGCTAATTTGATTCTCATTCTTTCTAATAAAACAAAGAATAACATATTCCAACACTGCATTAACAATTTTTGTAATATCACTATAATATGAGACTCTAATTCTAAAAGTTTTGGACTCTAATCATGTTTATTACTCATATTTTAAGTTTGAACTATGAAGATGCATTTGCTTAGTATAATGCAATTGAAAATATAGTAGTGCTTTCTAACAACCTATTCATTATTCACTAGCATATTGATATTTTTTTACACATTTTAAAGAGAAATATTTTTGTTCATAACAAAACAACACTATTACATCTAAATTACTGAACATATTAAATAAGATCACATAACATAATATTAATTTAATATTAATATTAAATAAGATCACATAACATAATATTAATATTAAATAAGATCACATAACATAGCAAATTTGAATAAGATGTGGTATTTAGAGGAATTATTATACCTAGATTTATGCTAATAATGGTTTTCTCATTAGTGGAAACATAAAATGGTAGGGGAAAAAAGTGTCAATATGAATTATTAAATCCTCAATTTGTAGTAGCATGAGTACAATATCTCTTAGCAAATTTGAATAAGATGTGGCATTTAGTTATAAATAGAACAAGAATGTGAACGCAGAGAGGAAATAAATTGTAGACATTTATGGTGAAAATAAATAAAATTTATTTTCTTATTACGTCTACATTTTTTATAGTGCATTGTTATTATTTTTAGTGCATGAAAAATTAAATTGAAGCACCAAAGTATATGGAATTATATGTTTTTTGTTTTCTAAACTTTAGTCTCTTAAAACATTGTATCCAAGCGATTGTTTTTTTATTATTTAGCGAAAAACCCCTTGCAGGGCCGCCTTGGTCTGAGAAACCACGACCAGGGAGTTCTACACTGTCAAAATCACCCGAGAGTCCATGACCAAAGAGTTCTACATCGTCAAAATCACCCGAGAGTTGCACCCGACCTTGACCCTACCAGCATTATCAATTGGATTTTGGGTACCTGATGTATGTTTGGTAGGATGGAGATTCGAACCAATGACCTCCCTTGGAGGATTGCCCTACCCTCTCCAACTCACCTATAGCACATGGGTAGTGTATCCAAGTGATTTGTCCTAGTTGAATAACTTGTTTTGTTTGAGCAGGCCTAATAATGAAGTAACTTGAAATATGAGGTCCACGATTCAAATTCAAATTCTACAGGTGGTAGATTTCTACACCATGCCTTGTTGAGCTCCAACAAAAACCCAATCTAGAAGTGACAATGTGTCCATACTAAAAGTCGTCACCCTATGTGGTCTACGATCCCATGTGTTAAAAACTACTTTTCACTTTCCACTTTTTTTAATTATGAGACTTTTTTTAAATATCAAAATATACAAAACACTATAGGAGGACGTTACAAAGGAACTTTTATATATTTAATCACACCTCATTCATCTTTTGCAATATATATTTTAATTGGTTATAATGGGTTTAAATAGGTCCCACTGTAACCACATTACCATGGTATTTTAACAAGTCACATGAAAGTATTACAATATCAACGACAATAATTCATACTTCACCTCTTAGCAAGATTTTAACAAAGGTCTCCTGCTTGGAAGTCCATGCTTTTAACAACTTCAGCTCATGCCTTTTGATAAACATGTTAAGAATCATCCATGGGTTTGAACCTTGTTTATAGAATGAAACTCTTTACACCTAACCACTTACCCTAAATCCCATGGGATTAAATGTTAAGGTTTGGAACCCTAGATTATGGAGTGAAACTCTTCACTCGCACCACTTGCACCAAACTCCATAAGCTTTATCTTTAATAATGTTAATCATGTCAAACCCACTATTTATACCTCTCATGTCAATGTTTAAATTAATTGTCACAAGCATTAGCGTTTTTGTATAAGTTTAATTGCTTCTAATTTTAGTATACATTTTGTTATTTTATTTTTTATTTTTATTTTTGTTATTTTTAATATGAAAGAAATGTCAAAAGTGATTCTATTGAGATAATTATTTACTTCTCAACTATCCATTAGATACTAAGGATATGTTTGTTGCTTACAAATCAAATAAATCTTGAACTTGATAAGTTTAATTACTTCTAATTTTAGTATACATTTTGTTATTTTATTTTTTATTTTTATTTTTGTTATTTTTAATATGAAAGAAATGTCAAAAGTGATTCTATTGAGATAATTATTTACTTCTCAACTATCCATTAGATACTAAGGATATGTTTGTTGCTTACAAATCAAATAAAACTTGAACTTGATCATACTAATATTGTTATTAGTTTGACAGCAAGTATCTACTTTTACTTGAATAAATTCACCAAGACAAGCTCCAACAACTTATAACAAGTGTTGTGTTATTTTGTTCATTACCAACTATGTATTTTGTATAATTATATCATGTAGTATATATCTAATAATTTTGTCCACGTAGAAATGTCAAATGACAAAGAATAAAAGTTGATAAAAATAATGACACAAGCTCCAACAACTTATAAAGATTGTTGTGTTATTTTGTTCATTACCAACTATGTAATTTGTATAATTATATCATGTAGTATATATCTAATAATTTTTTCCATGTAGAAATGTCAAATGACAAAGAATAAAAGTTAATAAAAAAAATGACACGACAAAGTATGTGGAGAAGGAGAATACAGCCAAGGGATTCAATATACCTACTTGATATGGTATAAGAAAATTTTGGAAGATATTTTATGTGAATAACATAATTCATATATTGTTGGAACATGTAGTAAGCTTCACTTAGGCCATAATCAACTTTTGTATTGTATTTATTTTTATTTTTTTTGGAATGTATTTATTTATAAAGCCCCGTGGGCCTTTTTACACCTGGCATAGGTTAATTTATTATAATACTTGATAATAAACCCAAATATTGATTCTTTAACCTTGATCTAAGGTCACATGTAATTTGGGTATCTATGTCATTTGAAACCAACCATTTTATCATAAATTGGAGTGCTTATTCTTTCCTTTAATGAGATTACTTTGGTGTCTACCAACATCCTTCATACTACATTGTAATTAATTGTGAGATATTCTCTTTTGTTTTGTTAATGTGTTGATTTCATTTATTTTTGAAAAGTGTTGATAACTTTGATATGCTTCTATAGTAGATGGGAATCTCTATTACTCAATCTCAGAATTTTGGCAAATTCTATTCTAAGACTGCTCCAAAAGTAACAAGGTTTTCTGGAAGTAGTTTGTGGAAGCTTCATGAGTTGCCAGTATTTTTTAAGGTTTTGTGTCAAAAACCTAGTTGAACGCAGATTACAAGAATCTCTATGTTACAATAAATATGTTGCTTTAACAGAAATATTAAGTGACTAGTTCTCTTTCTATTTCCCTCTCTTGATATTCAATTTGTTTTATTTTTTGAGTGGCAAGATTGATGCCCTAGTTGTGTTGGAATATACATAACCTGACCTTATTAGGCCAAGGTTAACAATGATGAAGTGCCTATGGGTGCTTTTGATGTAGCCTATAGGCAAGTGCCATGTAATCCTACAAGTGCCTTCTAAGTAAGCCTATAGGCATTCTATATTTACACCTATAAGCAATTATCCATATAAGACTGTTTTACAAACATCTTTATGTAAGTCCATAGGCAATTTTGATGTATTCACCCTTCTAAAAATATTAGTTAAACTCACTTTGTAATTAACCTTGATTAAAGGGCTTAATACATTTATTATATTGTGATTTAAAATTTAAGTCAAGTTACTTGGCTTAGGGTTAGCATTTAGTAAGATATTAGGTATCACTACAAATACCCCTAATGGTTGATCCATTGTATCAGTTTGTGATGTCTCTAGGAGAGATATTTAGTGACTAGTTGCCTTTTTGTTTCCCTCTCTTGACATATATTGACTGTAGTTGGCTCATGGGCAGAATATGAATCTCATAATGGGATCGCTGACACATTTGACTGACCATAGCATCTTGAACACTACACCCTATGACAATAACAACAATTGTGTATGTACAGATAGATAGTTGCAATCATAACATGGTGTAAAAAGATCATATTGAATTGTGATGTTCCTTACCGAATAGCATATATAACCAAAATTGAAGGATTCCCAACTGTACAACCTAATGACTAGTTGTAGGCCTCTAAGTTCTTGGCATTACCTATGATCCCATTGCTCCAAATCCATTCTATTTGTCTGTATGTGTCCATCCTAGATAAAGAGTATGCAATTGCAAAAAGTAGGGACACTCCAAATTGAAGCACCCAATCTCCCTGATACAAGTGTGGACTGACAGGAGCAATCCAGATATGAAAGATCATCTTTAGATCCCAAGTGCCAGAAAAATACACACTGCAATTTTTTTGCAACCATGGTCTAATAACAAATGGTAGTAATGAACATGCTACAATTTTTCTAGAGCTATATGTCATACTACCATGTGTAGATCATCTTTAGATCCTGAGTGACAGAAATAAACATACTGCAATTTCTTTGCAACCATGCTCTAATAACAAATGGTGGTAATGAACACGCTGCAATTTTTCTGCAGCTATGCCATATATTAACACATGTAGAATTAATATTTTGTTACCAAATTTCTGGGAAACCAAATGCTGCAAAACCATACAAATTTACATGCATCTTCGCTATTACTATAACATGAAACATACACATAAAACTTTGTGCCATACAATTTCATATACTCAATGTGGGTGCAAATGCACATGGTGAAATACATGAATATCTATAGTATTACAATGCAAATAAAAGGTTTTCTTTAACTGTTTTGTTTTCAAAAACCTTACACCCACAAGTATGAGTGTCTGTGTTTCAGCCCCTTCTCATTAAAGAAAAAACCTAATACAATGCGATATAAATGATTTGAATCAAACTTCACAAGAAACCAAAATCATATAAATAAATTATTTAAAAAAAAAAAACGTTAAACCCTAGAAGCTTTCCAAACACATGTAGCAATAGAATCCAATTTACGAAGGTGAAATATGTTTTTTCAAAAATCACAATGAAAAAAACCCTAAAAAATTAACAGATATTTTTTCCTTTAAAAAAACACATATCTAGCAAAAATACGCTGATTAAATGCAACCAACTTACCATGATGGGAATAGAAATGTTAGTAGATGTAACAGGACCTGCATTCTGGCTCTTCTCAGTATTTGCAATGCACATACAGGTGAAACTCCTCTTCGTAGTTACTGAAGATGGAAACACTGCTGCCGAAGATGCCAGAGGGCACCCGATGACTATGCAATACTGCATTAGACGAATCTCCTTTTTGCAGTCGAGGAAGGGAACATTGAGGAACACTCACAGTCTTCGCCAGCAATGTTCACATTCAGAATGTATATGGCCGAGGAGGGGTTGCCTGCAGAATTTCAGTGGTCGGTCTATCAGGTCTCGTGGGAGTTTTAGTCTATAAATGAGACAAATTTACATGTATCTTCGCCATTAATATAATATTAAACATACATATCATACAATTTTATATAAATGTGGGTGCGTGCAAATGCACATTGAATCATTTTTGCAATATAATTAACAGTGGAGGGGTTGCCTGCAGAATTTCAGCGGTCGGTCTATCAGGTCTCGTGGGAGTTTTAGTCTATAAATGAGACAAATTTACATGTATCTTCGCCATTAATATAATATTAAACATACATATCATACAATTTTATATAAATGTGGGTGCGTGCAAATGCACATTGAATCATTTTTGCAATATAATTAACAGTGGATTAAACATGGATAATTAATTAATAAAATATATTAATATATAAAATTATTATTAAGGTTTTTTAACTGTTTTATTTTAAAAACTTTACCCTTACAAGTATGAGTGTCTGAGTTTAAGGCCCTTCCAATTAAAAAAAACAATATAATACATTATACATAATTTGAATCAAACTTCATAAAAACAAAAATCATATAAATAAATTATTTAAAAATAAAAAAATAAACCCTAAACCATAGAAGCTTTCCAAACACATGTCAGAATAGCATGCAATTTACGAATGTGAAATATGTTTTTTTCAAGAATCACAATGAAAAAAACCTAAAAATTTAAATAAAAAACACTAGCAACCAACTTACCATGATCGGAATAGAAATGATAGTAGATGTGACCTGCATTCTGACTTTTCTCAGTATTTCCAATGCACATACAGGTGAAACCCCTCAACAGTGTTGCCGAAGATCCCAGCGGGCAGGCACTTTGACCCGGATGTCTGTGCAATACTGCATTAGACGAATCTCCTTTTTGCAGTCGAGGAAGGGAACATTGAGGAACACTCACAGTCTTCGCCAGCATTGTTCACATTCAGAATGTATATGGCCGAGGAGGGGTTGCCTGCAGAATTTCAGTGGTGGGTTTGTCAGTGGGAGTTTTAGTCTACAACAATAAAATTGAAATCTCGTTTGAATACATACAGAAGGAGAAAACACACGTGCCATGGAGAGTAATAATTCAGCTAAGAAAAGAAGATAGTGCGGAGCCTAGGTTTAAACGTTTTTGGAAATAAATTAAATTGAATTAGCGTTTTTTATTTTTATTTTTTAGATTTTTATTAGTGAGAATTTATTTTTTTAAGTAAAATTTTCTCGTGTGTATAATTTTAGTTTTAAATTTTACATGATTTGTTAAATATTTTACTATTTTAGAACTTTTTGATGTTATAAATGATATAAAAATCTGGTATGTAACCGAGATATAATCCTCATCTTCTCTTCTCAACCCTTTTTTAACCTGTAGAATCTATATCTAAGTATGCATGAATTTTAAACACCCCTCCCTTATAAGATACTTACCAATATACTGATGGGTCAACTTGATATTAAAATACCCCCATATGCATTCACATCATATTCACCATTTCCTCCGTAAGACTATTTGGTGTTATAAATGATATAAATATCTGCCATGACCCATTCTTCTTAGTCCCTTTTTTTTTAACCGGTAGAATCTATATCTAAGTATACATGAATTTTAAACACCCCTCCCCTATAAGATATTTACCAATATATGGATAGATCCACTTGATATTAAAAATACCTCTGTATGCATTCACATGATATTTATCCGTTGGACATACACATAGTTGAGAAAATCTGCAGAAAAAAACCCTATTCGAGCCATTTTTTTCCGATTCACAGCCTGGCCCCTTTTTTTTTCCAAAAATTTGTGATACGGATGAAAAAAGTTTTTCTTAAAAAATTTCATTTTTCCAATAAAAAATTATCCATTTTGATCGATTTTTTTATTCTTTTTCTATGTTGATTCTTATCTGATTTTTTCAACTATGCATACACATATTTATGCAGAAACACATCTGTATCCACTGTTATTGGACCCGGCAAATTTTAGCAACAATGCCCAAACATTAATGATTTTCTACCTTACACAACCAGATTAATTAGGGCAACTTATTTATAGAGACATGTCCAAGTCAATCTCATTCTTGTACGAAATATTTAGTTTTTTTTGACGTTTACTCTAATAAAAATATTTATTTCCTTTATCAAACTTCATGGCAAATTTTATCTCTAATTTTTTTAATAATTTTTTTCAATTTTTATTTTTGGCAAACTCAAACACGAATCAAAACCTAGTAACTTAATCTGTATCTGTTGTTTTAGTTAACCTCGAGATTGTTGGCAATTTGTCCTGATATTGTTATTCTCATCAGGTACATAATGTAGGATTCGTGAAATTGCTCTATATGTTGATGCATGTGCAGAATTAAGTATGCGAAAACGTTGACCAAGTGGTAGCAGTGTTATCTCCTGCATGCATTCAGTAAGCTATAGAGGCATAATTTTGTACAAATGATTTATAAAATGAGCATGAATGTGCTATATCAGTTCCATTACATATTCAGTAAGTTAGATAATCAATTTTATCTTTAGCATGAATATTGATGTTGCAAGAATGTATTGTAAGACAGTTTTATGAGTTGTATTAAAACATAAACACTAATCATGTCTGTGCTTATAAATACCATGGTAGTACCCAGACAAGGGTTCTATATATGCTTATAACTACATTTTTCGTTTTAAGGTGTGCTGTGCAGTTCTGCTACACCACTTATGATTTGTTTACCTCGGACTGTTATAGTGTGATCACTATAGAAGGACTTGATTGTCTTACACTTATCCATCCAAGCATAAACCCTTTTTGGATACACTAAAGCAACAAACATTGAAAAAATTGTGTGAAATTAGAAAATATGTTGTTGGTAATTTATTATAACATCTAATCTGAAAGACGTATCTTATAAGAAGTATAATTTGTCATCAATGTGGCATCATAATGAAACCACTCTTGTCCATTAAACAACTCACAACTGCACCATCACTTTCTATGTGCAAAAGGGTGTCAACTAATGAATATATTTGTGTCCCCTACACTTTCCCCTCTTTCAAGTTTGACAACACCTTTATGAACTGAAGGTAAAGAATCACTGCTCATTGCATGGTGACAAATGGAAATCAATGACTTGTATTGATCTAAATCAAAGTCCTCATAACAAGATAGCATTTGGCTTCATAAAGTTAATACCACATCTCCTTGCTGAACATGATCTTGACATTAGTAATATGATTTTCACCTGTGAACAGTATTTTGAGGTCTACCCTGGCTACTGTTCGATCCTCGGCCATTTGACTTCCATGGGTACCATTGGACATATATTGACTGTAGTTGGCTCATGGGCAGAATATGAAGCTCATAATACTGACCATAGCATCTTGAACACTACACCCTATGATAGTAACAACAATTGAGTATGTACACATAGATAATTGCAATCATAACATGGTTTAAAAAGATCATATTGATTGTGGTGTTCCTTACCGAATAGCATATATAATCAAAATTGAAGGATTCCCAGCTATACAACCTAATGACTAGTTGTAGGCCTCTAAGTTCTTGGCATTACCTATGACCCCGTTGCTCCAAATCCATTCTATTTGTCTGTATGTGTCCATCCTAGATAAAGAGTATGCAATTGCAAAAAGTAGGGACACTCCAAATTGAAGCACCCACTCTCCCTGATACAAGTTTGGACTAAAGGAGCAATCCAAATATGAAATATCATCTTTAAATCCTGAGTGACAAAAATAAACATACTACAATTTCTAATAACAAATGGTCGTAATGAACAAGCTGCAATTTTTTTGTAGCTATGCCATACTACCACATGTAGAATTCACATTTTGTTACCAAATTTATGGGAAACTAAATGCTGCAGAACCATTACAAATTTACATGCATCTTCAATATTACTATAACATAACATACACATAAAACTTTGTGCCATACAATTTCATATACTCAATGTGGGTGCAAATGCACATCGAATCATAACACAATTTTACTGTAACTTTATGCAATATAATCAACAGTGGGTGATAGATGGATAATTAACTGGTGAAATACATGAATATATAAAATTGTTACATGAATATATAAAATTATTACAATGTTAATAAAAGGTTTTTCAAATGTTTTATTTTCAAAAACCCTACACCCACAAGTATGAGTGTCTGAATTTGAAGCTCTTCCCATTACAGAAGAAACCCAATACAATACCTAATACATGATTTGAATCAAACTTCAAAAGAAACGAAAGTCGTATAAATAATTTATTTAAAAAACAAAATACAAAAAAATTAAACCTTAAAAGTTTGCAAAAGAAACCAAGATCGTATAAATAATTTTTTTAAAAAACAAAAAAAACCCTAAACCCTAGAAGCTTTCCAAACACAAGTAATGATAGAATCCAATTTAAGAAAGATGAAATGTGTTTTTTCAAAAATCACAGTGAAAAAAAAACAGATTTCTTTTTCCTTTAAGAAAACACATATCTAGCACAATACGCTGATTAAATGCAACCAACTTACCATGATGGGAATAGAAATGTTAGTAGATGTAACAGGACCTGCATTCTGGCTCTTCTCAGTATTTGCAATGCACATACAGGTGAAACTCCTCTTCGTAGTTACTGAAGATGGAAACACTGCTGCCGAAGATGCCAGAGGGCAGGCACTTCGACCCCGATGACTATGCAATACTGCATTAGACGAATTTCCTTTTTGCAGTCGAGGAAGGGAACATTGAGGAACACTCACAGTCTTCGCCAGCATTGTTCACATTCAGAATGTATAGCCCAAGAGGGTTTGCCAGCAGAATTTTGGTGGTCAGTTTGTCAGTGGGAGTTTAGTCTGATACAAATTTACATCTAAATAAAAACATAAAATTTTATACATACAATTTTATTATTATAATATTAAATATAAACATAAAATTTTATACCATACAATTTTATATACTTAATGTAGATGTAAATGCACATCGAATCACAATTTTATTGTAATGATTAAGTGAAATATGAATAATTAATTGATAAAACATGAATATATAAAATTGTTATAAAGATTTCAGTTTTATTTTCTAAAACCCTACACACATAAATATATTTTATTTTCGAAAACTGAATTTAAAACCCTTCCCATTAAACGAGAAACCCAATACATTGTACATAATGTAAATCAAACTTTAAAAAAACTAATATCATATAAATAAATTATTTTAAAAAAATAATAAACCCCGAACCTCGGAAGCTTTTTTAGAAAAAATTAAACCTTAAATCCTAGAAGCTTTTCAAACACATAGCGATAGAATCCAATTTAAGAAGATGAAATATGTTTTTTCAAAAAAGCACAATGAAAAAAACCCTAAAACATTAACAGATTTTTTTCAAAAAAACACATATCTAGCAAAATACGCTGATTAAATGCAACCAACTTACCATGATGAGAATAGAAATGTTAGTAGATGTAGGAGGACCTGCTTCTGATGTTCTCAGTACTTGCAATGCACATACAGGTGAAACCCCTCTTTGTTGTTACTGAAGATGGAAACACTGCTGCCGAAGATGGCACTTTGACCCCGATGACTATGCAATACTGCATTAGACGCGAGGAAGGGAACATTGAGGAACCCTGACACTCTTTATCAGCATTGTTCACATTCAGAATGTATATGACCGAGGTTGTCTGCAGAATTTCAGTGGTCAGTTTGTCAGGTCTTCTGGGAGTTTTAGTCTAACAAATGAGTAAAATCGAAATCTCTTCTGAATAATTCAGCTAAGAAAAAAAATAGTGTGCCGCCTAGGTTTAAAAGTTTTTTTTGCAAAAGCTTTTAAAATTATATTTTTTGGAGTTACATAGGATAGCTGGTCACAACAAAAAATAGTAAGATAAGGGTAGGATTAAAAGTTTTTTTTTTCAAAAGTTTTTAAAATTATTTTTTTTGGGGTTACATAGGATAGCTGGTCACAACCACACTACAATCATACTATTTTTAGTAAGATGTGTAGGGTTCAAACTAGAGGGGCCGCTCCCACCAAACCTATTCTGCCTTGCTATTATTGACCCGGCTTGGAAAAGACCACCCCAAAATCGTACTATCATCGTGCGATTGTCACGCACTCAAAAGGTTCAAATCAGACTACTACTTTTTTATTATTATATTTATATTAATACAAATAAAATAAATTGAATTAGTTGCATGGAAGTTCCTGTAGTGGTAAGGGTTTTAGCCTCAAAGCTCTTTGAAAGGTCTAAGGTTCAAACCTCACTCAATATGAGGGGATTGATACCCCTCATAAAAACCTATACAAACTCATTGAGTCCTCGAGGCCAGACGTTGGAAACTTACCAAAAGGAGACTTAGGTTTAAACCTCGAGGGCATGCTTAATCTAAACAAAGGTAGTAGTTTGACTTGAGTTTGCTGAGTGTGCGTTAGTTTGATGACAACGACGACGGTACCAACATCGAGCCACCGGGGTATCGAGGCAAGATAGGGGTTATAGCAATAGCACCATGATTTGACGATACCGAAGGCAATGTGACTCGACCTTGTGACCAGTTGTTCAAAAAGGAAAGGTAGTTGTCGATTTCTTTGTATATCCAAAAAAAAAATTAATTAATTGAATTAATGTTTTTTTTTAGGTTCATTTATGAAAATGTATTATGTGGAATTAGATTCCATGTCTGAGGGATTCTCTTTCTTCAAATTTACATAGAGTCGGGCCTATCCACGCTAGCAAGCTTAATCAACCATTAACTAAATTTTATTTATCACCTACATGTGAGGAGTGGAGATTTGAAACCAAATCTTTATTTTCAACTTTTGAAAGTTTTCATAAACACTTGTTTGTAAGCTTAATCAACCTTCAACTAAACTTTACATATCACTTACTTGTGAGGAGGGGAGATTTGAAACTAATCTCTCTTTTCATCTTTTGAAAGTTTTTATACCCACTTGTTCTCCAAATCC
The DNA here is from genome assembly GCA_028583015.1 of Wollemia nobilis. NCBI lineage: Eukaryota > Viridiplantae > Streptophyta > Pinopsida > Araucariales > Araucariaceae > Wollemia > Wollemia nobilis. The sequence goes on from JAQPPZ010001082.1 coordinate 1,633,368, forward strand.
CCTAACATGAGTTGATGTGGTTTTTATATTTAACTTATATATCTACATTTTCTTGTGTTTTTTATTTACATGATTTTTATGGTCTATTTCGTGTGAGTATGTTCACTCAATTCATTTCAATGATATTTAAGTTTTTCAATGAAATAAGGATAGATGATTTCTTATTTTAATTTAATTGTTTATTTACTTAGTTATTTTACATTTAATATGATTAACTACATATAATTAATGTGCATGAGATAAAAAATATATATATTGAAAATCATGTTAAAGTAATAAATTCAATCATTTGTATATCATATACATATAATAAGTTGTATTCTTCAAAGTAAATCAATGTGATTATTTTTACTATTTTAAATAAAAGGTGAATCAATTAAATCATATATATTGAAGTAGTTTTATTATATTTGACTAGAATAATGAACCATTTATGTTTATCTTTGGATAAACTTTGATAGGTCCTACAAACCATTGAGTATAAAGGATATTAAAGAAATTGTTCATTCATATTGATTCACCTTTTATGAAGTTATTTAGGAGTGTTAATTGTGATGTATTTATCAATAAGAGGTAAATATAAGTACATGATATTTGATGATGAATGTGAATGAATAATTTTCTCTCTATTTATTATATTCTAGTGAAAGAGCACATTCCTTATGAAAAGTTATACCTTTGTAATTAATAGTTGATTATAATCAATTAAAGGGTCATATTCTAGTATTATTATTTAAATTCAAGGTTCAATATCTGGTTTTAAAAAGTTAAGTAAAATTTTCCTCTTTGTGTAATTTGAGTTTCAAATTTTACATGGTTTGTTTTGTTAAATATTTTACTATTTTAGAACTATTTGATGTTATAAATGATATAAATATTTGGCATGCAACTCAAATATAACCCCCACCCTCTCTTCTCATCCCTTTTTTTATAGGTGGAATTTATATTTAGGTATGCATGAATTTTAAATAACCCTCCTTTATAAGATACTTACAAATATACTGATGGTTCAACTTGATATTAAAAATAGCTCTATATGCACTCACGTGGTATTTACCATTTCCTTAGAGGGACCCCCCGTGGTGTGAATTCCCTTGAGCACACATGACCTTTTAAAAAACCAACAAATCTTATTCAAAGGCACCATTGTTCTCTTTTGACCTTGGCATGCTTATTGGCATAGTGGTTAGATGTGGTACGATTGGTTGTTATTAGAAGGGAATGACTTCGATCTCAATCCTAGATTTTTTAAGCAAACTTTGTGAGGATGTTATGTTGTGATATCTGGGGGATGGTAACCACAAACCCAACGAACCCCTAACATGGCCTATTAGATCCTTCAAAAGGAGCAATGACATTTTTTATTTTAACAACCCCCAAGGGCATGTGGCGAGCACAATGTGTGTAAACACTTGGTGCCTGCAAGGTCATGTGTTCAACTCCCTTGCTAGTCATTTTGACTTTGTTGTTAGATAGTTGACATGTTTTGTAGATAATGTAGCCTTGATGATTAATGTGTCATATTATGAAGAGTATGCAATCAATGTTTCAACCTATATAAAAGGGATTAACCAATGGTATAAAGCCTCAATGCACAACACTCCTTACTCACCTTTAACTAATGAGCAACAAACTCGGTACTCGAGTGGCATTTCCTATTTCAAACCAATGGAACTTAGCAACGATTGATTTACCAAATTCATAGTTAGTAACCAAGATGCATCCCTTTTACATGTAGCAATATTACATTGACTCAAGGTCATTTTTATTTTTTGAAAAGTTTTGGTGGAATTTTTTATATTTGTTTTGGTATATTTGCTATTTTTTTTTTTGAAATTTCAAGGTATCCAAGTGTTTTGTCCTAGTTGAATAACTTGTTTTATTTGAGTGGGCCTAATGATGAAGGAACTCCAAATATGAGGTCCAAGGTTCGAATCCTATAGGTGGTAGATTTGTGCACCATGCCTTGTTGAGCTCCAACAAAAATCCAATCTAGAAGTGACAATGTGTCCATACTAAAATTCATCGCCCTATGTGGTCTACGGTCTCATATATGTTAAAAACTACTTTTCACTTTCCACTTTTTTATATTAAGAGAGATTTGTTAAAAATATCAAAATATACAAAAACACATATTATAGGACATTAGAAAGGAACTTTTATATATTTAATCACACCTCATTCATCTTTTGCAATATATATTTTAATTGGGTTATAATGGGTTAAAATAAGTCCCACACATTATATTATAACCACACTACCATGGCATTTTAACAAATCACATGGTAGTATTACAACATCAACTTGACAATAATTCATACATCACCTCTTAGCAAGATTTGAACATAGGTCTCTTCCTTGGAAGTCCATGGTTTTAACAAATTCAACTCATACCTTTTGATAAACATGTTAAGAATCATCCATGGGTTTGAAATTTGTTTGTAGAATTAAAATATTCACACCTAACCACTTACCCTAAATCTCGTGGGATTAAATGTTAAGGTTTGGAACCCTGGCTTATGGAGTGAAACTCTTCACTCACACCACTTGCACAAAAATCCATAAGATTTATCTTTAATAATGTTAATCATGTCAAAACCAATATCCATGCCTCTCATGTCAACGTTAAAATTAATTGTCACAAGCATTGGCGTTTTAGTATAAGTCTAATTACTTCTAATTTTAATATACATTTTGTTAATTTACTATGAAAGAAATTTTTTTTTTTTTGAAAAAATGAAAACTTGTATTAATACAAAGACCAATTACAAACGGGAGAAAACACATCCCGACCCAGAGAAAAGAGCAAACCAACAAGGGCAAAGCACAAAGGCAGCACTAGCAACCCCAGGGCAAAGAAAACAACAGGGCGCAAAAAGGCGACATGTCACGAAATCGCGACATGTCACGAAATCGCTACAATCACCCCCGTCTCGACCGCGTCGGCGCCAACAGTCACGATAACGCGACATGTCGCGATATCGCGACAGGAAGGGCCCTCGGCAGCCGCACGCAAAAGGAGTCGCGAAATCGCGACGAAGTTTCTGAACGGCACTCATGCCACAAAAGGGTCGCGATATCGCGACAATTATCCTCCCAACCGCTTAAGTGCCAAACGTGTTACGATATCGCGACAAAAATACCTTGCAGCTTCCAGTTTACCAAACTGTCGCGATATCGCGACGAATTATCAACTTTGCTCTTCATCTTCAAAAGAGGCACGAAATCGTGACATAATCTCAACAAGAGCCGCGATAGCGCGACATGTCGCGATATCGTGCCAGAAACCCACCAAAGGCCGCAAAGGCTCAACCTATCGTGAAATCGCGACAACTTCCAGCTCGAGGCCGCGACGGCGCTACAGGTCGCGATATCGCGACAATTTTCCTCCCAGCCGCTAAAGTGCCAAACGTGTCGCGATATCGTGACAAGATTACCTTGCGACTTCCCACTCTCCAACTTGTCACGATAACGCGACGAAATTTCAACTTTGCTTTTCAACTTCAAAAGGGGTGCGAAATCGCGACAGGATCTCAACAAGGACCGCGATAGCGCGACATGTCGTGATAGCACGACAAGAACCCACCAAAGGCCGCGGAGGCTCAACCTGTCGCGATATCGCGACAGCTTCCAGCTAGAGGCCACGACAGCACTACATGTCGCGATATCGCGACAAAAAAATTCCTTAGCATAAAAAACACTGCACATTATTTCAAAATTTGTTCAAGGCCTTGTCTAATCTCTGCATCCTCCACAGGCATATTACTATGCAGATGCATCCCAACCTCTCTCTCAGCACCCATCTTAGCAAGGAAATCAACCGCTTTATTAAGAGATCTACTAGCATAAACAGGTATCACATCCTCTAATTCCTTCCAAAGCTCTTTAATTTGGGAGACCGGAATCTACAGCCTCCAAGATTTTAAGGCAAAGTTCCTCATGCAATCAAGAGCGCCAACCAGGATTTGGGAATCGGACTCAATGATTATATTTCTATGACCCCGCTGACGGCCCGGATGGAAGCGGATTTAATAGCAAAGGCCTCGGCTTCATTGTTTGTGGCATATCCCAGACCTTGCAATTCCCAATAGAGCACAGACCTCAAGCATGATCACGACAGATTACTCCACTTCCAGCATTGCCCGGATTGCCTTTTGCAGCTCCATCAGTGTTGATTTTGATCCAGCCTTCTGGGGGAGGTTTCCAACAACTTCTTACCTATCTCTCAAGATCAGCAGCTCTCTCTTCCAGAGGCTTAGAAGCAGGCTAATTTTCCTCCTCAGCATAGATGGCAACGGTTTCCACAACTTTGCTCCAGATGACCTGCCATATCCCATCCACCGAAGAGAAAGTTTCACGGAAAATACAAGCATTTATTTCCAACCACACCTGCCACCAAATAAAAAGGAAACCAAGCTCCCAGCCAGTTCGAAGAGCTTTAGATGTAAATCTACCTCTCTTCCAGCTTTCCCATAAATTGGTCCGAGACAAGTCTCCAATAGCCTCGAAGTTTAAAATGGGAGAACCAACGATGCCAAATCTGTTGTGTGAAAGGACAATCAAACAGAAGATGATCCATAGTTTCCTCATTCCTATAGCATAAAACACACTGGGAAGGACCAATGATGCCTCCGATTCTGAGATTGTCAAAGTTCAGGATTCCATTGTGCATCAGCTGCCAGGCAAAGAAGTTCACTTTTGGCCAACCCTTGGGATGCCAAATCTTCCTCCATTCTTGAACTGGAAAAGAGTGTGGGGGGGGCTCTGGAAGGATCGAATCATAGCCCTCCTTACTATGAAAGAAATTTCAAAAGCGATTCTAGTGAGATAAGTATTTGCTTCTCAACTATCTAATGAATACTAAGGATATGTTTGTTGCTTACAATTCAAATAAAACTTGAACTTGATCATACTAATATTGTTATTAGTTTGACACTTGTAAATGTGCAACTTTTTACTTTTACTTGAATGAATTCACCAAGATAAGCTCCAACATCTTATAACAAGTGGTGTGTTATTTTATTCATTACCAACTATGTATTTTGTATAATTATATCATGTAGTATATATCTAATTATTTTGTCCATGTAGTAATATCAAATGATAAAGAATAAGAGTTAATAAAAATAATGACATTACAAAATATGTGGAGAAAGAGGATACAACCAAGGGATTCAATATATCTATGGCTATGGTATAAGAATATTTTGAAAGATATTTTATGTGAATAACATAATTCATATACTCTTGGAACATGTGGTAAGTTTCACTTGAGGCCATGATCAACTTTTGTATTGTATTCATTTATGAAGCCCTGTGGGCCTTATACACCTTGCATAGGTTAATTTACTACAATACTTAATAATAAACCCAAATGTTGATTCTTTAACCTTGATCTAAGGTCACATGTAATTTGGGTATTTATGTCATTTGAAACCGACCATTTTTATCATAAATTGGAGTGGTTATTTTTTTTTTTAACGAGATTACTTTGGTATTTACGAACACCCTTCATACTGCATTGTGTTTAATTGTGAGATATTCTCTCTTTTTTGTTAATATATTGATTTCATTTATTTTTTTAAAGTGTTGATAACTTTGATATGCTACTATAGTAGGTGTGCATCGTTATTACTCAATCTCAAAATTTTGCTAATGTGTTGATTTCATTTATTTTTTAAAAGTGTTGATAACTTTGATATGATACTATAGTAGGTGTGCATCTCTATTTCTTAATATCAAAATTTTGACAATTCTATTATAAGACTACTCTAAAAGTAATGAGGTTTTCTGGAAGTAGTTTGTGGAAGCTTTATGAGTTGAGAGTACTTTTAAGGTTTTGTATCAAAAACCTAGTTGAACGTAGATTACAAGGATCTCTCTATGTTATAATAAATATGTTGTTGTGACAGAATTATTAAGTGACTAGTTCTCTTTTGTTTTCTCTCTCTTGACATTCAATTTGTTTTATTTTTGAGTGGCAAGATTGATGCCCTAGTTGTGTCGAAATATACGTAACTTGACCTTATTAGGCGAAGGTTAACAATGATGAAGTGCATATGGGTGCTTTCGATGTAGCCTATAGGCAAGTTCTATGTAATCCTATGAGTGCCTTCTAAGTAAGCCTACAAGCATTCTATATTTAAGCCTATAAGCATTTATCTATGTAAGACTATGTGTTTTACAGACATCTTTATGTAAGCTTATAGATAATTTTTATGCACTTACCCTTAACAATATTGGTTAAACCACCTCTATAATAAACCTTTATTAAAGGGTTTAATACATTTATTATATTGTAATTTAAAATTTAAGGCAAGTTAGTTGGCTTAGAGTTAGCTTTAATAGGATATTAGGTATCATTACAAATACATGTTGGTGTGAAAATAGGCACTAGACGAGTGGGGGCATGTTTGGTGATCCTCGACCAGCATTGAACGACTACTAGACCCGGGAGAGGCAAGGGCAGTTAATATATAGAGAAGGTCAGCTTCTTTGGTTCTAGCTACCTATGCCACAAAGGGGAAAAGGGGTAAAGGGAATGAGAGAGAAAGCAAAGGGATTTTGTAGTAAAAAATAACAAGGATGGGATACGGTCGCATCAAGACATACTCATTCAATGTTTTCGATGCAAACAATAGTAGACCACCTAACAAATCAGCTTGTCTCGTCCTCACTTATCGATCTATACAGTAGGAAAGGACAAATTCCAAAACCAACGGTAGGGTGTATGAAATCCAGGCAGTAAAATTAGAGTGCTCCCACCCAACCGACTTTAGAAAAAATAAACCTTAACACCCAGGGATGGATGTGAATTCCAGAATCGACTAGCAAGACCCACAAAATCTAGACAACAAAATTAAGTGAACAAGCTCAAACGACCATCACAAAAATAAAAATCCATATTCAAGAAATAGAAGTGAAGATAGATTGAGAGACCAAATAGTGATGTACTATTATTTACAAGGCAAAGATGAATTACATATGAATTGTAAAGGCCACAAAGCCACCAAAAATTGTTGGTGTGAAAATAGGCACCGAACAAGCGGGGGCATGCCCGACAGTCCTCGACCAACATTGAAGGACTGTCAGGCTTGGGAGAGGAAGGGGTCGTTGATCTCTAGAGAATGTCGGCTCCTTTGATTTTAGCTACTTACATCGCAAAGGGGAAAAGGGGAAAATGGAATGAGAGAGAAAGCAAAAGGAGGTTGTAGCCTGATTGGATCTGCACAACTTTATGTTCTAGCTTTAAGTTTTCTTTAGTCTCTTTTCCTTTCCTTTTCCCAAGCATTTAGTTAGAAATTGCAAGGAGCCAACCTTCTCCAGAGATTGATCCTAATATTTGTGGTCTCAGGGCCATTCAAAGTTGGTCGAGGTCTGTGGACGCAGAATCCTTACCATTAGATATACTTTCGACCAACAATTTTTGGCATGCCATCTATGGTCATTACAACCTCCATGTACAGTTTGATGCATACAACAATATAAGTGGATTACTGTTTGACCTTCAATTGTTTTCATGTATGTATGATCTCGCTCTGTTGATTATTTTTGCTATAGTTAGGTGAATTAACTAGCTTTAATTCTAATATCTGGATTTCATGATACTTGTTCCTTAATTTAAGAATTCTTAGCAGGGTTATGTGTGTAAATGATTAATGAAATCAGTGGCTAGTCTATTAGGTAGTCCATGAATGTTTTTTATGTTTCAAAATTGTTAGGCATGTATCTTGATGTGATTGGATTTGTACCACTTTGTATTTTAGCTTTGTATTTTATTTAGTCTCTTTCTCTTTCCTTTTCCCAAGAGTTTGGTTAGAACTTGTAAGGAGTCGGCCTTCTCTGGAGATTGACCTTGAGATTTATGGTCTCGGGGCCATTCAAAGTTGGTCGAGGTCTGTGGACGCAAAATCCTTACCATTAGACATACTTTCGACCAACAATACCCCTAATGGTTAATCCATTGTATCAATTTGTGGTGTATCTAGGAGTTGATCCATTGTATCATTTGTGATGTCTCTATGAGAGATATTAAATGACTAGTTGCATTTTTGTTTCCCTCTTGACATTCAATTTAATTTATTTTTAAGTTATTAGATTGATGCCTTAGTTGTGTTAGAATATATGTTATCTGATATTATTAGGTCAAAGTTGACACTAATGAAGTTCCTATGGATGCTCTCTTTGTAGCCTATGTGCAAGTGCTAAGTAATCCTACGAGTGCCTTCTATGTAAGCCACTAGGCATTCTATATGTAAGCCTACGAGAATCTATCTATGTAAGCCTATGGGTATTCTAGGCATATTTATGTAAGCATATAGGTAATGTCATTTGATAACATTCAAGTTAGGTTCTATTGGTTTAGGGTTAGCATTTAATTAGATATTATGTATCACTATAAATACCCCAAATGGATAATCTATTGCATCAGTTTGTGATGTAAGATCATGGGGTGTCTATGGTAACCTACTCCTCTCTCTCTCTCTCTCTCTCCTTAATTTCATCTATATGTGCTTTTATTTCACTCTTCTACCTTTTCATGTATATTTTTGGTTTTAAAGAGAACCAATAAACAAAATAAAGCATGCAACTAGGGTTTTAAGAAAAATAGAGTATAAAACAGGGGCACTTTAATTATTGCTACAACTTAACTATTCATTACTTTGCACCCATTACATCACATTCCTCACATCTTGAACATAGGAGGATCACCACCATCATGCAATAGGAAAGGTCTATATTTATAGACCTAATATGATAGGTACAAGATGCTTCTAGATGAATATTCTAGAAAGTCGGCTATGAGAACAATCTGGAAATTTGATTGTGCCTAAATATTTTGGAAAGTTTCGTTATGAGAACAATCTAGAAATTTAGCTTTGCTTGAACATTCTGGAAAGTCAACTATCATTTACTATCCTCTATTGCAAGTGGTCAATAAAATGAATTTATTTTTCCAACACTCCCCATCAATTCATTTTATCTAATCCCTCTAAAATAAAATATCACAAAGGAAATATGGGTCTTTCTTGCCTCTTAAAGATATATGGTTGATTAGCTACCCATTTACAAGAAGGCTTTTATAAACTATAACCATTGTTATGGTCTCTATCAACTACTCAACCAAACATACACATGAGACTTTATAGTCATTATCAATCAATACAATGCAATGTTGCTTTTACATCTTATCCTACTCTTTTGAGAACAAGACATCCTCCTATAAAATCCACTCAACATTTGTTTTATTTTGCTCCATTTTATCACATCTAACCATCCACAAACAATATATACTTCGTTAATTATTTCATATTTGTGCCGACAATAACTATTAGTGTGATTATTTGCACCATAAATTTCACATGGATGCAAATCCCAACACCGAGCTACCTCATGTCTTGACCGACCATGATGACTGCAACGAGTTATTCTAAAAGGGTCATTCACCTCATAGGTTTCTCCTTTCACAAAATTTGTTTCACCACTTTTGGTTTGACCAACATAACCAAGGACTTCATGTTTTAGCCTTACGATTGGCTCTATGGGATTTCTTATGTCTTGTCCATTCTTTCCCAAGCCTTTGCCATCATATCCCATTTTTCATTTCTTCAAAGCTTATACCTTTGGTGTGTTTTCCAAAGCATCCAATCTCTTCATCTGCTAATATGGGATTAAAATACTCTTGCTATTCCAATTCCTTCTTTGTCTTTTCAACATCATTAAGCTTTTTTAATGTATCTGGGTTGTGGTGTTCTGATAGGGCTTTTTGGAATGCCTCAATTGATAGCTTAAAATATTTAGAGCACTTGGCCATCTTAACATATGTATTTCCTTTTCTAGTCAATGCTCGAGCAACAAATTTATAATCTAATTGGATTTCTCTTCCTCTTTCAACAACTTTATCACAATAATTGATGCATTCATCATATTTTTCCATTTTCAAGTAAACAACTGCTTTGTTTGTGAGGTAGAAAATATCCTCTTCATCTAGATCCAATACTCTTGTATAATGCTCAATGGTAGTCTCAAAATATTTCTTGTAGTAAGCTGTATTTTCAATTTCTTTTTCCTTATGTGCTTTAGCCTTATAGGCTTGTTTCTCTTTCTCTTCGAGAAAATATTCGAACATATTTCACTCAATAATTTTTTAATAATTTTCAATTGCTAAAACCCTAAAGGAAACCAGGGAGAAAAAAATTCCTAAAAAAGCTCAGAATTATCAACCCTCTTTACCAATCCATCAACACATCCTTCATGAATCTCCCCCAAATATCTTCAATACATTTATTTTGTGCACAAATTAAAAACAATAGAACAATTTGATAAACTCCTCAAACTTACACCACAAACGAACGGTCCTATGTATAGATCCACAACACAACAAATCAACCATGATTGTGGGTCGAATTGTGCATGATATCCATATAATAATGTTCCCCTCAAACCCAAACCCTCGTTTCAACCTGTAGGTTTCCCCTTTATCACAATAGATCTTTCAGATAAAAAAAAGAATCACTTCAACCATCGCTCTATCGTGTCACTCAGACACTAGGGTACTCTTGCAAAAAATACCCATGCTCCCAACACGTGAAACAACCTCTACCATAACCTTCTCTACTATTATGCTCAGATGGAATTTGAACTTCGATAAAATTTAAGCTTCATGGATCAGGGGTTCTATTACCACTTCTTTAGACGGGGAACGATAAAGTAAATCACAATGACAAGAGAAGCTCTGGGTAGTTTCTACAACTCTAGCTACAATCATACTAATTCCTTCACAAGCTCACACATGATGAACAGTTTGACACAACAGATATATCCATACCCAAACAACCATGGGCTATGATACCCAATGTTGGTTTTCAAAGAGAACCAATAAAAAAAATAGAGCATGCAACTAGGGTTTAAAAAAAAAAAAAGTATAAAAACAGGGGCACTTTAATTGTTGTTGTAATTTAACTATTCATTACTTTGCACCCATTACATTACATTCCTCACATATTGAATAAAGAAGGACCACCACCATCATACAAGAGGAAAGGTCTATATTTATAGATCCAATATGATAGGTGCAAGATGCTTCTGGATGGTCAAAAGTGCCAAAATATTCTAGAAAGTCAGCCATGAGAACAATTTGAAAATTTGGTTGTGCTTGAACATTTTGGAAAGTTTCACTATGAGAACAATTTGGAATTTCAGCTTTGCTTGAACGTTTTGAAAAGTCAACTATCAGTAACTATCCACTATTGCAAGAGGTCAATAAAATGAATTTATTTTTCCAACATATATGATTGTTGTAAATGTATGTTTTATAATGTTTTTGGAAAGTATTATAAATTACAAAACAAATTTGCTCATTCATACAAAAAGATTGTATAGGGAAAAACCTGGTAGATATAGAGGAATTCTCAATTATGTTAGATTCCTTACAAAGTTTTAGGATGGATCCCAATTCAACACTTTTCAAGGTTTTGTTGTCTCGATATATGTTTTTATGGTTGAAAGTTTCCCTCCAAAGTTTAAAATTTCAAATTTCAATCAAGAATATTCCAAGAATTGTCCCATTCAAAAGTGAGAAAGGGCACACATCAATTTTATGGCATGGATGCATGACTTCAGTATACAAATATATAATGGAAAAATTTAGTATCGATAAAATTGTGGTAGTATAGTCATAAGACATACACTTGTTATTTGATTGGTCACAAGCTTGATTCTTGACCAAGCATATATTTTGTTTTGTGTTAGTGGCTATTGACATACAATTTCTAGTATGGCATTGAATGTCATGCAAAACATATTATGCTTTGGTTGTAACTATATTTCATCTACTAGTGACATTGTAGTGATAAGACACTCATTTGTTATGGTAGAGGTCCTACATTTAAGATATAGTGGCATACCTTCTGCAAACTATATGTTTGTTTTCTTGCACACTTTTGTAAAGTGCACTCCCATTTTTGGCATGATGTAATGTTAAATCCAAGTCAACATGCAGTGTACCTGTTGGCAAACATCTTTTCTCACATGACATCCTAGGTTTGACTTGCACTATGAAATTATTGTTTTGCACTTATCAATATTACCTACTCTTCTAATTTTGGAAGGCATACTCCCAACACATGTCATAGTGTTGTTGTTGATAAGTTGATTTGGTGACAAGATGATTCATGATAAAAATGCATCCATGACAATTTTTATGGGAACCATGAGTAAGGCATGGTAGTGAAATATTTTCTATTATTAATTTGTCCTATGTTGCTTTACATTGGTGGCATAACAAAAGGATAGATCTATAGCACCTAATTAGTTGAAGGTTTGAAATTTAGGTGTTTTTAAGTCATTTTTACTATTGTTGTTACCATGTATAAAGAGGTCATTTTTATTGGAAGGATATTATGTTCCAAGTGAAGTGTGTGGGCATGTGACTTTACAATGTTCAATTCTTATTGATTCATCAATTTAAAGGGATATATTTTTAGTATAGTGTCAATCATTTTATACCACATATTAACCCCCTATTTTGCTATCAAATTTAGCTAGTAGCATCATCAAACAAGTGGTGATGTCAACATTATAGGCATTTTGGATGGCATGTGATAGTATTCTCTTGGCAAAATTTTCCCATAAGGTTTGAATTTAATTTTTTATGATTTCTTACTACTTGTATACAAATTTTTTTGAAGGCCATAATGTTTGTATACACGAGTGATTTGGACCCATTTCTTTTAGATTGTACAAGTTTTCAATATTTATGGGTTTGTGACATGAGTTCAAGGACTTGTTATAGTTTTGAGGGACTTTTTGTGCAAAAGAAATCTGATTGGTATTTGCCTTTTTAGTTTAGTATGATATTAACTTGAACAGATCCATTAGCATGGTAGTTGGAAAGCTCAATTGTATCTAGAAGATTTATGGTTCAAATTCACACATGAAATAAGGTTGAATTTGGCTAGTATTTCCTTTTTCTAGTTGTATCACTCATAGTATTTTTATATTGATCATGCATAATAGACTCAAAATCATCTCCTACCACCCCAACCAACATAATTATTTTAAAAGCCCTCTTTATCAAGAAGGTCATAGGTTCAAAACTCATTTTCTCTCAATTCTTTTATCATAGTACTCAAGGTTTGATGTCTTAGAGGAGCACGAAATATCTAACTCCAATTGAGCTTATTGGTAAAGAAATTGGTTAGTTATATTGTATCCTAGATATTAAAACTTCATTTCACTATGTTTATCTCTTTATACACTTCATTTTTCCCATGTACAAGATATGGTGTACTCTCTAAATCTAATAGACTGTTGATGTCACAATTGGTAATCTTTTAGATATATGAGGAGTAGGTTTTGGATGGTTAGATAAAGGTAGGCCTTATTATTGTTGATCCATTTTTACCCTTCATGGTTGATTATTCAAAGACCTAATTATTGCTTGAAGATTCAACTCCTTCGTTTTCAATTTGGAGGGTAGATTATGATTGCTATATTATATGCCAAGGATCTTCTAATGGTATTACTCGATATCTTGGATCTAGAGAGTGTAGTCAAAACTTCATGTTTGTAGAGGTTGATCCAATTAATGTACCTTTAGAAAGATAAGATAGCAATATTCATTGGCTCATTTGAGCATTCACTATGGGGGGATGTACCATCTCTAAGGTCATATCTCTGTGGGCCCTTAATTCAAATTAGTGTGGGGTATGGAACATCTATAATCTAACCTTATTAAGACAAGGATGATAGTGATGAAGTGCCTAAGGGTGCTCTTGATGTAACCTACATGTAAGTGATATGTAATCCTTCAAGCATTCTCTATGTAAGCCTATAGGTGCCTTTTATATAATCCAATGAGCATTCTACAAGTAAGCTACAAGCATCTTTCTATATAAGCCTATGTGCATTCTTTTATTTAATCATACCATGGGGGGAGGTGGGGTCACTTAGTTGAAAGCCTTTAAAACACATGTTCATGAACTTCTTAAAAAAACCCCATTTTTATAATTTACCACCTCCCCTTTTAATTTTATTGAACCCCTGGTGGTAAACACCTATATAATAAATAATAACCCCTTTTCAAAACTTACCATTTTACAAAAAATAATTTGAATCAATTTTTTATATCCCTTGATAGTTTTACCGTTTTATCAATGTATACCCATTGAGCATGTTTGACTCCATAGAACTATCAAGTCTTTATGAGCATAACAAAAATTAGTGGTTTGAGCTCTAACTTGAAATGAAAATATCTTCATCCATTTTATTTAACCAATAATATAAGAGCAAGTTTTGATTATAATAATTATGGAAAAGTAAAATTACATAGATATAAATTGAAATATTTTTATAAAATTGTTCAACTACTCTGACTCCCAATCTATAACTTTTTGGGATGACAAGACATGTTTCCAGGATAATAGGATAAAGTTTTTGGGATGTCAAGATGCGCCTCTGAGATGGCCTCCAAATCCCAAGACAAGTCCCCATGGAATGTAAATCCCAATGACTCCACTTAAATAATCTCATAAAAATCTAATTTGTTTAAATTTATTACTAGTACAATTAAAAAGTAATAAATCATTAAAAACTTTATCTCATTCCTTGAAAGAACAATTTTCTATTAAGATTAATTAACATTTATCATGCAAATTATTCTATAATAATGTTTACATGCTTGTGTACACCATGTGTAATAAATAATTTTTAGTTGATGCTAGATCATTCAACTTGGTAGGTCACAAGAATCAAGATTTCAACCTAGCAATTGATTTCCAAGAAAAATGTGTCTTGATAGTAAATAAGAACAAAACCACGCAAAGGGTAGCAACCTAGTTTAAAATGTAATCTTCAACAATACCAGTTTCCAAGAGGTAACTTCTATTCCACACAAATCCTAACTAGTAGAATTGAAGGTTCAAGCCAACTCTACAATCCATACCATAATAACTCTACTTGTTAATATGCAATAATAAACAATTCATAACACATTATGATTGTGGATAGGCATAGTATTAGTCATTACTTGGTATATTTTAGGATAGGACTAGACCCCTAATATTCAAGGAGGTTGCTCTGTAATCACATTTATGGTAAATCACAATATATAATGTTTTCCAAATCAAAGTTTCATTCCCTAGTTTTTGTTTTGAGGTTATCATGATTTCTGATTACCCAGGTGTTGTAGGTGAGTTGGAGAGGAGAGGGCAATCCTCCAAGGGAGGTCCTAGATTTGAATCTCCACCCTACCAAAAATTTGAATTGGGTACCCAAAATCCAATTGATAATGTTGGTGTAGGCAGGGCCAGGCGCAACTCTCGGGTGACTTTGATGGTGTAAAACCCCCTGATCGTGGTCTCTCAGACCAAGGCAGCTCCACAAGGGATCTTTCACTTAAAAAAATCATGATTTTTGTTTAAAAATAAAGTTATACTTGAAATATTAGGATGGACAATGCAAAACCATTTAGAGATACAAATTTACATTTACAGGCTACTTTCATACACCCATTTTCTACATTTTGATAAGCCCTTGACTTCACTTTATTATAAATTACATATTAAATATAAAGGTCCAACATAAGAAGGAATGAACACTAGATTAAAAATAGAATGTTTAATATGAGAATATGTGTAAGAGATAAGTGTTTAAATGAGAAATAGTGTCACACAAACTATGAACAATGCCAAAATTAAGGATAGAATATTTAATGTGTGAATGTGTAAGAGATATATGTTTAGGTGATAAATGGTGTTACACAAACTGTGAACAATGCCAAAGAAGTAAATAGATGCAAAGGTAAAGTAGAAGGTAAAAATACTTATCACTCAATTAAGATCTAGTTCATTCCAACTTAAATGTAAAACTAGACTATGAACAACACCTAAAGAGACATGTGTCTTTGCACATACTATATGGACATAAAAAATAGGTATGGAGACACTTTAAAAGTGAACTTGTTGATGGAGCTTTATGAACAATTAAAAATAAGAAAAATAAGTGAACTTCCTTCTTTTTCTTTATCCTAATCCTCTATCACTCCACTTCTCTACATCGCCCTCTATCCTAACACGAGTCTCATAGGGACCCTAACTTTATCCTTTTTCTTTACCCTCTTAGCTTCCTCCTTTGATTTCACAAAAATCTACACAACCCACATATACCAAAAAAAACAACAATCACTACAAACCCTACATATTTTCCCAAACTCTACAAATTAGCAATTATTTTGGCTTCTTCTCTTAATCCAAATTTTTTTGGTAATTATAATAATAGATTAATTGTGGGTTTTTATAAAGGATCCCAAAACCTTATGTACAAAATCAGCCTTGCTAAAAGATATTTCATGCCGGATGGCTGGGTAAATAGAGCAGTTCGTAAAAAAGACAGGGAAATACAAAATGCCCGAGGGCCCCAGAAGACGCGGACAGTCCTGGAAATCTTGATCTTGAAATACATTAAAACAGAATAATAGCCGAAGACAATATATCAACAAACTTTGGGAGAAGACCTATGATACAAATTCTTCATCATGAGGGAATATCTGCCTTGGCCAAACTGTCCACCTCGGTTGGGAAACGAGAACGCCAAACAACCGGGCACGTGGTCATCAGTCCTTTGTTGGCCAAGTGATCCGCCACCCGGTTACCTTCTCTGTAGATGTGCCCCGCCTCCCACCTGGCGCGTCGAGAGAGGAGCATCCTAGCCTCGAGGATGATATTCAGGACCCGCCACGACGGGTCTTTGGAGCCACGAAGGTAGTTGATAATGTTTAGAGAATCGCCTTCAATAATTAAAGGCCTAGGATCATTCGATATGACCTGCAACCCTTTCAACACACCACGGGCTTCGGCAAAATGATTGGTGCGAGGGCCCAGATTTTCATAGTAGGCCAAGATCAGCTTCCCATTATGGTCCCTGACAAGCCCCCGGAACCAGCGGGCCCCGGGTTGCCTTTAGCAGCCCCGTCAAAATTAAGTTTGATCCACCCCAAAGGAGGTTTGGTCCAAGTGACCTCCCTGCGGCCATTCAACGAGTCAACTGCGGAAGAGGAGCCAAGGTCCGATATTTTGAAAATAATTGCCTCCCAAGGATTGTGAGGGCGGGAGGTGGGAATAGTTTTTGAATTCTCGACGACAAAGGATAAGGCCCGTTGGGCAACAGAGGGAGCCATTCTAGGGATCTTGCCGAAGACTCTAGCATTACGCTCCAACCAAATTTGCCAGATGGAATGGTGAAAGGCAGCCTCACAAAGGAATCGGAGCTTAGAATTCTTAAAGGGCTTGGGCCATTGGAGGAAGGCATCTTTAAGGGAGCGAGGGGAGCACCAGAGTACTTGGAAGGAAGACAACACACGGCTTAGGACCGAATGGGAAAAGGGGCAATGCAAAAATAAGTGATCGGATGTTTCACAGTCAGCTAAGCAAAGATAGCACCTGTTGGGAATTGCAAGGCCTCTCTTGTGGAGATTGTCTATGGTAAGGGCTTTGTTATAAAAGGCAATCCAAGCAAAGTAATTTATCTTAGGAATAATCCCTTTCCTCCAAATTGCTTTCCATCGGGGGTCCACGACAGCCTCACACGACAGAAGATCATAAGCGGACTTAACAGAAAACCGCCCATCCTGCGTGTTGCTCCAAATAATTCTGTCGTCTCTTATGACCGAAGGAATTAACACCGATTGGAGGACACTGTACAAGAAATTCACCTCATTATCAAACCCATCCACCGTCGAAAGTTTCCACCGAGGGGGAAGGGAACTCCGGTCAATGCAATCCGAAACCTTGAGATGATTGTTTGGATCAATCTGGGCCCTCAAGCCAGCCAAGTTCTGATTTACAGCGAGAGCTTCATCTGTAGCCCACCTGTCTCTCCAAAAAAGGATCGTGGATCCATCCCCCAAGATCCAACGAGCACCCCTGTTAATCATCGAACGGCCCTGAAGCACCGTCTTCCAGAAAGCCGAAGCTTCATGAGGAGACTCAGCTTCCAGGAGAGAATTTTCCCCAAGATACTTTCTTTTAACTATATTGACCCATTTCGTCGGTGCATTAATAAGAATTCTCCAAGCATGTTTGGCAATTAAGGCAGTGTTCATGAGCCTGGATCTTCTCAATCCCATGCCCCCTTGGTCCTTTCGAAGGCAAACCTTATCCCACGCCACCAGAGGAATTCTGGATTTTTCTTCGCTGTCGGACCGAGAGAAAATTCCTTTGAATCTGCTCGATTTTGGAATGGATAAACACGGGAAGCATGAAAACAGACATGAAATAGGTGGGAATTCCTTGAAGACGGGCTTTGGTGAGGGTTGCCTTCCCGGCTTGAGATAGCAATTTGCCTTTCCAAGTGCTTGAGTTTCTTATGAAGCCGTTCCAAAATCGAATTCCGAGATGTTCCCACCGCCTCGCCCATTGCAAACTAGCGGCAACCCCAAATAAGTTGCGGGCAGGGAATCAATAGTGCATTCGAGGATTATGGCAATGCGAATTTGCCTACGCGAGGGGTATTAACAAAATAAATTTTGCTCTTCAAATAATTAACTTTTTGGCCAGAAGCCTTCTCATACCGGGACAGAATGCGCTTGATAGATTTGGCCTGAGTGACAGACGCTCCAGTGGATATGAGCGTGTCATCCACAAACTGTTGGTGAGTGACAGGATCAACTCTGGAAGTAGGCGGAATGCCAAAAATCTTGCTTCGATGGAGGGCTTCATTCAAAGACCAGCTAAGGACCTCTGCCAAAAGAATGAATAAAATAGGAGACGAGAGGATCACCTTGTGTGAGGCCGCGAGCACTCTGGAAGAATCCAACGGGGGACCCGTTGATCAGCACAGAAAAGGACGGAGTGGAAATGCAACTGTTCACAAGGTCAATCCAGTGATGATGGAAGCCCAACTTGCAAAGGACAGCACAGAGGAACCTCCTGTCCACTCTGTCAAAAGCTTTATTCATGTCTAGTTTAAGGAAAAGCGCAGCATTCTTGGAACATTGGGCAGTATGGAGGGTTTCGTGAATAGTAATGACGTCGTCAAGGATGTTTCTACCCTTAACGGTGCTCCCCTGAGCTGAACCTACCAAAGAGGGGAGGAGGGATCTCAGACGATTGGCAATGGTCTTGGTAAGAATCTTGTAGAAAACATTGCAGAGGCTTATGGGACGATAGTCAGAAAAACTTTTGCGGGCGGGCGACTTAGGAATGAGAGCTAGGAAGATAGAGTTGAGCTTCGGATGGATGGATCTTGATGCTTGGATTTCTAAGATAGCCTCGCAGACATCAGGCCCCACAACATCCCACATAACTTGAAAGAATCGGGGGGGAACCCATCAGGCCCGGGGGCCTTATCTGGTTGCATGGAAAAAAGAGCATCCTTAATCTCGAAATGGGAAAAAGGTTCCAGGAGTTTAATACTTGCCTCATGGGGGACTTTGGTAGGGAAATTAGCAAGCAAGGATTTTTGAACTTGGAGGACGCTATCAGGAGGAGCACCCAGCAAATCCTGGAAGAAATCGACTGCTTCGCTTCGAATTTCCTCAATCTCCCTGGTAGTGCGCCCATCCTTACACAACACCTGTCTGATCTTGTTGGCCCCCCTGTGTCTCATGGTAGACGCGTGGAAAAACTTTGAATTTGAATCACCGCTCTTCAGCCAGAGATCCCTGGACTTCTGACGCCAAAACGTTTCCTCACTGGCAAGAATGGAATGATAGTCCACCAGGAGGCTCCGTTCCTCCTCTCTGAGGCCTTCAGAATACCCTTCGACCTCCATATTTTCCTCTAAACTCTTCAAGCGCTCAGAGATGGACCTTTTAGACTCAAAAATGTTGCCAAAAACCTCCTTATTCCATGCCTTTAAGTTCTTTTTAATCATCTTAAGTTTTAGGGCCAGTCTTTTGGACGTTGAACCAACCACCGTCACCTGCCACCATTCCGAAACCAACTGTTTGAAATCCTTGTGGGAAATCCACATGGACTCAAATCTGAAAGGGATCTTAAACCTAGGCCCGCCAGTGGCCTCTAACAGAATGGGATTATGGTCCGACCCGATTCTTGGCAAAGCTGAGAGAGTTGCAGCGTCGAGGAAGGGAATAGCTTCGTGGGAAATGAGGAACCGGTCGAGCTTGACCTGGATGAGATTGCTCCCAATCCTCCTGTTGCTCCAGGTGAAGGACGCCCCCTTAAGTTCGATGTCTAGCAGATTATTGGATGAAACAAAATCTCTGAAATCCTCCATGCTACGGCTGGCCAGCTCAGCGCCTCCCTTCTTTTCAGAGGGATGAAGAGGGCAATTGAAATCCCCTCCCACAACCCACGGGGAAGTCACTAAAACTTTCCCTCATCAGAGAGATGGTTTTCCACAACTCAGCTCGCTCCGAAGCAGAGTTCGAGGCGTAAACATTGGTCAAAATCCATGAAAAATTATCAACCTTGGAGTGAAACGGGACATTGATAGTCCTGCTGGAAGCCGATAGAAGACTACCCTCGACCTTGTCAGAGTCCCACAGCACCATGAGACCGCCTGCGAGAACCTATTGCGGGGCTGGAAAGGAATTTGGCCTTGGCCCAAATGGCCACTGGCAACCTTGACGAGAGCGAGAGGCATCAGACTTAGTCTCCTGCAAAATGAGGATGGATGGGTTAGACTTCTTTCGGAGATCGGCCACCACCCTACGTTTGGCCGCTCCGTTAAGACCTCTCACATTCCATGAGAGGATTTTCATCTGGACATTTTAAAGACTTTCTTGCCTCCCTTTCCCTGCTTGATGGGAGGTTTTGGGACAGGCGAATCACCCACCAAGGAGTCGAAATCTTCTTGAAAAAGCAACCGTTGGGATCCATTTGCAATGTCTGCTGCCGTTTCCTTATCCCTTCTTTCTTTGTTAGGAGGTCGCCCCTATTTTCTTTCACAGCCGAAATCCACCCCTTGCTTTCGGCTTCTAGTGTTTCGCGGACTAATGTTGCCATGTTGTTCGTCCCTCTTGCCCAGCAGATACTCTTCCAGCAGGGACTCGGGAGGTTTCTGGTTTTGACAAATAGGGGAATCAGCCTGAGCAGACATACGGGAAGGAGACTGATCCTTTTCCACTTGAGGTTATGGTTGGGAACTTGCATTGCACAGAACGACGTCCGACTCGGGGAGAACCCCAGAAGGATCTGGAGACTCAGGCACTGTCGCTACAGGGTGTTTCGGTTGTTTTCCTTCTTGCTCCGGGGGGTTGCCAGAAGCCCCACCCTTCATCCCCGGCTTTTGAAGAGGACAATTTGACTGAAGATGCCCCTGGGAACTGCACCGGGGGCAAAAGGCCGGTCTATTTTCGTAGTTAATGACTTGCTTATGAAGAACGGAGCCTCCAGACCGAAGAGTGATGGAGGATGGAAGGTTCGCCTCCAAATCCGCCAGGACACAGAAGCGAGCTTGGACAAATCTGGTTCGGGCCCGAGTGGGAGGGTCAATGGTGACCAACTCACCAATGGAGCGGGCGATACCCATGATAACATTTTCATGCCAGCAGAAAAGGGGAAGGTTCGGCAGCCTAACCCATATTGGGGCAATATTAATACTCTGGGTTTCGGGGTTAAAATCCATCCCCCACTTCTTGAGAAAGAGACTCCTGCGTCCCAGAAACCAAGGGCCCCCAGCCAAAATTTTACAGTAATCCTCCGCATTATTCAGCCTAATTGCGAAAAAACCCCGGGATAGGGCAGCCAGCTCCATATGACCCGAGGTCCGCCATTTTCCTGCCGCCCACCTGCGGATGGTCTCCATATCGGGACGCCCTCCAATAAACTTCCCGATTAGGGTAAATTTTTCAAATTCGACGAAACTTGATAGGATTTCCTTCGGGATGTCCAGTTCATCCCCGGACGGAAAGAGGTCCTTAGTGAAAATACCATTTGGGGTTTCAGAAGCCGCTGCCTCTGCATACGATTTCTGTTGGCAGTCTCTCCCTTTGTCAGGCGGATCCTTCCCGCGTCTGCCTCCATCTTCGGGTAACTCCGTCGAGCCTCCATTCTCTGACTGCCCTCCCTCCGCCTTGCTGCGGCCCTCCAACTTGTCGGTGCCCAGGTTCACAGTGCTGGCGCTCCCGCTCCCGTGCCCTCCCGTCGCTACCTTCCCGCTCATCGCTGCTTCCACCCCAACTCAACCCTCTTTCATCCAAA